>JAZEWU010000008.1:2456352-2478904 GCA_036362915.1 Geotria australis | reverse complement strand
CTCTGGACATCGTTGTCTTTCAGCTCGGCCTCGAGGTGTTTGGTAGAATTCGCAGGCAACACCAAGTATTACCTGACAGGGATCGCGACGTGAACGCTTCTACCTTGACCCCCAATTAACAATAATAATAATAATTAATAATAATAATTTTACATTTATAATGCGCACGTATTAATTCACTGTCGAAGGTACTCATACGACGAGAGAACGACTCAGAGGCCGCGAGGAAAGCGCAGAGAGGCGGTGGAGGCAGCCAGGCGGTTTTGCCGGCGCCATATTGCCACACACTGCTTCCTATGTATTATGATGTTATCGGCCAAATAATTAATGAGTGTTTTTTTAATTAATATATAAATGTAAAATTATTATTAATGCCTTATAAAAACAAAACACTGACGCACAACACGACACAAATGCCTTACTCCGCGCTCACTAAAAAGCATCGACATGCAATCTCTCTGTTTACTATGACATTCAAAACCTGGCAGGAGGGGGTACTTGGGGACCGGTGATTGGTGGGGGGGGGGCCGCCCTGCCAAAAAGGTTCAGATCGTCGCGTCCCATCCGAGATATGTTGACTAACATAGCAACAACACAAGCCCCGTGCTGTTTGCGGAACGCGGGGACTGAGACGCGCGCATCCGAGCGTCGCACGCCCAACTCTACAGAATTTAACACATTTACAGCATCGGGGATACCAACCTAAGCCATGGGGGTCAAGGTAGAAGAGTTCACGTCGCGATCCTTGTCAGGTAATACTTGGTATTGCCTGCGAATTCTACCAAACACTTCGAGGCCGAGCTGAAAGACAACGATGTCCAGAGGCTGACCATCGTGCTTCGAAGAATCGCAAAGAAGAAGAAGATCGCCTACACCCACAGGAGCGGGAGGTGAAACGTCGCAAAGGAGAGGGAAGGATCGCTCGACGCGGCTACCCCGAGAAAACGGCTACGGAGAGCATTTGTCATACATCGAGACGCGAAAACCTACATCGGTAAATTACTGTTGTAGAGAAGAAACCGTGCGAGGCAGGTGAAAAGACAGCAGCAAAGTGAAAGACTGCTTTGCCGGTGTCTTTTCAAGCAGCATGCACAAGTGAAGGTTTTTGCTCACCGCTCCTTGCAGACGAGACGGCGGCACGAGGAGGCTGATGCGTATTCGTGAGCCCGATCACAGCCAGGGCAGAGTTTTGTTATTGCTCGCGAACACGGTCTCTTTTGCAACCAAACGTAATGGGAATGCAATAATTAAGAAGAGTCTTCAATAATTCACTCCCACTGCTTGTCATTGGACAGAATCGCGGTCAATAAAGCAACGCGACGCATTGAACCACCGGGCTACGGAAGCGTTTTGGTCCTGAAAGTCGGTACGTTTTTTATTTAGGAAATTACATGAATATCACTGCTAAAGTACGGCTACTAAGAGCTCATTGTGTACAAATTACTCCGCGATCTTCAGAAACAAGCGGAGCGCTTGCAATGAAATGTAAAATTCAACAGCCGGAGAAAGTAAATACGGTAATTCAATATCCC
Source organism: Geotria australis (assembly GCA_036362915.1). NCBI lineage: Eukaryota > Metazoa > Chordata > Hyperoartia > Petromyzontiformes > Geotriidae > Geotria > Geotria australis. Next base: position 2,477,372 of record JAZEWU010000008.1, on the reverse strand, counting down.
GCGATGAGATTTCGACTCGTAACCCGACTACGTGTTGCTGCGTTAGCGCACTCCACTCACAACCAGAAGGTTGTGGTAATCAAACCCTGGTGAGGGAGTGACCCAGGCTTTCAGTTTCTTTCGATTACCATTTCGTTCGTCAACCTACGATGACTGTCCCCAGACACACCGGCACCCGCCACAGAAACGTAGAATGTCCACTGCGAGCCTGGGAGCACCGCTGGGGACAGGAATCGCCCCGTAGCTCGTTTGAGCGGGGAAGCCACTCCGGAATAGCTCTCCGATACGATTCTGATACGTTATCGCGACGAAATGAAACCCGCTGTTCCTGCAAAAGCTTCCAGCGTGTTAAGTGAAACGTAGGACATCGTGCTGAACAACACGCGGTACAAGCTCTACAGCACGACTGCGAAAGCCTTTGCAGTAGAACACGTTGAAGCTCACTTGAGAAAAAAATATATAAAATCATAGTTACATGTTAGGGGCAGCACTCATCTCTGTATGTGGCCCAATAGTGGAAGCACCGCATTCCCATTGCAGCAGCTAGTCGGTCTAACCAAAGGACAACCAACCACTGATCACTCTAAACAAGTCGGTACTTGTTTTCACTGACCGGCAAAGGAAGACGGTCTGAGTCAAACACTCTACCATTGGCACAGGGCTGAAAGCAAATGTCTGAAGGCTCTCAAAGGCGAGAGAGAGTGTGACAGCAAGAAGGTCCTGGGTTCGAATCCCGGATCGGGTGCCTTTCTGTGTGAAGTTTGCACGTTCTCCTCATGTCCGTGTGGGTTTTTGCAGGGCACCCCGGTTTCCTCCAACAGTCCAAAGACACGCTACTGCATACGTTAATTGGTCTACGGACTCAATTGCCCCCGGTGCCCTGCGATGGACTGGCGTCCCATGCTGGGTATACAGCCCTGCCTTGCGCCCTGTACAGGATTAAGCGGTTTCTGAAAATGGATGGACTGTGTCCTATTGCTTGAAGTGGCCACAAGCCACCCACGTGCTCCACGCCAAACGGATGGGGTGACCAGCAGGGGGCATTAGGATTAAATCAGCCACACACGCTGTAGAACTGTGGCCCTGGATCAGCTGCTTCAACAGATCGTCCCTAAACACACCGAGTTTTACAACAGCAAGGAAAATATAAATACGGGTAAAGGCGCGACCGTGCAATTTCTTGCTCAAGCCACCGCTCGAGCCACCGCCTGCACTGGATTTTGTCCGAAGAGAGGCGATCTGCAGGGCAAGTGTGATGGAGCGAGCAGGAACACTCGACACGGCTATCTCGAAAGAACACCTATGGCCAGCAATTCCCATACATTGAGCCGTGAAAAAACTTCCTTCATTATAAAGCGTGCATTCTCACCTCTTCCAAGACATCGAGCCCATGTGGAATAGTAGGCCAAATACCGGCTAGAGGTGCGCTCTAGTGTTCCCTCTAGTGGAGGTCTTTTTGCCAGCAGTGGTGGGGGTCAAGCAATTCCAGGGATGCACCTTAACCGACATAATACCATCACCTTGGGGAAACTAGATGCCACATATCCTGCTCATAAAACTCTGAGAAATCAAACCGGGTGCAATGTTTCCCAAATTCTTTTGCAATAACATTAATGCGGAAGGTCTTTTGCCTAATGGAACATAATTTAATTTAAATTACATTTTTGCCAATTTTAGCATCGTTAAAACCTGCCCGGACTTTTGTGTTCGTGACCTTTTTGAATCGTTTAGGTCTTAAGTTTTAATCCCTTATTAATTTTCAAATGCTCGACTGTGATTAACAGCTACACATAACCACGCCAGCACGTTCTACGTTTCAAAACAGCACAGTCATCCCGCAACATGGCATGTCACCAAGCCTTCCAGCCATTCAAGTACTCCAACTTCACCTTTAAGGGCACAGGAAATGCTGTACGTACAAATACTTTACATTTTTTAAATACTGATGTAGGTTGTCACGGCTCGATTCATGGCGGTTGCTCTTCAAACGCGGGAGGGGAAACGTCGCGAGGGAGAGAGGGGGAGTGCTCGACACGGCTATCCCGAAAGAACAGCCTTGAACAGCAACAATCATTTAAAATCTATTTAAACTTCAGCTGCTGCAATATACCTTTATAGAACTGCCTTGCGACCTGTGTCTGCCGGGATAGGCTCCGGCCCACCGCGACCCTGTACAGGATTAAGCGGGTACTGATATTAGCAATGATGATCACTGCCTCAAGCAAGACAGAGGTGACCGTTTTTAATTTACATTTAAAGCTATATATGATATGTTATCGCATGCTGAAGGCCTGGCCCTGGGCCGTCGCCATCTCTCGCCGTGCCATGACAAAACTATCCATCGAGCTCAAGCGCACGAGATGATTTCATCGTTTCATCTGCATTTATAATAATAATAAACTCTATTTATAACGTGTGGCACATATTCATAAAATTTCAAAGGTATAAATTCGAAGAGAAAACGACTCAGAGGCGCGAGGCGGAGAAGCCAGCGAGGCGCCAACATATCGCCACACACTGCGTCCTATATATTGTTATAGGAGAAATAATTAATTAGTGGGTTTTTAAGTTCTGGGAGGAAACCAGAGAACCCGGATGAAATCCAAGCAGAACAGGGGGAGAACACACAAACTCCACACAGAAAGGTACCCGAGGCGGGAATCGAACCGCTTCGGGCAAGACCATTCTTTCTGTGAGACTCATATGTTAGCACTGCCCCACCCTGCCGCCCATGTCCGTGGTCATCCGCTCCAGTGTGCTCCCTCCTTGAGCTGCTACTCCGTCGTCTGTCTCGACCACCGGCCATCATTCCTTCGAGCGACGCGCCCTGCCCAAGCCCGCTTATTTTTTTCCCAAACAGTCAACGGGACGTCTTTAATCTGCGTATGTTCCGAAGTACTTCTAATACAGTAATACCAGTATCTAGGCAACCGTGGGTCTCTCCCTTCCCATGCGAAGTGGTGAATGGCAATGGGTTCTATTGTGGTTAAATTAAGTTAATCGAATTCACAACCGACCCGTATTACACACATTCTAGGCAGTTTTTTTCCCACCAATAAAACCACACCTCACTGCACTCGTACAGTTTTGACGTACACGCCACACACGATAAGTGTTTTTATGCCTGGGACTAAATCGCCGGGAATGCAACCCGATCCAGTCAGATCTTAGAAGTGAAGCGGCATTGAGCCTGACTCCAGACTCCAGCTCTGGACGGAAAAGCTTGAGAGTGACCCTCCTCCAACTTGCATGGGAATCCCCCCTGCCGAAGGCCTCCCTCCTGGCTCAGAAGCACCATGGATTCAGTGGAAGACACTCAACCGCCTGAGAACTAGAACGGGACGATCAAAAGCTGTTGCGTTGGTCAGATGGGGATACAAGACCGGCCCAGCCACCTGTGAATGTGGAGAAGCAGACCATACTATGGAGCACTGCCTTGTCTGCGCTCTACTACCCAACCTTTGCAGCTCAAAAGACCTTGCAGAGTTCAATAAGAAGATGGAGCCTGCGGAGTTCAATCGGCTTGCCACACGTGACGGGGGCAGCATTGGGCAGTGCTGCAAGTTCAATCCTTATCCATCCATCCATCTTCTAAACCCGCTTGTCCTGGTGAGGGTCGCGGTGGCAGCAGTCCAAGGAGAGTGGACCAGACATCACTTTCCTCAGCAACATATTCCAGCTCTTCCTGGGGGATTACCAGTTCAATCGTTATCCTGTACTAATATGCCCCCCCCACCGTGTACAATACCCATTCATTGATCCACTCTGACCACAGCGTGGGCAAGTATGATCAATAAAACCCCCACGACCCGCACTGCTCGGGTGCCTTTCTGTGTGGAGTTTGCATGTTCTCCCCGTGTCCGCGTGGGTTTTCGACGGGCACTCCGGTTTCCTCTCAATCCAAAGACATGCTGCTGCATAGGTTAATTGGCCTGCAGACTAATTTGCCCCCCGGTGCCCTGTGATGGACCGGTGTTACATCCTGGGTATATAGCCCTGCCTTGTGCCCTGTGTCTGCCGGGATAGGCTCCGACCCATCGCAACCCTGTACAGGATTAGGCGGTTTCTGGCAACGGGACGGATGGGTGAACCCGCACGGCACGAGCAGGCCCTCATCCGAGTTCGTTCGAACCAGAGTGCCGGGAGTTATACAGTTGTTAGTGCAGCAATTTTCCCCGCGAAGCACCCAGTACTTTGTGACTACGTGTGCGATTGCAGCCCCACCCTGCCGTTCATGCCACCTCTCTGTGGTGGTGCAGTGTCAGTGTAAGCGCGCTTGCCGCTCTATTAGGTGCTTATGTGACGATAGAAAGCGGTAATTGTGTTGTTATCACTGTCTATTCCTAGGTCAATTTTGAGTTGCAAGTGACGCGTTCACACTCGATTTAGACTCAAGCTGCGTGAAGCCGTAACTGCTCAACTGCAGGAGAATCGTTGGGAGCATATTCACTCTTGACTGTACGCCGCAACACGTCACACAGCCTTGTGCCAATCCACTGCTGGATGAGCGCCTTCCCATGCCATGCGGGCCGTGAAAAATATAATAATTGCTGTTTATAACGCGCACATATTTATAAAATGTCGACGGTATTAATTCGAAGAGCGAACGACTCGGAGGCGCGAGGAAACCACAGAGAGGCGGAGGAGGCAGCCAGGTGGTTAGCCGGCGCCAACATTTGCCACACTTCGTCCTAAATATTATGTTATCGGCCAATTCATTAATTAATGCGTGAACAGAGGGAGAACACTCAAATACCATCTATCTCTACGATGTAAGGTGAACTCTTAGACGCGAATCCACTCCTAGGCTATGTACATTATTAACAATACAATAACAGTCTTGGACAACATTAATTTCTTAGGATGGTATTGGTTAATAATGATGACTGATCGCTGTGAATTGATTCAATATTTGGTTGAGTGGCCAAAGGGCACGGCCTTGCTGAGTGCTTGAAAACACAGAAAACAAAAGAACAGCACCTACGTTAGAGAACATATCCATCCATCCATTCATTGTCAGAAACCGTTAAATCCTGTACAAGGTTGCGGTGAGCAGGAGCCCTATCCCGGCAAACACTGGGCGCAAGGCAGGGCTGGCTATACCCTGAATGGGACGCCAGTCCATCACAGGGCACCGGGGGCGATTTAGTCCGCAGCCCAAGTAAAACGTGAGGTCAGCAATAATGACGGGAGTGGCAGCTTTTTCTTCGTACGGCTAATGTTTATGTAGCGCAACATCTATATACTTAGAGGTGGTTTGCGCCAGAGGTTTGCCTCAAGAGTATCAGGAAGCGCATCGCTGCTGTGATAATGCCTCCTCATTCGTGTTCGTAACACATACGTATACGTTCCGTCGTTATACGCTCTTTGGTTCTGTTATGCTTGGTTACCTGGAGACGTTTGTAACTTGCTACGGTTCTTTCCAGGTTGAACACAAACTCACTGATTCCCATCTCTAACGCTGCGACTCCTATCTCTAACACTGGCTTCATATCTCTTATCCCTCCCCGCTGGACAGCTGTTAAAAAGAGCTACAAAGCTCAGCGTCTTCTTCCAGCTTAAGTAATAATCTGACCGACTGCTCTGGGTGGTGACCACAGTGGCGGGCAAAGTATGGGGTTAGCACCTGTGAGCTGCGTTCCATTCAAGAGAGACAGAGCGATGAAACCGCAGAGAGAACAGGTGCTAGGCGATTACATCGCAGGATCCCGAGATCCTGCTGGCTTTGGGAGGCCTTCACCCAGCAGTGGATAGAGCACGGGCTGACGAAGACGGCTTCTTAAGAGGCACTCCCACACACGCATAGACACCGCAGTGACGTCACTGGAACGCTCTTAAAGTGCCCAACTTTATATTCATCCGAGATAACGAAGCTCCTTCAACTCGCGTACGGAGGAGCGCTCATTGTGAAACTACGAACCGGGTTATTAGCGTTACGAAGGCTGCTGTCGACTTCCCTCAGCAGCGAATCCAGCGGGAAGCCGGCGACAACTCCGCCCCAACCCCTCGTCCCCAAGCACAGCAACTCAGCACGTTCCGCAAAATACAACCCAACTTTTGGTCGCTCGTCAAATTCACCGACCCAGAGAGAATTGACCCCGCGTCGTAGAACCAGTCATTCATATAGTCAGCTATCCCCATGTTCTCCCACACGCGCGCCTTCTCTAACGCACACACACATGGCTTCGGGATCCTATTCAAACCGCGTGGGCGACCAGACCACTCCCCGGCGGCGCAGACAACGGCGCCCACCCAGGCAAACGTTACCGGCCCGCGGGCGAACGCTCGCCACACTGTGGATCAACACATTAAGGAGTGCGGATGTGAGGGTGGGTCCCCATCGCTTACCGCGCGCGTCCACACTGGGCCTCGGAACAAGATTTTTGAACAGAAACCCCGAGAATGGCGGGAGCATGGATATGGGAGGGGATGCCGACCGCGCGCGCGGAACCTCATCGCCGCGCGGGGGCGACCCGACGGCCATGTTACGTGAGGCGCGAGCGCCCTTGCAAGCGAGCGAACGCGACGGAAACCCGGAGAGCGTCGCGGTGCGGTGACGTCGCGGCGGCAAACACATAGTTTCGTATGGAGCGGATTCCATTACCAAGATGACTGCGGCGCACGTGGTCGGTTCGTTCGCTGACGAGCGGTGGGCGGTGAGGGGGGTTGGGGGTGTTATAGGGGGAGGGCGGGTGATGGTGGGAGGGAGGGGGGTGATGTGCCGAGCCTTCAATTAAATTCAACTTTATTGTCAATCCTGCCATACGTACAGGACATATAAGAGGATCGAAATTCCGGTTCTCTCAGACCCCGGTGTTGCTTCGACACTTCACGTGGCCTCAAGGTGCATATGGCCTGGCACAGGCGCCGTGGTGACGTCACCGCCACCTAGTGGCGAATCCAGGTTGTTGTTGGGGCTGATGGGGGGCTGTGGGGGATTGGGGGGGAGGATTGGGGAGGCGATGGGGAGGGCTGATTTGATTACATAGCGCGTATATGAGCGCAGGGCGAGCCATGCGCGCGCCCTATTGGCCGAGAACCGGCACGTGACCACTCGCGAGGTGCATCCATTGGCGGGAGCAGTTTCGCGCTCCCATGTAGACTGTGAATTCACAACCGACCGTAAGGAGTTATACAGATAGATGTTTATTATTACAGCAGAAAAATACCAAATGAGACACAACAAACGTGCGAATTGCTGACAAAAAATAAAATATATACAAGATTCATAAATAACCAACATTTTAATCAACCAACAAAAACCATTTACGACATAGCATTGCACCAGGGTCCTTCTTGCTGTGAGGCGGCAGCGCTACTCACCGTGCCACCCAGCTCAACAGGCCCTTCCAACTTAAAGACTCACCCGCAACCCTCTACACTACAGGATTAATCGCTTTCTGACAATGGATGAATTACTCAAGCGGAAAGTTATCAAACGTACCTCAGGCAGCCAGTAGGTGTCGCTCTATAACCAATATAAATTCATCAGACGACTTGTACAACCGGTCGCGGTGGGTTCCCACTTCACTACCTCGCACCGTGGTGAGGTATGGTCAAACAACCCCCGTCCGTGACCGACACGGGACAGTCCTTAATGCGCCAGTGAATTAACAAAGACCATATCGGCGCCACAACGAAAACTGCAAACTAATTGCTTCGAGTAGTTAGTTGGCCGATAACATCATCATAATATAGGAAGCAGTGTGTGGCAATATGGCGTCGGCAAACCGCGTGGCTGCCTCCTCCGCCTCTTTACGATTTCCTCGCGCCTCTGAGTCGTTCTCTCGTCGAATTAATACCTTTGACATTGAATGAATATGTGCGCGTTATAAATGTAAAATTATCATTAAAATACAAATGTACCGAGTGCGGTGTGTAAACATTGCCACTCATCAGGAGACAAAGGTGGCCGGGCGCGGTGCTGGTCACCCACCCCTTCGTGTGCCGTACCCGTATAGTCGCTTAAAGCACTTGCTCACTACAGTTTGTTTAGGCTACACGGGGCGTCTTTGCATTTAGCAAAGTGCTCTTGACCCCTGACCCGGCAATGCGCTCGCCGTAGTTTGGCAGCGACGGCTCAAGATCAACAAACGGGGGCGTCCGGGGAGCAGCTTCCTCCTCGTCCCTTCCCCTCATAATCTCATCATCATCCCCTCATCTCATCATCATCATCCCCTCATCATCGCCATTCGCATGGGAGGCTCGGCAGGGGCAGCCATCCCCCGCCGCCGCTGACCGATGCTGCCCAGGCTGCGGCTCCTCCGCGCGCGGCCCGGCGGTGGGTTCGCGGGCGGGACGCGGGCTAGCCATCATGACCTCCACCCTCACCACCACCACCAGCTCCACCATCTCCAGCAGCAGCAGTGGGGGCTCGGGGCGTCGTCGCTCGTACACCGCCGCCTCCTCAGCGTCGCCACCTCGGGCGGTGCGGGTGGAGGAAAAAGCGGCGGCGGCGAACCGCTCCCGGCGCGGGCCCGCGTCGTGGTGTGTGGCGGAGGCATCATTGGCACGTCTGTGGCGTTCCACCTCGCCAAGCTGGGATGGAAGGACGTGCTGCTTCTGGAGCAGGGCAGGTGATGGTTCAGCACTGAGCAGCCTCATCATTCCCCCCCCCCACACACTCCCCCTCTCGCTTGTCAATGCCACTGCTGGATGGTGAAGGCCCTCTCGCCGCGCTGTGTCGGTCGGGCTTAAGGCATGGCTTGCCAACTGATCGTAGCCGTGAACGAGACTCGACCCGGGACTGACTGTAGTTCACAAGTATTGTCTCGGAATCCGCCGCTCGTGATAACCAGCTGCGGAACCCCTTCGCACGTTATAAGTTGTATTTGCTATTGATGGTTGCTGTTCAGAGCTGTTCTTTCGGGGTAGCCGTGTCGAGCTATCTCCATCTCACCCTCGCGACGTTTCGCCTCCCACGTTGGAAGCATCATCGGGCGTTCCAACCTGGGAGGCGAAACGTCGCGAGGGAGATACGGAAATCGCTCAGTGACATCTGATACACTCCCAGGCCCTGTGACTTTTATCTCGCACGGACCAATTCATTTGGCGATGCTGCGGCGTTTGCAGCTTTACACAAGCACAATTAACAAAACAGGCCAACACGTTCGTCCGTAATAATAATGATTTTACATTTATAACGCGCACATATTCATTCACTGTCGAAGGTACTCATTCGACGACAGAACGGCTCAGAGGCGCGAGGAAAACGCAGAGAGGCGGAGGAGGCAGCCAGGCGGTTTTGCCGGCGCCATATTGCCACGCACTGCTTCCTGTATATTATGATGTTATTGGCCAAATAATTAATGAGTTTTTTTTAAGTTGTGGGAGGAGACCGGAGAAAACCCACGCAGAACAGGGGGAGAACACACAAACTCCACACAGAAAGGTGCCCGAGCCGAGATTCGAATCCGGGCCTTCTTGCTGTGAGGCGCAGATGTTACCACTGCGCCACCCTGTTGTGTTGTTGTTGCTGCGACTCTTGAGCGGCCAGTTTCTATATTTACAGCGGGGCACAGCCTCTGGACCGAACCCCCACGTAGTGTCTCGTTTCTCACCTGACAGCAGCTCAGCACGGCCACCTGTTCGCTACCCTTTATTTAACCACGAGAGAGACGCGATTGGGATTTCTTCTGGGTTGAATGCGCGACATGGGTGACTGCGGCTACGCGGGAGTAGCTTTTTTCCCTCTCGAACGCTTTCAAAGTAAGGTTGAAAGTGTTAATTTGGAGCTGTTCTTTCGGGATAGCTGCGTCACTGAGCGATCTCCATCTGTCCCTCGCGACGTTTCGCCTCCCACGTTGGAAGCGTCATCAGGCGTTATGGTTGTATGTGCTTCATCCGTAGACTCGGGTTGGGCCTGTGACTCTCAAAAAGATTATCCAATATCAACCAAACTGTAGTATAAACTAAGGGACTGAACCAATTGAAAACTGCCAAATGTTTCAAATGGTTGCCCAAAGTCTGCAGACAGTGCAGATACAAGATAAATACAGAGTTTAGAAGTGTCCCATAATCCATGCATACACACGCGTTTTCCTAATTGATTGCAATGCACGTTCTGGTTTTGTTTTACCACCTATTCTGAATGTGAGAGCGATGCTCACAACTGTCCGTATATTGGAGCTCATGTAATGTTAAAACATAACTAGACAGTAGACTTCTGCTCCTTGCATACAGATGTGGAGGATGCTAGATATTCCATGGCAGGGTATGTAGTGTAAGCAACCTGGAGGCTTGGACTAGAATGACACCTGGAAAGTTCTCAGAGAAGTTCTCAATGAAAAGAACACTTTTGTGGATTGAGAGCCTTGTGCGGGGAGTAAGAGGGCAGCTGACCGAGGCAGGCATGGGAGGGGTATCCAGAGGTCAGCCACCAAGGACACACAGAACCGAAAGTCCAGTGGTGGGATTTGGTAACAGCAGACCTTGGAGATGTCATGTCGGCTGTGCAAAAGCTCCAGGATTTAGCGGAAGGAAGCAGTGGTGAGGTGTTGGGGCATCGCCGGCACATTGATTGTCGTTAAGAGACAGCCTTATGGGTAAAGAATATATAATGTTGCAGCAATTGCCTCTCTTCACTGTGCTGAATAAAAGACGGTAAGCAGACTACAGAGCGAAGCCTGTAATGTGCCCTCGTTATACACGCAATTATCCGCAAGTCTGGTAAGCGGCGGGCAGTGTCGCAAAAATCAACTCTTGTACTGTACCTCTACGCTTCCAAATGCGTACTCCATCTTTACAAGCCTGCCCTGGCCAGCAGGATGTGCTCAAACAACCCTCATGACCCTTACGGTGTGGGGAGGCCCTCATCTAGCAGTATATTGACTAAGAAGGCTGCACATGAATCTGTACCGCTGCGAAAGCAAGCCCTCGATTCGAATTCGATTCGATTCTTCGAAGCGTGCTGGTTACATGACAGTTTCCCATTGTAATAAGTTCTTTAGTTGCAGACAGCCCTTCAACATTTAGAGATATAATAGTCAGTGCTGACCTTAAAGGCGGGCATTGGCCTCTCTTCTTGCTCCAGACTGAGGGGCTTCTGGCATCTGTTGAACTTCTGGACATGGTTGTCTTTCAGCTCGGCTTCGAAGTGTTTGGTAGAATTTACAGGTAATACCAAGTATTACTTGACAGGGATCGCGACGTGAACGCTTCTACCTTGATCCCCAAGCCCTCGATGTCTCGTCCACTCATGGTCATCTTCCCTCCACCTCCCCGCCCCCCTTGCCCCCCTCGCCCCCCCTCAGGCTGTCGGGAGGAACGACGCGTATGTGCGCTGGGATCGTGAGCAGCGCGCGGCACCTACCCCTGGAGATCGAGATCGCCGACTACTCGCTGAAGCTCTACCAGAGCCTGGAGCAGGAGACGGGCCTCAGCACAGGTAGCGAGCGCGATAAATAGATGTTTATTATTACAGCAGAAAAATACCCAGTCAGCTTGCGAGCTCTTTACGGGGTTCCTGCGACACAACAAACATGCGAATTGACAAAAATAAAAAAATATATAAAAGTAAAATTAACTTGTAGGCTTTCATGACCAATGTTATCCATAGTGAAGCTCTGTTTATGAGTTTAGGTCATGTGAAAAAGTGTGTAAGTGTAGTGCACCCGTCGATATGTTGGAGAAAACGAGCGAGCACACACAGCACTTACTTTAAAAGATGGTACCGACGTTTAAGCTGAGTGGAAGTCTCAGCCAAACACAACTGTTAATGTGTAACGGCAATAACTGCACAGCTGGGCCTATGCCGTATTTGCAAGTGGCTGTGTTAATTAGTCCACAGGATAGAGCGTTAGCACCACCTTCATTGAGAAGAGATGTTCAGATGTTGTAACTTGCCGACACAATTCTCACCCTGCCGCTGAACACGGACCCTCAGGCTTCAAGAAGACTGGCGTTATATCACTGGCACAGACTCAAAACCGGATCATATCCCTGCAAAGGATCGCAGCTCAGCTAAAGTAAGCTCCACAAGCATTGAATTGTAATTATTTCGTATTTTTTAATCTTATACGTTTTTGTTGTCCGCTTCCACCTGCTGCTAAGGGGAGTGACCCGTAATTAGTCTTTGACAAACGCTGTAATAACCACAGCATCACCCAGCTGCGTGACAATTGTCTATGTGCCCGTACGGCCAAATTGTCAATCCATTGCTCGGATTGACAATTTGGAAGCAGTGTGTGGCAATATGGCGCCGGCAAACCGCCTGGCTGCCTCCTTCGCCTCTCTGTGCTTTCCTCGCGCCTCCGATTCCTTCTCTCGTCGAATGAATATCCTCGACATTGAATGAATGTGTGCGTGTTATAAATGTAAAATTATTATTATTATTACTACGTGTGACCATTTGTCAAAGTACACCGTGCAGGTCGTGGCAGTTATTTGACCGTGCTTCACCGTACCGGTCAGTGTGGCTGTCGTCGAATTCGATTCGATTCTTCGAAGCGTGATGGTTATATGACAGTTTCCCATTGCAACAAGTTCTTCTTTAGTTGCAGACAGCCCTTCAACATTTAGAGATATAATAGTCAGTGCTGGCCTTAAAGGCGGGCATTGGCCTCTCTTCTTGCAACAGACTGTGGGGCTTCTGGCATCTGTTGAGCTTCTGGACATCGTTGTCTTTCAGCTCCTCGGCTTTGAAGTGTTTGGTAGAATTTGCAGGTAATACCAAGTATTACTTGAAAGGGATCGCGACGTGAAGGTGGGGGTGACTAAAGTGGCACGCGCACTAACAGCTCTTGCGGTGCGGTCGGTAGCGCGCGCGGCACAGAGGCCGTGATGCTGACGGCGCAGCAGGTGCTGGAGATGCACCCGTGGGTGGGCGGTTGTGGTGGCGGTAGCGGTGGCGGCGGGGAGATCGTGGGCGGCCTCCTCATGCCAGGCGACGGCACCGTCTCCTCCGGCGACGCGTGCCGCGTCCTGGCGCACGCGGCCGTCGCCCACGGTGAGGGCGCACCCTCCTCTACGCCGATAACCTGCGTCGCGCGATCGGGCCGCCGGTGCCGTTCGTCCGCTCGTTCGCCCGCTTGCCTCCCCGCGCGCTCGCCGGCACGTTTACTCGTCCATCCGTTTGCCCCGTTAACTCGGTCATCTGCCCCGTTGGCTTGCCTGCCCGTCCACTGGCTCATTCGGTTGATCGTTCGCTCGATCGTCCGCTCACTCACGTGGTTTCCCGCTGATCTCCTCAGCTCTCAACTCACCCGACCTGTCCTCTCGCTCTCCCACTCGCCAATCTAGACCTTCACCCGCATGTTTTGTTGTGTCAGTGCAGGAATCCTGTAAAGAGCTTGCACGCTCACTGGGTATTTTTCTACACTGTCAGGTGTTCACCCTCCATTAATAATAATAATAATTTTACATTCATAACACCCCTCGTTCGTCCGCCCGCCCGCCTGCCCGATGACTTGCTCTCCCGCCTGCTCGCCCATTTTATTCGCTCACTCACCCTACCATTCCGTTCACCCACTGTCTCACAATCACTCGCAGTGCTTCCTCAAGGTTTTAATACGGGGATGACCCTTGCCCCCCACCCTGCGGTGCGACCGTCGATTCTGTCCCCAGGGGTGCAGATTCGCGAGCGCACGGCGGTCAACCACATCCTGGTGGACAAGGGCCGCGTGACGGCGGTGGAGACCGACCACGGGGAAGTCGAGTGCGAGTTCTTCGTCAACTGTGCCGGGCAGGCGAGAGACGCAGCACCGCGGGCGCCCCCGCTCGCGATCCCATAGCGCCCCCCACCCAGGGCCGGGAGGGCCACGGGGTAAATTAGCGAGGGTGACGGTGGCGTAGTGGTAGCACTCGCGCTTTGCTGCAAGAAGGTCCTGGGTCTGAATCCCGGCTTGGTCCCTTCCTGTGTGGAGTTGAGCGTCGTTGCGTTGTGTCGTGCCCGCCGGCGTGCAGTGGGCGTACGAGCTGGGCCAGTGCTCGGACGAGGGCGTGTCGGTGCCGCTGCACCCGTGCGAGCACTTTTACCTGCTCACGCAGCCGCTGGCGCCGCCGTTCGGAGAGAACCTCCCAGGTACCCGCGCCTTCCGGTCGGCCGCGCGGCTTCCCGGCCGCCCTCGCCGCCCCATCCGGAGGCTGCCATCTTTTTGTTGTCTTTTGTTATTTTTTCGAGAGTAAAAACTGATTGAGGTGGTTCGGGTATCTGCTAAGGATGCCCGCCTGGGAGTCCCCCCCCGGGAAGTCTATCAGGCAAGGTCCACTGGGCGGAGGCATAGAGGCCGACTCAGAACACGTTGGAGGGATTATATCCTAGGGCTGGCCTAGGAATGTCTTGGAATTCCCCGAGGCGGTTCGATTCCTGCTTTAGGTGCCTTTCTGTGCGGAGTTTGTGTGTTCTCCTGTTCTGCGTGGGTTTCCTTTGGGTTCTGTGGTTTCCTCCCACAACTAAAAAAAAACACATTCATTAATTGGCCTATAACATAACATAACATATAGGAAAGCAGTGTCTAGTGGCGGGTTGGTGCCAGCTGACCGCCTGGCGGACTCCTCCCCTCAGTGCTGTTTCCTTGCTACCCCTCCGTACCCGTGTCTCGTCCATGACCAAGCGTGTAACTTGCTCACGTTATAAATTGTACTGTTATTACTATTATATGGAGGACCCTTGTCTGTATGTGTGACCGCGCGCAGTGATCCTGGACCTGGATGGGCGCGTGTACGTGCGAGAGTGGCTGGGCGGCGTGCTGTCGGGCGGATACGAGAAGAACCCCAAACCCATCTTCACCGAGGGCAAGAACCAGGTGGAGTTCCAAACGATGGAGCAGGACTGGGACCACTATGGTACGCGCGCGGTCACGCACCGTGGCGCCCCTCAATCCCAGCTCGGCGTCTCCCTCACCCTCGCGCGTTTGTTGTGTCAATGCAGGAATCCCGCTAACAGCTTGCAAACCCACTGGGTATTTTATGCCGTATTAATAAACATATATCAAGTATGAGAAACAGGGTGGCGGCCGTGCAGTGGTAACCCCCATTGCCTCTCGGCGAAAAGCCCCTGGAGTTTGATTGCCGACCGAGACGTCGTTTCGCGTGGGGGTTTTTATCCCTGCCCTGCACCCTGTGTCTGCCGGAATGGACTCCGGCTCACCGAGACCCTGTACAGGATGTAGCGATTTCTTCGTCTTGTTGACGCTCGCAGAGCCGCTGCTGGGGGCGCTTCTGCGCCGCATGCCGGGCCTGGACGGCGCGGCCGTGTCGCGCCTCGTCAACTGCCCCGAGGCCTTCACGCCGGACCTGCGCAGCATCATGGGAGAGGCTCCCAACGTCCACAACTACTTCGTGCTGGCCGGGATGAACTCGGCCGGAACCACGCTGGCTGGCGGCCTGGGCAAGTGAGTCGCAGTAATAACAGTTACGGTTTCTAACGGCGCTGCGGGTTTGTTCGACGAGAGAACGATTCCGAGGTGCAATGGAAAACCGCGGGGGGACGGGGAGCGGGAAGGCGGCTTACGCGGCTAGCCGGCGCCGACATATGCACCCGGCGTCGCCTGGACGCCGATAGTTTTGCGATGGTCGCACGCCGATGCGCCGACTCTCGCCGCTGCCTCTGCGGCACCGGATCACAGGCGGCCGCGTGCGGTTCTGGTCACCGCCAGCGCCGTCGTCGCCGCCCGGCCGAGTAACGGGTTCGTTGTGTCGGCGCCAGGCTCCTGGCGGAGTGGATGGTGACCGGGACCGCGTCCGAGAACGTGTGGCCCCTGGACATCCGCCGCTTCGGAGGCCTCCAGAGCAGCCGCACGTTCCTCAGGCACCGCGTCATGGAGGTCGTGCGTAAGTCCGCGTGCGCGTCCCCCCGTGCCCCCCCTCGTGACCCCCCGTGACCCTCCCGTGACCCCCGTGACCCCGCTGGGTGCGTGGGCTGTGTTTACCGCACGGGGAGTCACGCACAGACTCTCAGCCGAGCAGGTCAAGAGTGAGCAGTTGGCATTGCAGTGCAGGGTCTGTTGTTTACACGTTGTTGTTGTTGTGCTGCAGCGCTCACGTTCGAGCGCAAGTTCCCGCACGTGGAGTTCCAGACGGGCCGCCGCCTGCGGATGTCTCCGCTGTTCGACCGCCTCGATGCGCAGGGAGCGCGCTGGGCCGAGAAGCACGGCTACGAGAGGCCCAAGTTCTTCGTGCCGCCCGGTGCGCCCACACGAGCCCGTCCCCTTGGCGTCCCTCCCCCCTGCGTTAAGGTGGCTGCGCGCGGTGGTAATGTCAATAACGCCGCGGTCTTAAAGGCGAGGCTAATAGGCGACGTGTCGGGCAGTTGTCCTTGTTGATGAATGCGACAGGGTGGCGGCACTGATAACATGTACGCCTCATGGATCATAACATCGTAATATATAGGAAGCGGTGTCTGGCACGCTAGCACTGGCTAACCGGCTGGCTGGCATCCCCCCACCCCTCTGCGGTTTTATCGCTACGCCTCTCTATCCGTGTCTCGTCCATGACCAGGCGTGGAATTTGCGCGTGCTACAAATTGTATTACTATACTCTCGCACGCTCGCACGCACATATATGTGAGCGTGTTGTCGCGTGGCCACGGGCAGATTGGCCGCACGAGGTGGACGAGAGCGCCACCTTCTTCAAGCCCAGCTGGTTCGACATCGTGCGAGCCGAGGTGGCCTCGTGCCGGGAGGGCGTCAGCGTCATCGACATGACCTCCTTCACCAAGTTCGAGCTGCGGGTGAGCGGAGTTCGCGAAAGCCGCTCCTTGCGCGCGGCCGCCAGCGACGCGCACAAGCGGCCCCCTTTATGCGCTGTCGGGGAATCTGATCTAAGCTTCTGGCGGCGAGCGGTTAGACAACGGAGGAGGTGAGAGAGAGAGACGAGGTGATGGGGACCCAGAGGTGAGGTCGGTACGAGGTGACAGAGACAGACGTGGTGTGGACGAGGTGACGGGGAGACAGAGACGAGGTGAGGTCGAGGTGACTGATAGACAGAGACAAGACGAGGTGAGGTCGAGGTGACAGGGAGACAGAGACGAGATAAGGACGAGGTGATAAGGAGACAGAAACGAGGTGTGGACGAGGCGACGGGGAGACCGAGACGAGGTTAAGAGAACGGGGGATGCGCTCGACACGTAACCGGGCTTCAGGGTGGAGGGTTAAAGCGCGGGGTTGCGTTTACCACCGAGTTTTGACAAAAATCCAACAGGGTTGTTGTTGTTGGTTGCGCGGGTGCGTGCATGCACGCGCGCGTGCAGTCGGCGGGAAGCGAGTCGCTGGAGATGCTGCAGTCGCTGTGCGCCAACGACCTGGACGTGCCCGTGGGGAGCATCGCGCACACGGGGATGCTCAACCACGCCGGCGGATACGAGAACGACTGCAGCGCCGCGCGCGTCACCAAGGGCAAGTGAGTTCCGACATCCGCACGCTCGTCTCCGCCAACGCCCCCCAACGGAGACCCTCTGAGAGGCGCCGCCGACGGTTGCTGGTGGCCGCTCGCCAACCCGATGTCGATAGTGTTTACACCAGGTACTCATTAAAGGTCATATAATATTTGCGAGGTAGCATCTGTGCAACACTGAAAGAAGGTCCTGCCTGAGGCGATTTGATTCCCACCATCGGGCGCCTTTCTGAGTTTGTTTGTTTCCTCTGGGTTTTTTGGCCTCCTCCCATAACTATAAAAAAACACTGATTAATTAAATGGCCGATAACATAAAATCTACAGGACGCACCAGTTAACTGCTTAGCCTTCCCCCCACCTCTCTGCGGTTTCCTCGTGCCTCTGAATCGTTCTCTCACAGGCCCGTGTGTATGCGTGTGAACTTGCATGCGGTAGCTCAGTGGTTAGCGCGCTGGGCTACGAACCCGGCGACCCGAGTTCAGATCCCGCTCACGGCCACCAACACCAGTGGCGATTTTCTGAACCGGTCCTGGGACCCCCCTAGGTCGACTTAGCCTCAAATGAGTACCTAGTGTGGTGTGTAAACATCGCCATTAGGAAGACAAAGGCGGTCGGGCGCGGTGGCTGGTCACCCACCTCTTGGTGCGCCGCGTCTACCTTCATAGGTGCTACTCGTTAACGGCACTTGACCCTACTTGGGGGATGTTTGTGTGCGTGTTCCGGCAGCTTCCTGGTGATCTCCCCGACCGACCAGCACGTGCGCAGCTGGCGCTGGCTAAGCCAGCACCTCCCCAGCGACGGCTCCGTGCAGCTGGAGGACGTCTCCGACAAGTACACGGGTAACCGCGCCACTCGCTCGGCGTTGGGGATGACACGTACACTGGTAACCGTGTGTTTGTGTGCACGTGTGCGGAACTCTAGTGATTAGTGCGATGCGCTACGACGCAAGCAACCCACGTTTGATTCCCGCTCACGGCAAACACCAGTGACGATTATCTACGCTGGTCCTGGGCCGCTTGTAGGTCGACTCACCCTCAAATGAGTACCTCGGTGAGCTTGCAAGCTCTTTACAGGATTCCTGCGACACAACAAACGCACGAATTAGCAAAAATATATATATATTGCAAAATCACGAACTAGCCATAAATAAATATACATTTGCGCGCTATGAACCCGGGTGACCCGTGTTTGATTCCTGCCCACGGCCAAACACGAGTGACGATTTTCTGAACCGGTCCTGGGCCTCTCCTAGGTCGTTCAGCCTCAAATGAGTACCTGGTGCGCTGTGTAAACACATCGCCTCTAGGGAGACAAAGGCGGCCGGGTGTGATGCTGTCCACCCATCCCCTCATGTGCCATGCCGGTCTTCATAGGTGCTTCTCGCCAGCCGCACTCGCCCCAAAAGTATATTTAACGCTACGCGGGGGATCCTTGTGTTTATGTTGTGTGTACGGCTGGTGGCTACCGTGGCAGCGCTGAACCTGATTGGGCCCCGAGCGCAGGACGTGCTGTCGGAGCTGTCGTACACGCCCGTCACGCCGGAGCACTTCCCCTCCATGCTGTGCAAGGTCAGTCTCACGCTGGCCACTGCTGGAGGTAGTGCTGGTAGGGGCTGAAGACCGGTGCCAGCGGTGTCAATGACAATAACCTGAACCAGTCCTGGGTGTTGCTGGTCTCCCACCCTCTCGTGTGCCGTGTCGGCCTTCAGAGGTGCTCCCTAACGGCACTTGCCGCAACAGTGTGTTCAGGCTATGTGGGTGACCTTTGCATTTACCTTTGTCTGTGCTGCAGGAGATGAGCATCGGCTACGCGAATGGGATTCGCATCATGAGCATGACTCACACGGGGGAGCCGGGCTTCATGCTGTACATCCCGACGGAGGTTCGACAACACACACACACACACACAGGCACATGTCCCCGTATAGCCTTCAACAGACTGCTGGGTCAAGTGCTGTTAGCGGGCGGTGGGTGGCCAGATCCAAACCCAGCCACCAGTTCTGATGTTTTACACACACCGCACCGGGCACTTAAGGATGAGTCGACCAAGGGCGAGACCCAGGAACTGTTTCACTGATGTTGGCCGTGAGCAGGTCTGGTACGAGGGTCGCTGGGTTCATAGTGCGGTGCGCTAACCGCCGTTGAGGCGCCGTACTCTGGCTCGCCAGGAGAAGGTGGTACAGCAAGTGTTGTGGACTAACCGCCACCTGTCCCGTCTGTCTGGGATAGAGTGTTGCCCCTTGCCCACGTGGGTCTTCCGGTTTCCAAAGCGGTCATAGCGTGGGGTTAAGCAGTTAACATCATTATACTGGCAAAAAGTGTCCCATAGATATCAATCTTTGCCATTATAATGTTTATCATGTGGTTGATGCGATATTGGGTGAATACCGGACACTGAGTGAGTTATCCGTCCTCGTGCTGCTGGCTGCGTATAAGCGACGCGGCTGTGATTTTCACCGCACCCACCCTACCCCTACCCCACCCCCCCTTTCCCCGACAGTATGCCCTACACGTCTACAACGAGCTCATGAACGTCGGCAAGAAGTTTGGGATCCGCAACGCGGGGTACCTGGCGCTGCGCAGCCTCCGCATCGAGAAGCTGTTTGCGTTTTGGGGCCAGGACCTGGACCCGTGCACAACCCCGCTGGAGTGCGGACGCGAGTTCCGCGTTAAGTTTGACAAGGTGAGACGGCGGGACGGGCCGGCGAGACGGTCAGATGGCGAGACGGCGGGACAGCGAGACGGGGCAGTGAGAGCGTGAGATGGTGCGATGGCGAGATGGAACGATGAGACGGGACGGTGAGATGGTGAGATGGCAAGATGGTGAGACGACAGGATGGGACAGTGAGATGGTGAGATGGCGAGACGGCGGGATGCGACAGCAAGACAGTGAGATGGGACAGTGAGATGGTGGACGGATTATATCCTATGGCTGGCCTGGGAACGCCTGAGAATCCCTCAGGAAGAGCTGGAATCTATTGCTGAGGAACGGGGTTGTCTGGTCCACCCTCCTTAATAATAATAATAATTTACATTTATAACGCGCAACATATTAATTCAGTGTCGAAGATATTCATTCGACGAGAGAAGGACTCACCAGGTCAAGCGGTTTAGAAAATGGATGGATGGACTAATCGGTGATCGTCGTCCCGCCTGTGCCGACCCCG
Source organism: Geotria australis (assembly GCA_036362915.1). NCBI lineage: Eukaryota > Metazoa > Chordata > Hyperoartia > Petromyzontiformes > Geotriidae > Geotria > Geotria australis. The sequence goes on along the minus strand of JAZEWU010000008.1, from coordinate 2,456,875 downwards.
CCTGGCCGTGTGCCCGCGCTGCAGGGCATGGAGTTCGTGGGGCAGGAGGCGCTGCTGCGGCAACGCGAGGCCGGAGTGCGGCGCCGCTTCACCATGCTCCTCCTGGACGACCACGACCCCGAGGTCGACCCCTGGCCCTGGGGCGGGGAACCCATCATCTGCAACGGAGACTTTGCAGGTTGCGGCGCACTCACGCCGGGTCGCCCGCTCGCCCGCTAATGCGTCCACTCGCTCACTAGCCACCAACACGTTCACTCAGTGACTGACGCACGCGCCCACGCAACTGCCCGTCCACCAATCCGCTCATTTGCTGACTAACCTGTTTACTCACTCACCCACCAATCCTTTAACTCACTCATTTGTGACGCACCACCACATTCACTCACTCACCCACTAACCCGTTCACTCGCTCACTCATCCACTCCCCAACCCATTCACTCACTCACTCTCCAACCATCAAGCTGTTCACTAACGCAGTCACTTACTTGCTTGCTCACTCAATCACTTGCGTGTTTACCCACCC
>JAZEWU010000008.1:2422837-2445941 GCA_036362915.1 Geotria australis | reverse complement strand
CCACCTGTCAGCAAAACAAGCCACCAGTAAGCAAAAGACAGAACAGCTTCGGAAAGCAATTCTCAAAGCAAGAAAAACGATGCTTACGCGTGGATTCTCAAGCGCTGTCCGGCTCGCCTTTCCGAGCGCTCAGTAAAACCTCGGCGAGTCAGACTCACCTCAGGGGTGAATGGTCAGGCTGGCTGCTCAACTCGGCTGCCTCTCCGTGTGGAGTTTGCACGTTCTCCCCGTGTCCGCGTGGGTTTTCGCCGGGCACTCTGGTTTTCTCCCAAGTCCAAAGGTATCCTGCTGCATAGGTTAATTGGTCTGCGGAATAAATTGCACCCGGTGCCCTGTTTTGGGCTGGCGTCCCATCCAGGGTATAGCCTTGCCTTACGCCCTGTGTCTGCCGGGATGGGCTCCGGCTCACGATTAAGCCAGGTTTCTGACAATGGATGAACATGACTATGAAGTCAAATCCGCACCTCGTCAATTACTGATCCAGGTAGACAAGTCGTCTCGTCTCATCTGTCCGAATCGCAGTCAACGGACTTATTTTACAACACATCACCCAACTAGTTATATGGGGGATTTTTTTTACCGTTTGTAGCCAGCGTGCAGATCTATCAATGTTTTATTGTCACCCTTAGTGTTTTACATGGCTTTGCGACCTTCGGTTAAAAGGCGCTTTTGAAATGCTTATTAGACACAGGCAGTAAGTATATTGGGGCCCATTCTATTGAGAGAGAATGAACGCGGTGTATAGTGTGGTGTACGTGACCACTGGCACAGTTGCAGCAATAACACCCGCGTCACCTTAACGACGCGTTACCCTTGGGGAGAACGTGTCCTCACCTGACACCTTAGGGAAAGGAATAATAATTAATAAATTCACTACCTGACTCCGGTTTCCTCCGACAGTCCAAAGACATGCTGCCGCATAAGTTAATTGGCCTGCGGACTAAATTGCCCCCGGTGCCCTGTGATGGCCTGGCGTCCCATCCTGGGTATAGCACGAGTTATCTTACTAACCTGTTTACCCTTCCCCGCTGGACAACTATAAAAAAGAGCCGTATTACTCAACGGTTCCTTCCAGCTTAAATGAAAACTGACCGGCTGACTGAGATTGGGTTAAAGGTCATATTTTTTACGGTACAGTAGGCAGTAGACGCATGCTTGCCATTGTTGGATTAGTGTGGACCCTGTGGCACGAGCAGCCTTGTTATATTTTACTATTAGTTATGAATCAATCTCTTTGATGATTAACATTGCTTTGACATATTTACATTGCTCTTTCCTGTCAACATACTTTTATGACAATGCCACTGTCGGTCTGATATTGTCATGTACATCGATGTGCTCATTTCAAAACATCGATTGCTCAAGTTCCAATTTCAATGTGTTTGCTGCTGTGTGTGTGATTCCGAGTGAGGAATCTGTGGTGTCATTTTCGAATTTGCCAAAATTCGCCGGCAAACGATGGCCTACGCTCTTGCGAATGAAGTCAGGAGACCTTTACCGGTCCACTGCGAATGGAGCAGATGACGTGTCGTACGACACACCGCAGTAATAACCTGGGCGGCCGCTTGATTCGAACCGTGAGCACGCCACCGCTGGGCCATGAGTGATTGATTGTATTGACGTGTTTCTGTCGATGTCCCACCGCTACTCTTTTGCCAACTCGGCGTGACTCGAAGCCCGTGAAACCGTAGATGTCGGTGTTGTTTTACGCAGATTGTCGCGCGGTCGGCCCCTCGTTACGCGATCCCCTCTGACCACTCGACACCCGCGGTTGTGTCACCTCTTCCGGGACGGCCACGACGTGTCGTCAATTACGGATTAATATTTCACGGCGCGCATTCGGGCCGATGACTTTGCAGTGTCCGTCGCCGCAACGATCCGACCGTCCGACCAATCGCGGCGCGTCGGCCGTCTTTAAAAGTCGGGAGCGTCTCCTTCGTTCCTCATCAACTTATCCGGTCTCTACAGGACGGCGGTTCTTGCTTCAACAGTGCTTGAACAGAACTCACCCCCCTGTGAGGACAACATGACTTCCCAGGTCCGTCAGAACTACAGCCCGGAGGTGGAGGCGGCCATCAACCGCCAGGTCAACCAGGAGCTCTACGCCTCCTACGTCTACCTGTCGCTGGTGAGTGCAGCCGCCTCCCACGCCACCGTCCGCACGTGGATCATCTCTCTGACCAGGGGTGGAATTAGAGTAAATTCAGTGGGCACGCACCCGGGTCGACGATCCCCTTTAAACCGGGGGGTGTAGGGGGTCCTCCGCCAGAAAATGTTGAGTTTCTGAGAACGCAGTTCCTGCATTTATGTGACATTTGAGATGTAGCAATAAAAAAACCCGTGCACATTTAAGATGCTTGCTTTTTTTAGAGCTGTTATTTAGAGATAGCCGTGTCGAACGCGGTCTCCGTCTCTCCCTCGCGACGTATCCCAGAACGTTGGAAGCGTCATCAGGTGTTCGGAGGCAAAACGTCGCGAGGGAGAGCGCTCAGTGACACGGCTATCCTGTAAGAACAGCTCTCTGAAGAGCAACCGTCATGAATCTAGCCGTGAAAGCCTACATCAGTACGTGCATATTTAAGACCATGAAAGCCTAATGGGTTCCCTCTGGGATTTACAGTGGAGGTCCTCTCATACGGGTTCCCCATCCAGACTCTGTCTGCCCCTCCATCGATGATCTCGACAACCGGTCATCGTCACTTCTCGTGCCATGTCCGACCCCGGCCCAACTCTTCCACTTGTTCCCAACGGTCAATGTGATGATGCCTCTAACTCGTGTGTGTTGTCTAATGCGCGTGTTCCTCTTTCTAAATCATAGGCGTTCCAAGCACATCCCTCACACATCCCTCTCCGTGCTTATTTTGAGATTTTGTTCCGTTTTCTCTGTCACTGTGAACGTTTCTGTTCCACGTTCGAGCATGTGATGCTCATAATGATAAAGTTACATTCTCAGTGTTGTAGGTTAGACAAATTGATCACCGAGCCCCCAGGCTACCTCTGTACTATTTCATTTTAACGAACGGACTTCTGGCAATAATGTATATCGGTGCTCATCCTATCTGGAGGGCTGTCACTGACAATCGTCGCCCCGTCTCAACGGTGTTGCTGTTTGTGTGATCCGACAGGCGAGCTACTTCAACCGCGACGACGTGGCCCTGAAGCACTTCCACAAGTTCTTCAAGGACATGTCTCACGAGGAGCGTGAGCACGCCGAGAAGCTGCTCGAGTACCAGAACAAGCGCGGTGGCCGCGCCGTGCTTCAGGACATCAAGGTACGCGCGCGCTGAGCTCGCACAGCCGCCCGCCGCGATCGCAACCGTCGCCCGTCCACGGCCCTCCCGTCTCTCGTGTTTACCGGTCGTCCCGCTGCTCCGCGCGGTGCGCCTCTGTGTGCGCGAGCAGAAGCCGGAGCGCGATGAGTGGGGCAGTGGCCTGGAGGCCATGCAGCTCGCCCTGCAGCTGGAGAAGACCGTGAACCAGGCCCTGCTGGACCTGCACGCTCTGGCCAGCGAGAAGAAAGACCCTCAGGTTCGTACACACGGTGGCTTGCGTTCCAACCACACTGCAGTCACTCTTATAATCCACGGATCTCTGGCTACGAATCTATCCTCCCACTCACTCCCATGGTCACACTCCACGACCTCATCCATGGCTCTCACCGTTAATTCACCTGTCACTTAGCGACCACCACGCAATACAACCTCTGCCTGAACAATGCTGCTGTGGCTGATGATGATGATGATGTTGTCGCCACAGCTGTGTGACTTCCTCGAGGCCGAGTTCCTGGAGGAGCAGGTGGAGTGCATCAAGAAGCTCGGCGAGCACATCACCAACCTCAAACGCCTGGGCGTGCCGCACTCCACCACGGGAGAGTACCTCTTCGACAAGATGACGCTTGGCAGCAGCTGAGCGGCGTCCGTCGCTCCGACGCCGCCGTGCCGGCCGCTCCCCAGCCAGCCTCTGTACCAGACACTCACATCTCCTCTGTGATCATTGCCGTTTGTCTGTTGGTCTGTCAGTGTCGTCCGTTGGAATTAGCGTTTGTCCTTTGGTCAGTCCGTCGGACTGACCAAAGGTCTGTCAGTGACGACGAGCCAAGGACAACCCCTGACCTTGGACCTAAATTTTAAAAAGCCCCGCGAATGAAGGTTTTGAGCTTATATCCAAAAATGTGGGAGACAAATGTAATATTTGTGTTATGAAGACAAACGTGCATCCTCTCTATGTCAGTGTGTACCCATACAGAGATACAGCTCTGTGTAGGTGTGTACCCATACAGAGCTCTATCTCTGTGTAGGTGTGTACCGCATGCACACCCTAGAGATGTCTCGAGCACGGTGTGTGACGCAACACGGCAGTGACGGACCAAATCCGCATCCCTCTCGTCGACAGCAATCACCGTGAAGCGCTGCGACGTTCACACTACACACTCACACGTTCCTCTTCTGGGTCAAAGCCGAACCGTCACCTGCAATGTAACGGGAGTGACAGGAGACCGAGGGCGGATCCCCGGGGATCGCGAGGTCCCCGTCCTCGTGGCCGGTGGAGCGAACGGTGTCCCCGCGGTGAATCTCTCTCTGTCGCGTGTGTCTCTCTCTCGCCACCTCTGGGGTGGTGGCCTAGCTCCGGTCCGGGGCGCGAGCGTGGGAGCCACGGAGGAAAGATCCCGCTGTAGTGAGAAGTAGTCTAATAAAGTGTGATGAGCATCGCCGCTGTCTTGCGTTCGTTTTTATACAAATTCAAATTAATTCATGTCTTGATGTAGGTTTGTCACGGCTCTATATATGAGAATTGCTCTCCATAGCGGTTATTTCAGGAAAGCAGTGTCGAGTGTTGTCTCTCATTCGCGACGTTTCGCTTCCCGAAAGAGCAGCTCTTGAGAGCTAATGTTGTTCATATTAAAAACAGCCGCCTTGCTCGTGCCTGATCCGGGTACGCCAAGGCTGCACCTATGATCATTAATGCGTGCATCACTTGGCTTCTGCAGTTCATTAACATCCCAAATAAACACGTCATTGAAGGCCCAAACATTGCACCTCCTGGGTCTGACAGCCCTCGAAGACACCGGGATCCCATCAACCGTGTCAGAACTTCGACAGGCCGATCTGCACCCCTCCTGAAATGGTAAATTAAAGACGATCCACAGAGCAGTTACGGATACGGCATACGGATATGAAGCACAATGCTGAAGTGTGCCGTTAAACGATTAGCATCCCTCACGCTCTCTTTAGCAGGGGCAGTGTGGCTTTGATGATGTAGGGAGTTAATCTGGAACTTGTTAACGTCATAGGTTATCATGGAAATAAAGCTGATGACGCCGATGATTTTCTCACCCTTCTCTCCACAGTACATCTAACACAGCAATGACAACATTATAGGAACGCAGTCTTAGTAAAACATTTTATTTTCTTGCAGTGTTTATGAAGCCAGCCACTCACAAACGTATGTTCGATACCGTTTGAACGTAACTTCTGTTTGTTTGTAAATGTTCTCAACTCATCGCACATCAACTCCCCCCGCTTGCTAACTCGAACGTGACATCGGTCCTGGCGCCAATCGCGGACGATAGAAAATCCTCGCTGCGAACAGTCGGACGAAGCCACGATAAAGGACGTGTGGATGTCAAGAGGCTGCAATGACTATGCACGTATGCTACACTTGAAAACAGGTCGGCTGGGAACAAGCAAGTATTTACACACATCTCACGAGCACAATCAAGCCGCGTCGTTTCGCTCGAGCAACTAATGGCGTACGTCTTCAAATTGGTTTCAGGTCCCGTGGCGAATGTTTCACTCTGAGTGAGCACTTATAATGATGACACTAAAACACAGCTATCAAACCCGGAGTTTTTATTTAATTTCACAGCTGAGTCATGCAAAAAAAAATGTCAACAACTGTCCCAACGTTGAATCGTTTTTGTTTCCCCACCCACCCAATACAACCCCCTAAAATCATAGTAAACAACAGAACGAGCACACACGCACACCCAATCTTGAGACATTTGAAAAATAACAAACGAAACGGGCCGACACACTCAGTGTTCAGCCGCAAAGCCCAGAACAACACGAATAATTACACAGCTCGGCTTATAGCCCCTCTCTCCGTACCCAGACCGCTTACTCAGCCAGTATAAAATTCCAGAATTCCCAGATTGGAAAGCATTCCTACTTTACTTTAATCATTAGGAATCACCAAGGAGGGGAGGTGGGTTGGGGTAGCTGGAGGGTTTATCTCTTTAAATCATGCCCTAAATAGCTAATCGTGTCCACTGTAATACATGGTTGCTAGAAAATATTTCAAAAATTAAGGGTGTATTCGTGAACTTTAAAAAGTACTGCACTTTGCAAATCAATTATGATCACTCGAACCGTATTAACGTCACCAGAAAACAAAAACACGTTATGCTGCAGGTAAAAGGCATTAGGGCCCACAAGGGATAATGGGATTCAAAAGCCAAAGCGTTCACATTACCGAAAAGTGTCTTCATTTGGCCAAATCGCGTTTCTCTTACATTCAGAATAACAGTTGTCTATCCGTGCTGGCACAAAAGGTCTTTGAGAAGCACGATAGCGGCTTCGACTTTTCTACGGGGTTAACCAGAACGCTAGACCTTACGGAGCGGCGGAAGCACGCTTGACGACCGCATTCGACCGCGCGTCGCCAGGCCCGTTCCCGGGGGGGGGGGGGCACGGTGGCACGAGGTGGGAACAGGGCGCGAGCACAAGGGCTGCCTGCGGTACCTGTGTCCATTGCACAATCAAGCCGCGCGCCAGGGCTGCGCGCCACCGGGTCGCATTTCCGCCGCGGAGGCCGAGCCAATGCGGCCGACGTCACATGAAACGAGCGGGTTGAGAGGCGAGTAGAGGCCGCCGTAACGCCGTGTCCTCACAGTGTACCGACCTATGGCCGCAAGGAAAAAACGCGCCGTTAGCATCGCCCGCCTGGCGCTTCGTGTCCAATGGGCCGGAACGCAGACGTCTTGCGAGTCCAGCGTATCGCGGTTTGCTTTTGGATCCGGCCGCCCGTAGCACGAGGGTCTCGGGCTGGCACGGCTCAGATGCGCCAGTGGAAAAGGGGTTATCGTTGAGTTCACTCACGAAACGGCAGCGGCTGCAACCCAACTCCCGTGGGAGAGGAGCAGGAACACGATCGCGATCTGGGAAGACTGTCATTGCCCGCCTCGAAGTGTCAACGGGACGCGCGACACCGGCAAACGCTCGATTCGCGGTCGCTATTGCAACCCCACGCGTCCCCACGCGCTGGCTAGCGCTAACTGGGGGAAGGGACGTCGCATTAGAGAATTACCACTTTCGACGTTGTTTTCAGGTCGCAACTCTGAGCCGGCTGAAACACCTCACGGCGGCGACCACACAATCGAATCCCCGCAGGCAAAGGAGGAGCAGACGCACGGGTCTCCGTGCCAGCAGAACGGAACCTTCACGGCCGACGCTCTTGAAACTGCGTTAGGAGGACCGCCGCCGTCGCCTCAGTCACTACCTCGACACGCCGTCGGCACCGCCCGGCGGTTCGCGACGCGCACGCCAATGGAGACGCGCGTCACCGCGATCGGCCACGCTCACAGGCCCGGCGCGCCTAGCCGGCAGTGCCGATTCGGGACGTTACCGATTAAACTGGGCATCGCCCGCTTGTGCTTCTGGGCAGTGGTTAGGTTAGAGGGTGAGACCCACAAACTAGGGGGCAGATGACGCGGGCCAGAGTCTAACGCTTGCACGTATTTCAGAGTGATCGTTTGATATAAGAAAAGCCAAAGGACGACTGTTCGTTCCCAAACAAACCGCATTACTTTATTAAATTCACACCTGGCCAATAAAAATAACAGTAATAATATTATTCTTATTATTGTATCCCAACAGAACCTTTTTGACCACATTTCTTAGAATTAAATACACCCGTTTGTACATTTGTGCCCTGAAACTAATGATGAGTACTAGACCGTTTCTCGAATAACTGGGTTTTAATGGCTTAAGATTATAGAGTTGACACAGCTAATGGTATTTTTTTTTATATGTACACACACACAAAAATGGTACCCAATACGATAAGCCGAGTTCCACCTACAAAACGTAACCACTGTCGCTGTAAGGTGACCGGTCGATGAACAAATTCCATTTGTGTTAAACACAAAGGGCACACGACACATTTGGGGGGAATCAGTATATGCAACAACACAACTGCAGGCTACATAACACGCAGGGGTCCATCCCTTCAGCCAATTTAATTTAACGAAGTTGAAAAATGTATTGCTCGCAAATGTATTTAAATCCAAACAAAAAAACACACGCGGGAAATCTGACGAGTGAATAATCTTACACTGGGAATCTCAACTGTTGGACGCAGAGTGAACGCGTCTGACCGACCCTCACTCTGCGCGCTCGATTTTGACGTTTTCACTTTTTGTTTCACCGTCACGTTCGCGCGACGAGCATCGCCGACGCCACGCGCCTCCGACGGGGGGGGGGGGGCATTTTAAATCCAGCGCGATAATCCAACCGACGCGGCCCACTATCGTGCACAATCACACTCGCAACTTATCTGCCACCTCTGGCAGGCTACCTCTCCCGAGTAATCAAAACCAAAAATAAAAAAATAAAACCGACACACGTGATTCAAACGGATCTCAATCAAGGCGATGTGCTTTCACCTCTTGACAAAGCAAACGGCAATTTGTCTATCCAGCGCTTAATTAAAAACGATTCGTCTAACGCTATGCCGCCGATCGGGCAAGGGTGACGAGCGCGTAGCTACACAGAGCTCCGGATTAGCGGATTTTTTTCTGAAAAACACCCGACGACGATGATTCAAACAAAACTGAAAGCGTATTTTTGCTCCGTTACAATGTCATCACATGCACACTGCCCCGAAAAGGGTTTACGGAGAAAAAACGCATTCCGTTAAAAATCTCCCGTTCTCCATTATTTCAAGGGCGAATAAGAAAAAAAAATATGCGTTTTGGATTAAGTCAATTGTGTAGTCAAGAGGGTGATACTTCAACAATCAGTCCATGAGATAAACACAGAGACAGAGCTTGAGTTAAGAATACGAGACCCCGGCTAGATAACACGCAAGCGCTCGCAGTTTCGAACAACGATCCCCATTCTATAACCGTCGTGGATCTACAGTCGGAGTGCTGATGGGAATGTGCCACGGCATGAAGGAAGCTACGGGGAGACGCTCAAAAACGGTATCGTAGTACCAAAAAAAAAAACCCAGGAGCTCGCAAACTGAGGCTCGTCTCAGAAGAGAAAGGAACCGGAGGAGATGAAAGCGCAACGGGGAATCATTCGGACAGCGCGCCTGTGCCGAGCCACAGAGCAAGGCATAAGGATAGATGGAACACACTGCAGAGAGTGAATAAAGTCAGCGAGACTGTGATGGCAAGTAACAGAAGGCGCGGCAGACAGCAGCAGCAAGAGAAGACGACACCGGCAGATAGCGATAGAGAGAGACCAGGGGAAACAAACGCGCGCGCATCGCCGAGGCGTTCGATGCCAACGCGCAGCGTCGGTCGGTCAGTTGGTTGATTCGATCGATCGATCGGGCGGCCGGGCAGGCTAGGCTGTCGGTCGTTCTACCTGTCCTTGACATCGCGCGCCACGCGCTTGGTGATGCGTCCGCACAGCAGCCCAAAGGCAAAGAGCACGCAGATGGTGGCGAGGATGACGATCAGGAAGTAGGTGCGCGACGGCGAGTCGTACACGGTCTTGGCAAGCTCCCCCAGGCTCTCGGGAGGCACCATCTGGCCGCGGCGGCGGAAGAAAAAACGTCACTCGGGTGCCGCGCAGCTCCCTCCCGTGGAGACCGACCGACTAGAAAGCGACCGGTCTGCTATTCCACGCCGGCTAGAGGCCGTGGAAAGATGTGGGAAGTACCCGCACGTTACCCTGACTGGGTGGGCAACTAACGGTGATTTCCCCAGCTGGTCGGAGGTGGGGCTCCTTACAGAAACATGCCGATTGGTTCGGCTGCCAGGCCGGCAGGCTGAATCGGTGACCTCTGAACCACAGGTCCAATTTGCTGACCATTACATCGTGCAGGCAGCCATTACCTGTAAACTATCTATGTATAATGGAGGGTACTGGATTTGAATCGTTCATAACTGGAAGTGATGTTCACAACAACCGAGGCTTTTACGTTCTATTTCAGCTTTACTTCTCACATATTGATTACTTTTCTGAAACCTTAACATTATTTCAGCTTTAAATGCTGACTTTTGCACTACTCTTCCACCTTTATCCTGATGTCAGAAGAACGTGTTACACGCTCGGAACAAGATTGCGCGTTGGGCGGGCACTCTGCTAGTTATTATTATTGGTCGCCACACGCATGGCTTACCTTGGCTGCGTACTCCCACATCTCCTTGCGATCGACCAGACGCTTCTTGCACTCGGGCTGCAGACGAACCGTCTTGTCATCCAGCGATTCCAGTAAACACGACATCTCTACACACGCACAAAAAATACAAAGATCCCACGTGCAGCCTTTATTTACTGTAGGGATCAAGTGCTGTTAGCAAGCGTCTATCAAGGCCAGAACGGCACACGAGGAGGTGGGTGGCCAGCACCATGCCCAGCCGCCTTTCTCTCCCTGGTGATAATGCTTACACAGTGCACCATTATATTAGATGTTTATTGTTACAGCAGAAAATAACGTGTGCTTGCAAGCTCTGAAAGCGGGATTCCTGCGATGCAACAAACGTGCAAGTTAACAAACAGGCACTCATTTGAGGCCGAGTCGACACACACGCACACCCCCCTCGGCGTAATACGCCGACACCGAAAGCGCAATCGGAATGAAACCGCCAACAAACACGACTCCGGTGGTCTGCGTCTGTCGGCATGCCCTTGGGGCATCGCCGCGGCATGGTCGGCATGCCCTTGGGGCATTGCCAGGGCGTGCGGCAGGGGGGGGGTGGGGGGGTAGCTTACGCTTGCCCTCCCCGGGCGCCACGCCTCCGCAGTAGTGCTTGAGGTCGAGCGAGCAGGCCGTGTGCAGCACGGGGTCCACAAACACGTCGGCCTTGCTTTCCTGCAGGATGTTGAAGACCTCCTGTGCGCGGGGAAGACGGCACAGCGCGTCGCGGCGGGTCACACGGTGTCCCCCCCCCGGGTGGGCACGGCGCATGCCACACAAACCCTGCCCGCCCACTGGTTCGCGGATTTCCCATGTTAGCTAGATGTAACGAGGGTCGGGGGTCAGGGCGGGGTCAGGGCGGGGTCAGGGTCAGGGACGGGGGTCGAGGTCTGGCGCAGGAGTCAAGCGGCTGTGGAAACGCGGCAGGGGTGACGCCGTACCGTCCGGCAGGCTTCGTTCTTGATCTTGGGCAGGTTGATCTTGAGGCACTCCTCCACCTGGCCCGCCTGCTCCTGAGCCGCAGCCTCGTCGGGGCACAGCTTCGAGATCTGAGGCCGGAGTCACAAACACGGCCCGGCGTGAGCGTAGCTCGCTCCGCGCTCGGCGCTCCGTCCTTCAGCCGCTGGGCCGAGCGACTCCGCACCGCCGGTGTCAAGCATGGCGATGGTTTCGGCGTAAGTGGCACGCACGCGTTTGTGAACACGCAAAGCCAACGCCAGCTAAGACGTCGCTCGCCACCAGCCGTGGCCGGGAATCAAACTGGAGCGACCCGGGTTCAGAGATCGGTGCCAAACCACTGTGCCAGAGAAAGTGAGATTATCGCGGAGTCTATCGGCTAGTCCAGATCTTAATAAACACTCACAGCTGTTCCTAACAGCGTATGGACTTTCTTAGTTGGAGTTGTATTTACTGTAATCATTAATAGTGGGGTTTTATCGTGTGCAGGCTTTATCAGCCTGCGCGTGCCGTTTTTTTCCAACTTAGTTTCGTACAGCACTTTGCAAAAGCTATAACTATTACCATTGAATGGGCGATCAAGGTAGAAGCGTTCACGTCGCAATCCCTGTCAAGTAATACTTGGTATTACCTGCAAATTCTACCAAACACTTTGAAGCCGAGGAGCTGAAAGACAACGATGTCCAGAAGCTCAACATATGCCAGAAGCCCCTCAGTCTGGAGCACTGACTATTATACCTCTAAATGTTGAAAGGCTGTCTGCAACTAAAGAAGAACTTGTTGCAATGGGAAATTATCATATCACCATCACGCTTCAAAGAATCGAATCGAATTCGAACCATTGAATGCAGTTATGTTCTTGACGCGCGCAGCCATGTGTGCGCACGTGTCAATCCGAAACTCACGTCATTGCCGCAGTGCATTTGTAACTGTGGGTCGAGGCGGTAGTCCATAGCAGACTCCTGTATGGCGAGGCGGATCTGGTCCTCGCAGTCCATGGACATGCGCTGTAGAACGCACGCACACGCGCCACGCCACACACGTTAAGCACAGTCACTCCTCATTCAAGCCCGGCGTACGCAAAGCGATACGACGCAAGCAAAACGCGCCGACACACACACACACGCGCTCTGAGTGCAATTTGCACTCTGTCGTCTCCCTGCTAACGACCCAGGGAAAGGCACCCTACGGGTTCCAAGGGTTGATGGGTAATTACTGCCGGAAGCTAGCAGTGCAGGCCCCTGTGGGTGGCTGCTGGCACTTAGCGTAAATGTAAAACATGACATCGTCGTTAGTGGCCCGACTCCTGCTCCAGATTGCGTATAGTTAACGCTCGACCCGTGGACACGACCAGCTTAATCACACGCGGAGAGATATTAACGTCTCATTGTAAACATCACCGTCATCGTTTTGATCACCGATTCAATTATTACGTTCAGCGATCGCGTAAAAACTACCGAAGCTAACACCGCTTTACATACGTAACATGGTACAGCTCACTGGCAAAGTGAATCTCTGCTCAAGCAAACCTGGGACGGCACTCATTTCCATTTGCAGCAAACATTATGGTTGCCCTCACATCATTATGGCAACCACTAGTTGATGCGAGATAAAATAGTACTTATTTTATGAACCCCAGATGGGTGATGAGCGGCCGAATCAACCTGTGATTGGTAAATGAATAAACTACCTGTTCAATTGTGATTCGGCACGAGGTAGTCGGTGGCCAACACCACGCCTGGCCACCCTTGTCTCCCCCGGTGCTGATGTTAAGACACTGCACCATGTACTTCACGTAAGTCTGATTCGGCCTGGGAAGGCCCTGGACTGGTTAAAATATTTGCCACTGCTACTGGTCCACTCTCCTTGGACTGCTGCCACCGCGACTCTCACAAGGACAAGCGGTTTAGAAAATGGATGGATGGATGGAGTGGCCTTGAGACAAAATGCAACTGGATTCGCAGGGTTTATAGAAAAGCACGCGTGTCCACTGGGCCACTGCTTACCGCAAGCAGCATTGCACACCCGGGCAAGCACAAAAACGGTAAGGTACTAATCCACGTTCAAACATTAACGTAAAAGGGACATTAACACATTCGTGAATATTTCTTTACCAAGGCGTTATCCGCCGAGGCAAAGACAGCGGAGAGTGGCCTCAGGGTTGCTTGTGTGTTGCTTGTTCCGCTAAGACGGGCGTTGTCTGCCCGGGCGGCTAGAGGAGTCATCGGTGGAAGGTGTCGCACTGCCCAGTGGGGACCGAGAGAACGAGAGCCACTGTGTAGTAAGTCAACAGCGGCTCTGTGACAGACTGGCCGTCTCTACACGAGCATAGCGGAACTCTTGCCGCTGGCTCGGCGCCACGTTAATGGAAAACACCGCCGCTTTACAAAAACACCACTACCGCTAAATCGCGATCGGTTTTGGGGCCCGCGCGGGGCAGGTTTAACCCGAGCTACTGTACAGCGAATTGTCTATCGACATCTGGATGAAAGTCCTCCTCGAGATACGTTGGCAATGAGGGTTTGAAGCTGATTTTATTTAGAATCAACTTGACGTTCAGAATCGGTGGTCACTTAACAAAGCTACCAAATGGATGCAGAAATATTTTCACGGCGTCCGTGTCCTAGAGCAAATGTGGCAAACGGAGATTAGCACGGCCCCCCTCGACCGTTTAATAAAACTCTGGGCGGCATTTGAGAATCGCTCATACATCGAGCCGTGAAAACCTACATCGATATAGCGGAGGTGGCGTTTAGTATTTTTTTTTCCGTCAAGGAACAGGCAACGCACGCGAGTTTACATTCACCGCTTACTCAAGCGGTAAATTAAATCCCGGCTGATCCCACCTGCTTGCCGTATTTGAGCTTCAGGCACGAGATGACCTTTCCTTCCAACTCCTCGTCGTTCTTCTCCTGATCGAGCACGGCCTTACAGAACTTGGGGATGTCTCCTTTGCAGGATTTCTTGAGTATGGGGTTCAGCCGATAGTCTGGAGGAATGAAAGCAAAAATACTCGGATATGTTTTGTTGTGTTGGTGAGTAGCGGGAAGAGCTGCTCGCCACAAAGCGTCGGTTCTCTCTATCCGGGCATACTCTTCGTTAGCGAGAGTGCGTCACCAAAACAACGTGAGCGAGCGATCGACATCAGCACCTCGGAGACGCTGCAATCACGTCTTCATTCAGCTTTGAAATATTATGAAAAGCCCGCAGTGTGACCGCAGTTATCAATCTCAACGCATGGCCATTACCCACATCGATAATTCTCATTGACATTGGTGTGGTGATGTCATATAGTCACTAGGCAAGGGCATGTGACCTCCTGTGTAGCCTTAACATAATTTTGGAGCAAACGCTGTTAGCGAGAACCTATGAACGCTGGTGGTGCACACGAAAGGGTGGGTGGCCAGCACCACGCCCGGCTGCCTTCGTCTCCCTAGCGATGATGTTTACACACCTAACCAGGTACTCATTTGAGGCTGAACGACCTAGGGGAGGCCCGGGACCGGTTCAGAAAATCGTCACTCATGTTTGGTCGTGGGTGGGAATCAAACACGGGTCGCCCGGGTTCATAGCTTGTAAATATTAATTTATTTTGTTTGGTTCATTTGTGATTTTTAAAAATATATATAATTTTTTGGCAAATCGTGCGTTTGTTGTGTCGTGGGAATCCTGTAAAGAGCTTGCAAGCTCGCCGGGTATTTTTTCTGCCGCTCCCCACGCACTCACATACCCACGCGACCCACACACCCACACGGGCCGACCAGTGCTCTTGTGCCCCACCTGAGTACTGCACGATCTGGCGCTTGGTGATCATCTGCTTGCACTTGGGGTCCATGAGCTCGCTGTGCTTGTTCTGCTTCAGGCACTGCATGACGTCGCGAGGGTCCAACTCGGAGCAGAAGCGCTGCCGAAAGAAAACGACGCCGAGCGCCCAGCTTCACGACGGACTTCCTGGCAACTTTGTCACGCGACAATCGGGCGCGTGACGATTCAGCCATTCGATCCTTAAGCGCTGGTCACATTGTTAGTGCGTAGGAACCGGTTGTTTTTGATTCGTGTATGGTGTGTGAAATTGGTCCGGGCAAATCACCGCCGTTTACTGTTTGTGGAGCACCTCACACCTGCGCTGCGGGACACATTGAAACCACCACACACCTGTGCCTGGGCCCAGACTTTACTATGATCGCTGCCACTGAGACACCCTTAATCTAGGCACTGGTCCGGCCACTGATACCGCTTTCCCACCGGCACATCCGAACCGAGCCAGCGATGGGTCCTCACGGTACGGGTGGTTTTCCTTCGGCTATTTGTGCCGAGCCGGACGCGAACAGTGATACGCAGGCATCATGAGACATGTGAATCTGGTTTAAAGCCAAGCAGGGCCGGGGCAGGGCCCACGCCACGTTCATCGCGTGTGACGTCAGTCAGTCCACCGAGAGGATGTGGCGTCGCCACCCACGGTGCGTCGCGAATCCTTCGTACGTTCAACGTCAGCGACACGGCTCTTCTGCTACAGCGGACAAACCACCCGGAGCATCGTCAGGCTGGCCTAGCGTGCCCCTGATGGCGGCTTTTGTCGCCCAGTGGGGAAGAGGCACCGGGGCCTTCCGTACCTTGATCATCTGCTTGCAAACGCGCATGAGCGTGTAGTCCATCTCGGGATCGGACATCTCCTGCTCCTCGCGCTTGAAGATCTTCTCGTGACACTTGGAGCTGAGGTCCTTCCGCTTGTCCTTCAGGCACTCGAGCACCTGGGTGAAGGACGACGGGGGGTGGTGGCGGGGGGAGCGAGGACGCAGGCCACAGCGTAATGCAGTCAGACCTGGCGTGTATTGCAAGTTAAAAATTCAGCAGCATTGTCGCCTATACAGTGGTCCCTCGCTTTACGATGGCCTCACAATACAATAAAATAACTTTAAGATACGCGCTCTATAAGAACTTTAGTAACATATTACGATCAACTTTCACTTTGCAATTCGTGTTACAACGTGGCAGCGCGAGCGTGGGTGGCGCGGCAGCCAATCATGCAAACGCATGCCGCTCGGGTAGCTTCTCAGGCAAGAGCAGCGCCTTTTAGTGGTTACATCTTAGTGTTTACTTCTCCTTTGTTTGAACCATAAAACAGTTCACTGCCTTGCCCGCATTGCTTTGATCACTGGATGCTTCCATCGTGGGAGGCGAAAAATCATGAAGGAGAGTGGGGGGGCCGCTCGAAACGGCTATCTCGAAAAAAACAGCTTTGGAAAGCAACTATCATTCATCGAGCCATGAAAATCGATACCGGTACACAGAGATAGGTTAGCCGCGTATACGCGAAATGGGACAAAAACGGAACCCGCACCCAGCGAGGGAGACGTGTACGCGATGGAGAAACTTGCTCCGAGCAGCCCTGTTCCTCGCGTACCTGAGCGTTTCCAAAAGAGGCCTCTTTGCAGAATTTCTTGATGTCCGCCTCGCACGTCTCGCTCAGCTCCGGGTCGAGCCGCAGGTCCTCCGTCTGTCGCCGCGTACGGAATTCGGCGCGAGATGAGCATCGGCAGAAACCTCACGATAAGTGTGCGCCGCTTCGGTACACAGGGTAAACGGCGCAGTTACGGCAACCGATCGTTAACACCGCTGCCGGCACAAGGGTCTCCTCGCTACGGGCAGCTCCGGAGACGTGCCTAGAGACGTCAAACGTCAGTCGCTCCGCGTGTAAACATCGTCTCTCGGGTCGCGCGTCCCGAGCAGCCGCCGCGGGTCTCACCATCTCGAGCTCCTCGACGCGCAGCTGCTTGCGGCACTTGACGGACACGCGCTGGTCCTTGCTCTCCAGCAGCGTGTCGTTGCGCACCATGCTGCTCAGGCAGAACACCACGTCCGACCTGGAAACCACGGCGACAACGGTGAGCACGCGCGGATACTGGGGTCACCGTCGTGGTAACGTGGAGGTTGTTTAGTCTCTCGTCCCGAAAGCGCCGTGGGAGATTAGCACAGTCCCACACTCGTCCGGGCATGGAGACACTCGGAGGTTTAGGTTTTTACGTGTTCAGGAAAACCGGCGCGCGACGTAACCGTGGAACTGAGCGTGATTGCCGGCCACAAACCACATCCCTATGGAAAGTAACGTCTTCCTCTTGGAAGACTCGGCCTAAAATTAGCAAGCACATGGCGGTGCAGTGTGTGCCCATAAGCACTGGGGAGACGAAGGTTGCCAGGGAAGGAGCTGGTTAAATGGTCACAGGAGACGGCGAGACGTCAAATGGAAGGACCTGGACCGCACGTGTTGTCTTTCACACGGCCAACTGCAGGAACGGTTTTAGAATATCTTAAAAGACTAAGCAAAGACAAAGGTCCCCCATATAGCATTAACATACTGTAGGGTCAAGTGATGTTAGCATGTAGCACCTATGAAGGTGGCCGGCAGCAAGCCCAGCCGCCTTCATCTCCCTCACATCTCCCTCACTAGGTCGTCATTTGAGGCTGAGTCGACCTTAGGGAGGCCCAGGACCGGTTAAAAAAATCGACAGCGGTGTTGATTGTAGCCCAGCGAGCTAACCGCTGGGCCACCGCTGCCCACGTTCACCAGACAAACGCGCGCGACAAAGCGAGCGGAACGCGCCGCGTCTGGCCTTACTTCCTCCGTATGTTCGGGCACAGCTTGAGTACGTCTTCCTTGCAGGCCGTCTTGAACTTGAACGAAAACCGGAAATCCTTCATCTGGATCTGCAAAGCGGTGACACAACGCGTTGAAACAACGCGGTGACACAGCGGCGCACACGTCGACCGCTGGTTGTGTCAGGGACGGGTGAAAGGTTTAACTCATCTGTGAGGCATTTAAAATGACCGTACCAGCTGGAAGTGCGTGATGCCGATGTAGCACTTTTCGTTGATCTCCTTCTGGTGCTTGTTCTCCACCAAACAATCCATCAGGTCGTCGGTTTCCCCCTTATCGTCCGCAACCGTCTACGGGAAGCCGAGAATGAAGGCGCGTCAATTAATATCCACAGCTACGAAGCATGACATCTATGCGTAACGGAGCAAGTGTTTCTATGTGTGTATGCCCACACTAAGGGTACCGAGTTCGAACACTTCACAAGCGCAGATTTTTATCTGCACAACACCAAGTCTTTTATCTTATTTTAGGTATACTTCCCACTTATTGATAACTCTTATGAACCTTTAGCACTATTTCAGCTCTAAATTCAAACTTTTGCATTGACATCAACCCTCGTATGCCACTCTTCCGCCTTTATTTATTTTGTCGAGGAGGAGGCCGTACCCTGGCACGTCGGTCGTAGGCCGTACAGCGATGTGCGGCCTTCGTAGCTGCTCGCTAACAGCACTCGCCCCAAAATTCTGTTAAGGCTACGGGGGTGGAGGGTTCCTTGTTTTTGTGTACTCACGTGACAGTAGGCTTGAATGATGGGCTCGCAGGCCCTCATGAGCAGCGCCTCAATCTCAATGTCCTGCAACCGTGACAATAAAACACAAGTGTCCGAGCCGTGCGACAGCGGTGTGACGACGCACGCGGTCGATGCTCGATGGAAGGCCGCGATGTCGCGACTCGTGATTTAATTCACGGGTCAATATATGTACGTATGTATTTTTCTCCTGTCCTTTTGGCACAAGCAGAATCTATGGCGGTAAATTTCCGCAGTGACATAAGCATACAACTGCGAAATAATACGTTCTTACCGGTAATTATTCAGTGCGTGTGCCACGAGAGCGGCGATCGATATTAACACGTGAACCGTTACGTAGCCGCCGCTCGATAGAGAAGTTGCGAAATTAAATCAATCAAAATCACCACGTTTTGAAAATAAAATATTCACAACCATATAAACTTATTTAAGAGGTCATGGACATATGCACGTTTGTAACACCGTTGATGCAACGGATAAGCGTTTTGGTCGGAGGGTAGTTCAAACCGGCACCACGTAACGGAGCAACCAATGTGTGCTTAAAATCCCTGATTCTATCTCACGAGACACAGTGGGTTTGATCTCTCACAGCAAGCAATGCATCACTGCTCATTGGGGACCGACTCAAAACGACAAAGGCACTTCAATACGCCTCTCACTCCGTAACAGACAGCACTTTTTATGCACTGTAAAGTGATTGTCACTTTTAAATCGATATAAGAAAATATTATATCCACAGAGGTGAAATGTGCTGAAGGAACTGTAACACAGTTTCTGTGTTGCCATTTGGTGGGGGCTTGTTGACCGGGCTGAGAGCACCGACTTAGCCTCTTCTCGGCGAGGAGAGGAGAACAAGAGAGAGCGGATTGTACACACCTCGGACTCCATCTCCGTGAGGTTGGTCACGATTTCCTTGCAGGGCTTCAGCAGCTCCTCCAGCTTGTCCTGCAGGCACTCCAGCTCCTGCACGGCACAAGTACGAAGGTGAAGATCCCTCATTCGTCCGGAGTGAAACAAACCGGCGAGTGTTATTAACGATCCGCGATTTGTAATGGTGAAATGACAAACGATCGGGTTCGAGTTTCGAGTTAATTCTGTTTAACCGGGTGAGGACTCAAGTAGCAATGAGTGATAACACTCATCACTGGGTGTCATCTCTCAGCGTGCAAACCACTGCATCACCATTCCCAATGCACACGTGTACGAAGATCCCTCCCCTGTAGCTTTACCAAACTGTTGGGGGGCAAGTGGTGTTAAGCAAGCACCTATGACAGCCAGAATGACATGAAGGAGTGGGTGGTCACCACCATGCCCCACTACAATTACACACCACACCAGAAAGAGTCGCCGACACGGCTATCCCGAAAGAACAGCTTTGAAAAGAACAATCATACCAGATACTCATTCGACCTAGGTTAGACCCAGGACCAGTTCAGTTATTCGTCACCCGTGTTGGCTGTGAGCAGCGATCGAACTCCGCTCATGAGACGCGTAGGCGAGTGCGCAAGCGACTATCCAACCGCTCCCCACTCGTACAAAGACAGACGCATCACACCACACACCCCGTCAACGCTACGATCACTCACGCACTGGCCCATCTCGACGCGGGCGAGCCGGCGTGCAGCAACGCTTGGGATATCAACTCAACTAATTGATTGCACCCTCACTCAGCCGCCCTTGATTAGGTCATCGCGCGATAATTAATTTAAATTGGCAAAGCCATTAGCCGGGTCCAATCTACGTTGGTTGACGAAGGCCTAGCTGAGCTGCGTACGCTCCAGTTACCAAGTCGGGCTCGTTCAACACTCCGATGCAGATGCGTCTTAATCGCGTCTCAAGACTCACTTGTTCCGTAAAGCTTTCAAGTCCTCCGGCTAGGACTACTGATGCGGCTCAATGCTGTCATTGTGCCAGGATGTTGGCTCTCTTCCTACCTGCACCTTCATGGGAACATTTATTCCTTCCTCTGGCTTGGACTATTGGTGCGGGTCAGTGGTGCCGTGCCGAGACGTTGTCTCTCTCTCTCTCTCTCCCGATCTTCGTCTGCTCGGGAACATCTGTTCCCTCCTTGCTTGTTGGAGAATTCTTAGTATTTTTTTTCTGCTGTCTTTACGTCCGATAATTTAGCGATATTGCTTGACTATCAGTTAATCTGCGTTGATGTTGCGACCCTCGGGTGAAAGGCGCTCTATAAATTATATTATTATTATTATTAATAACGGCGGGTTAGCCGCCGAGCGTCGTGTGGGTGACCTCGCGCACCTTGCCCGGCTTCTCGGAGCACCACTTGCCCAGGTCGGCGAGGCAGTTCTCCTGCAGCTCGGGGTTCAGGTGGACGTCCAGGGCACGCTGCTGCAGGATGCGGCGCACCTCGTGCTTGCAGTCGCGGGACAGCTGCGGGGAGCGCGGCACACACAGACACACCGACACACGCACAAACAAACGCCGCCACACACGGACACACACCAACACACCAACACACACCGCCACGTCAATCGTGAACTTGTATGCACTGGACGAGCGATACGCTGCTTGCAAGCCGATCGCTCGGCCTCCGCGACGGTCGGGCCCTCCCGGCTGCCATCAAGTATTATCAGGATGTGTCCTGCTCCAGCCCACCGATCCGGGTTTTGAAATTGGAAATGTGTTACGTGCACGTAAAGAGCTCTAACCGCGGCGCCACCTGGCTGTGACCGTGGGTAAACGTTAACGTGTAACCCTGCTCGTAGACGTCCCTTGTGGACGTTTAAACACAACCGAGGCTCGCTCGCTTTTAATGCCGGCCTCGACCGGTCAAAATGCCACATTGACATAACACGGACTGAACTTGAACAATTATCTGACGTTACACGGAGGGCAAGTCAACAGTGTGCGGCATGTGAGCGAGTGCAGTGTGACGAGCGATGGAGGGTGATGTACGAGTCGGTGCAGAGTAGGGGGTGTGTTGGAGCGAGTGATTGAGTGAGCGCGGTGGATCAGTGAGCGGGAAATGCATAAGGCCGGTGTACTTTGTCAAGAAGTTGGCTGTGTGACCATTTACGGGGAGTGGCGGTGCAGCAGTTAGCACACCGCGCCACGTACCTGCCACACCGAATTTGATTCCCGCATACGGCCAACACCAGTCACAGTTATCTGAACCGTTCCTGGGCTTCCCCGAGGTCGACTCGTCCTTAAATGAGTAACCTGGTGGGACGTGCAACCATCGCCACCGGGGAGACAACGGGGGGCGGGGAGTTGTGCCACAGTACTGGCCACCCACTCCTCTTATGCCGTGCTGTTCCTTAATAGCTTCTACTCGCTAACAGCACTCGATTCTCCAGTCTGTTAAAGGCTACACGTGGGAGAAGGGGGGGGGGACCTGTGTGTTTGGTGTACGAGTGGGTGCGGTGCCGCGGTGGGGGATCTGTGTGTTTGGGTGTGCACGTGCGTGTGTGCGCCCGAGCGCTCTCCGCCACTCACCCGGCGGCCCTGCAACTCGGTGCGGTGCGCGTGCCGGTACAGGCAGGAGAAGACGGCGCCGGGCGGCAGCGTCAACGACGTGTCGTTCCACCTCAACGTGTGGCACAGCCGTGCCGCGTCGCCCTGGCAGTGCCGGTACAGCAAGGGGTCCAGCCTGCGACGTCACACGCGGCAACGGCGGTGAGCGGCGTCGGTCGAAGGCCACGCCGGCCGCCGGGGCCCGATCTGCCGACTGCCGAGCAGCGATGGCCGGATTCCGGCACCGCACAGGGCATCGTGGGCCCCGGTTTGCAGGCTGGCTGCCGAGTGTTGCGCTCGCTTAAGTAGTTTGTTGTGAATCGGGATAGAGTCGTTCTCTCGTCGAATGAATACCTTTGACATTGAATGAATATGTGCCTGTTATAAATGTAAAATTGTTTTTATCATTATTTCGGAATTGTGCCGGTGGTGTTGTTCGGTTCGACGCCCGGCTTGTTTGCGCGTGCCGGGAGAAAGCTCCCTGTCGTTCCGAGCAACACGCGGCGCGACCAGGAAACGCGTGGGAGAGCTACACGGCACAACGGCAACGGCGTACGCGAACTGCGCCCACGTTAGAATCACCAACCAGAGAACCTAGTCGATGTGTTCGAGCGGTTTCAGGAAGCTCACCCCATGTCAATATACGAGGGCCGGATGAGCTATATTGCCAGGCCAGACCTGGCCCGTGGGCCGCATTCTGTGCGGCCTGGGCTTCGAGAGTCTGGAAGTTCGTCACGGGAGTCGGTTCGGCCGCGGCGCACCGGTGAGCCAGCGGTGTGGTCGCCTTACTTCCAGTCTCTGGAGATGAAGTACTGCAGCTCCAGGAGTTTCTGCTCGCAGTCCTCCACCATGTGGTCCGTGTACAGGTGCTCCATCAGGCACGAGAGGATCCTGAG
>JAZEWU010000008.1:2365142-2378823 GCA_036362915.1 Geotria australis | reverse complement strand
TGAATAATAATAATATCAATTTATTTAGCGCCTTTCACCCGAGGGTCACAAAGCGCTGCACAAGGGCCGCGAAGAGGACGGCGTGTCAACAACGAAATGAAAACAAACGTGCCCTCTCTCCCAGTGTGTACCCATACAGACATACATCTCTGTGTAGGTGTGTCCCCATACAGAGCTCTATCCCTGTATAGGTGTGTACCGCATGCACACCCTAGAGATGTCTCGCGCACGGTGAGTGGAGCAACGCGGCAGTGACAGACCAAATCCGCATCCCTCTCGTCGACAGCAATCACCGTGAAGCGCTGCGACGTTCACACCACACACTCACACGTTCCTCTTCTGGGTCAAAGCCGAACCGTCACCTGCAATGTAACGGGAGTGACAGGAGACCGAGGGCAGATCCCCGGGGATCCTCGCGCGAGGTCCCCGTCCTCGTGGCCGGCGGAGCGAGCGGTGTCCCCGCGGTGAATCTCTCTCTCTCGCCGCCTCTGGGGTGGTGGCCTAGCTCCGGTCCGGGGCGCGAGAGTGGGAGCCACGGAGGAAAGATCCCGCTGTAGTGAGAAGTAGTCTAATAAAGTGTGATGAGCATCGCCGGCTGTCTTGCGTTCGTCTTTGTCTTGGACACGAGAAGATGAGACTTTGTTCTGTCGCAGGAGTCCCGTAAAGAGCTTGCAAGCTCACTGGGTATCTTTTCTGCTGTAATAGTAAACATCCATCCATCCATGTCTACCTGGATCAAAAATCAAGTATGTAAGGACAGTTCACTGTATATGGGATAACCTGGATACAACTCGTGTGGGGAGGCTGTCAAAGGTATGTCTGATGCCATGAGCACAGGTGGTGCGTGTCATTCAATCCATCTAGGTCCGTGACCATCCAGCAGCGAGCCTTCCCCCCACTTTACGTGGTCTCAACGTGCACCCATCCTGGCACAAGCGCATTTGTGACGTCGCGTCACTTGGAGGCAAACCGTGGTCGTTGATGATCACATGGTGTGCTGCCCTCTGCTGCTCCGGTTGGCTCACTCAATCGCAAGAATTCTGTCTTCTTCTTTGCGATTCTTCGAAGCACGATGGCTAGCTTCTGGAAATGGTCGTCTTTCAGCTTGGCTTCGAAGTGTTTGGTAGAATTCGCAGGCAATACCAAGTACTACCTGACAGGGATCGCGACGTGAACGCTTCTACCTTGACCCCCAAGAATTCTGTAAAGAGCTTGCAAGCTCACTGGGTATTATTCTGCCGTAATAATAAACATCTAGGTCACACACGTAAGCTCCTGGAACCAGAAGGCCACTTCAGTCCGTGGCTCCCAGCCTCAATGCACCCGTGGCATTACACAGCATCTCTGCTTGCAGTGTGATCATTATCATGAATTCACGGTGGCTATGCGGTGAGTAGCGCTGCCGCCTCACAGCAACAAGGACCCGGGTTCGAATCCAGGCTCGGGTCCCTTTCTGTGTGGAATTTTCATGTTTTCCCCGTGTCCGCGTGGGTTTTCGCCTGGCACTCCGGTTTCCTCCCACAGTCCAAAGACATGCTGCCGCATAAGTTAATTGGCCTGCGACCCACTACAGGGCTTAAGCGGTTTCTGACATGGCACGTGTGTAGCGCTGTGACACGAAATAACCGCTCGAGCTGAACGTGAACATAGAGCGCCTCCTGCTGGTCCCAACCACCTCTGGGCCACGTTCACCAACTTGACTTCGAGGCTGACACCAGCCTGCCCAGGGGCTGTTGCCCGGCCGCCACTCACGCACGCCCACGCCAGCACATCGAGAGAGGAGGGTTGGGTTGGTTGCCTTCCCCTCCCCACAACCTCACACGCCTCCCCGGCCATCATCTCCCACCCAAAACATCCTCCTCCTCCTTCTCTCACCTCCCTCGCGTACAGTGGGGTGCGAGTGGCCCAGGATACGACGACTAAACATCGGCGGCGACGCCACCGTGGAACACGGAGCACGCGGCATGTGTCGCGTCGTACGTTAGTAGCCAGCGAGGCGGCGGCAGCGGCGGCCCGATGGCGTATCGTCGTCGTTGTTGTTGTTGAAAGCAGTCGCTCGGTGCGCTTTTCTCTTCGAGCTCACCACGATGCCCATCGCGGTCATGGAGCGACTGCCGCTGCCCACGCTGCAGACGTATGTGGCCGTCAGCGTGGGCCTCCTGTCGGTCGGGCTCCTGTCGGCCTACTCCCGGGCCGTCAGGCACCTCGACCACGGACTCGGCTCGCCCGGTGACCACGGCGACATGGAGCAGCAGGGAGGAGGCGTCAGTGTCGTTGTCGGTGACGATGGTGGTGTCGGTGATGTTGCTGGCGGCGGAGGAGGTGATGGTGGCGGTGCGGCGGATGTTCACGTCGGAGCAGATGTGTCTGGCCTGCCCGGGCTTGTGGCGTGGTGCATGATCAGCGACGTTTGGAGCGTGTGGGTGAGTACTGGATGTTGTTGACATGCCCTTCTCTCCACAGCCTTGTGCAGCGCTTTGCGACCTTTGAGTGAAAGGCGCTCTGTAAATGCTATTATTATTACTACTGTACTTGTTTACGGCACTTGACTTGTCATTGATTGCCGCTGCTCTTGTTGTTGTGTTAGGTTTGTTGTTGTTTACGGCTTCGAGGAGGCAACTACGCTTGGATAGCCTTGCTATTTTGAAAGAGTTGATGCGTAAGCGCTGTCTTGTCATTCGGTTTGGGTGTTAACCGCGTAGTGAAGGGAGGTTACCACATCGTTACGATACGGGATCGGTCCCGATATCAACGGATCTTGAGTAGAAAGTCGTGCTACTATGAGGGACTTACCTTACAGAAATCTGGCCAAGTCTAGCAAAGCGTTGTCTAAAACTTCGAGACTCGTACCAGGGCTTAAAGGAACCGCCTCGGCGTGCTCGACTGAGGCGCGCCCTCTTGGGTAGAGCCGCCATCCGAGGCCCGTTCTCTCATCACGGCCTATGAAGCACAACTCTCGAAAAATGTTATCCAATATAAATTAAACTTTAGTATGAAGCTGTGTTGCTCTCAGGGAATTACCTTTAGTCAATTTGCCTCCATTGATTTAAGGATTTGTTTAAAACTTAGAGGCAAAATAACTAGGTTTAAAGGACCCCCTTCGGCATACTAGCCCTGCCGGCCTTGGCGCGCTTTCCCGGCATAGCCGCTATCCAAGCGCCCTTGTCTCATCGGGGCCGACGGCCATACCACTTATTTAAACGCGTTACAGAGTCCACGCATGTGCACGCTTTTTAGCCCCTGTTCATTGTTAAAACATACAAAATGCAAACCTCGTGTATTGGAGGTCATCAGTAAACTGTGACAAGACGGGCTAGAAGCGTTGCTAATCTAGACACTATGTTAAAGTTACTGCCATGGGATTGTCATGGACCATTGGACCCATATTAACGAACGTCACCGCAACCATGTCTTGCATACACAAGGCCACACATTCAATATCCTATCACGTATGTTGTGCTTTGCAGGACCTTTGTGAGCCAGAGCATTCGTAGGAGTGCATGCAGCTCTCAGTCACAGGAATGAGGCGTCCATTGGTATTAATGTTAAAGTACGGAACGTCCTTATTCCCGCTGTACTGACGTCAACATGACACCCTGTGCCAGGGCAGACACTCGATATGTCAAGGCTGAGATGACTGGCTCTGCAACGTCGTTGTAAAACACAGTCTCTGGACGCACTGTCCCCTAACTTCAATCCTAAACATCATCTCTATACCGGAACCAGGACCCTAATGTATCCATCCATCCATGATCGGAAACCGCGTAATCCTGTACAGGGTAGCGGTGAACCGGAGCCTATCTCGGCAGACACAGGGCGCAAGGCAGGGCTATACCCAGGATGGGACGCCAGTCCATCACAGGGCATCGGGGGCAATTTAGTCTGCAGGCCAATTAATGTTTAAACTTAAATCTTTACCTTAACTCCTAAATTGTATTCCCAAACCCGTAAAACCCGAACCATAACCCTGAGCCCTTAACACCTTAACATTAACCTCAAAAGCAAACCATAACTATTAATCATTAACGTAAACTTTCGCTCTTAGACAACAACTGGCATTTGCAAAGCTCACAGTGTGACAAACGTCTCAGCGCAAAAACGCACAGCGGGGAACAGGAGGGACCAAGCGAGGGAAGGAGAGAAAATAAGGGGTTAAAGAGGGATCTTGAAGTACGTGGTTGTAAAAGAACGGTTATAGGAGAGACTTGAAAGTAGCAGAAATGGACGCAGGTAGAGTTTCCCTGAGGGTGGGGTTCCAAAGGGCGTGAGTGTAATGCTTTAAAGAGTAGCCACTAACCAATAAAGACCCAAACACTTCGAAGCCAAGCTGAAAGACAACGACGTCCAGAAGCTAGCCATCGTGCTTCGAAGAATCGCAAAGAAGAAGACCAATAAAGACCCATCATATACTCACACAGAGACCGATAAACATTGCCAGGAAGAGCAACAAGCGCTTTGGAAAGAGCCAGGTTGGATATGGTAGAAGCATGGACCCATGGTCTCTGCAGCAGCTGGGGTGAGGTAAGGGGCAGAGACACTGTTTCAGAGGTGGAAGGACATGGCAGATCTTGGTGACGAGTGAATGTGGGTAAAGAGGCTCAGCACGGGGTCCAGAGGGATTCCAAGGCTGTGGGTGACAAGGATGAGGGTGGAGGCTTAATGAGTTGAGCCCAGAGCTGAAGCAAGTTCGAGCTCATCCAAGATATTATGACGGACAAACATTGCGACAACCATCCCATACCTCATAAACCTTAACCCCTCAACCCTAGATAAAAAAACGTGTCATCCCGTGATTTATTAACTGAAACCAAAGTAAGCTCAGTGATACAACGAACATTCTGGTCTCTGTATAAAAAGCTGCCGGGATAGTCGTGTCGGAGATCGTTTTTTCACCTCTGACTGAAGGAAGTTTACGTCAGGAAGGGCAATCCGGGCTTAACATTGTGCTCCAATTCTCCCATAATTGGGAGGCAACCGGCCAACCTAGTTCAACCTGGATATGGGCTGTTTCAACTGGCAGCAACACTTGCATGTAATGAAGTCGCTTCCATTAAAAAAAACCACTTGGCATTCTGTGGCTCTCGTGGAACAGTCGTTAGCTTTTATGTCCTGGGCTAATCTGAGTTTGATTAATAAATATACAAGACATCAACGTTACAGTCCATCAGCACATACCATTCTATTAATATCATCCCCCATAATTCTTTAAAGATGAAAATTAAAACATGATTTTTAACTTGCAGCTTTTCATAAGGATACACAGGAGGAACTATTTCCCTGCTCGTGTATTTACCACATGGTCAACAAGCAAGAACATGTACGGGTTCTGAAACTATTTCCAGCAAGTATTTGCTCTCGAAAGTAGCTAAATAGCCGTGATAACGGTAGCACTAGAAGCGGTTTGGACATGGGTCGTGATGAGACAGCGGGGCTTCAATAGCAGCACCGCTGGAGAGAATGTACGAGCAACTTGGCCTGGTGTCCAGTAAGCCGAGTCCCAAAAGCTGCGAGAACACCGGAGTGGTCAGTTGTGTAACAGCATTGTTCTCGAAATTGTGTAACTTGACCATCGCCTGCATCTGCTCGATCCACGTCTGAGGCAAGAGTTACTTACTCATGGTGGCGGTATCCAGTACGTCATTGTAACACTAGAGTGACGTAATTCCCATAAAATGTAACTTAGAAAAATGGCTTATCTTTTGGCTTCCCAGAAACATTATTTTCTGGCATAAGAAGCGTTTGTTTTGAAAAACCGCTGGTGATGATTTGGATTTGTTTTTATTGTGCCATACATTGATAGCTACACCGCACAGGTGCTTTTAAAACAAATAAGAAGTGTAAATAGAAAATTAATGTGTTGTAAGCTGTCTCCGAATGGACTCCAAAAGTTTGTTTGAGTCTGATGTTCGCAAAGTGCTTTTGTATCTTTTAGAGACATTCCTTGCCAAGCTGTTCTACATGAGTTTGAAGCTTTGTTTGTGAGAAATAAGAGCTTAAATTCATTGCCAGGAACGCCATAACAGTGGTCGAGTGATGTCACAGTGTTGCTGACTAGGTATACGTTGTTCGATGTGATGCTTAGCAGAACCATGTGTTGTCGCATGACAGGTTGTGGAAATATAGGTGTGGATATGCCAAGAATGTTGTAGCCAGTGAAAGGTTGTAAATTCCCCTGATGTTTTTATCCAGCCGGGTTGTTGTGGTATGGAAATACCGCGATATGTGACACAGCCATAATGGCCATGATAATTGTATCATCCGTTTAGCAAGTAACATTATTGTTGTCGATAGTTGCTCTTCAGAGCTGTTCTTTCGGGATAGCCGTGTCAAGCGCTTTGCAAACATCCCGAAGGTAGTGACTGTAGCTTCACGCTCATGGCAGCAATATTGTTCCAAAAACGTGGGGCAGCTGCCACAAAAGCTTTTTTCCCAATATATTGACGTGAACCCAGGAACGTTTAGCAGAAAGTATTTTGTCCAACTAATTTCTAGGTGCTCGTCGCGATTAATCTTCCCGGCTGCGAATGAATTCACCTCTACGGCCGCCCCGCTGCTCGCATCTGAAGGTTGTGGGTTGACTTTAACCGCGGACTAATTGTCGCGCGTGTGTGCTCCCGTTTGCCGTTTTACACCTTGTGCCCCCAGATCCTGGTGAACACTGCCTGCTGCCTGCTCATTCTCATCGCCAAGGGGATGCAGTACCTGGTGTTTGGCTCGCTGCGCGTGAGCGAGAGACAGGTGAGGAGCGTTGCAAGTGAGATCACCCCCTCCGTGAAGGGATGGATAGCAGGACCTCTGCTTTACAAGCTGGGTAGATAGATGTATGTTTGTTACGACGGTAGAAAATACCCAGTGAGCTTGTGGGCTCTGGAAGCGGGAATTCCTGCGACACATTTTAATTTGCAGCGTGGGAATTTACATAAATTAAGCTACGCGTCAGAACCCAGTTTAATCAGGTGTGGCTTAAACCCGGATTCAAACCGTTCATGTCTCTGGTCCTGGCTCATTGTCTGTCTCTGACACTACGTCAGCTGCTTGAGCCACCAGCCACCATCCTTTAACAGCCATCAGTTTATGTTGCCTGCTCGATATTTGTCTGGCGATCGATCAACACTTCTTCACGTGGCCTCAAGGTGCATATGGCCTAGCACAAGGGCTGTGGTGACGTCACCGCCACTTAGTGGCGAATGGCGGTTGATGTTGTGGTTGTTGATTAACTAGAGGCACCGTGGTCTGCAGAGGGGCCATAAGAGATTGAGTTGAAAGTCACCGCCTAATGGGAATACCACTGCAGGGAATGTCATGCCGGGAATGCTGATACAGTGATTCGTACTGTGGTGCAGCGTCTACACAGTTTACGTGACCTTTGCTCGTCCTATCAGTGTAACAAGAAAGGGTTGTTTGATTAGATTTCACCAGCCAGTAGGATTTATATCTGTATGCAAATGTTTGTCCACTGCCTGGCACACCACAAGATAATACGTGCCATATCAGCATTTAACAGATCGCATAGAGCGACTCAAGCCCTCTAAAATGACAGTGAGACGTTATGAAGAAAACATAACAGTTTATGCTTACATTCTCTACGTGTCGCGCGCCTGTCGCAATACAGTTATTAAATCTGTTGGCACCGTGTAAAGGTATGAGGCCATCACTTTCACGCAGTTTAGTCATCCGTTCAAAAGAATGTAAGCGGGGAGGCATCTGTGGGGTATCTATACATGGATCACCCTGTATTTACGAGATTATTTTGGTGATGCTACTGCACGGGCAGCGGTGCACGAGTTCGAATATCAACAACAACAAGCCAGCGTGTCGGTCCTGATACTTCAATAACACTTTGGCCTTACAAATTAAAACGTAAATACGCTTATAGGCAACTTGTGTTTAATCTTGTGAGCTCGTACTCAAGCAGCCTGCCGGCGCCAGGGCGCTCGCCGGAGCGGTTTGGCGCGGGTCTGTTTTGGGGGCAGCCGGCTCGGCGCGAATCGCTCGCGAGCCGCGCGCCGGTGCCACCCGCGGCCCGCGTGAGCGCGCGCGTAAAAATACCCGCGCGGGTAACCGCTGCGGCGGTGGGGCGGCCGCGCAGCAGCAGGGCGAGATAAAAATACGACCGCGGAGGTTCACGCGAGTGCAGGCCCCGCACCTACGCACGCCGTCTGCGTCGCAGTGGCGTCCGCTGGTAAATGTCAACGGCGGCGGCGATGGCGATATTTGGCAAAGGGCGGCACGGTGGCGGAGGGAGTTAGATAATAGATGGATAGGTGATGGTTGCGCTTCAGAGATATCCTTTCGGGATAGCCGTGTCGCTGAGCGATCTCCCTCTCTTACTCCCTCCCTTGCGACCTTTCCAATGTGGGAGGCGAAACGTCGCGTGGGAGAGAGGGGGAGCGCCCGGTGACACGGTTATCCCGAAAGGACAGCTTCGAAAAGCAATTCTCACGCACCGAACCGCGAAAACCTAAATCAGTGTTATCATTTCGTTCTTTGTGACCTTTGGGTGAAAGGCACTTTAAAAATGTTAAAATTATTATCCAGGAAAGCCCCATTTTCACGTTTAAACTTGCTCTGAGGGTGGGGTTCCTGGGGGGCATGTTTGCGAACATAAGCAATGGTTTGATAAACTATGGTACGTACTGTACTTCAATAACAACCCCCGACATGCACGGCCCTGGTCTGTAAGTGATCCGCAGTGTGAACCACCAACCCTGGGCAGTGACGTGACCTAGTGAGGCTCATGCTGATAATCCAGCGGCCCTCTCGAGGGTCTCACAATAAGATGAAATCACTTTACGATATATGCTCTATAAGAACATTAGTATCGCATCACGATCAACTTTCACTCTACGATACGTGTTAAGATGTTGCATGTTTTCTCCGTGCCCGCGTGGGTTTCCGCCGGGGACTCCGGTTTCCTCCGACAGTCCAAAGACATGCTGCTGCATAGGTTAATCGGCCTGCGGACTAAATTGTCCCCAATCCCCTCTGATGGACTGGCGTCCCATCCCGTGTATAGCCTTGCCTTAGGCCCTGTTTCTGCCGGGATAGGCTCCAGCTCACCGCAACCCTGTACAGGATTAAGCGGTTTTTGACGATGGTGATGATGATGAGTGAAGTAATGGAACCAACTTGTAGATGAGCTAGTAGCCGACTTACGTCATGCACAGTGAATCTCTGTTGTTTGTTTTGACTGTCAGAAGGCATCACTGTAATTGTTGTTGAGTTTTGTTCCCAGGGGTCACATTTGCTGCAACATATGAGCCACAGCGAACAGCCTGGTCTTTTGTGTCTGGAATTATAGAGCAAGGTTTATCCATTGTTGGATATTAAAGTTTTGCAGAAATTGTTTGAAACGGGTTTTGCCAGCGGTTAGAATGGATGTGCGCCAACAGGACAGAATGCTGCCAGTTTTGTGAGTTTGTGATTCACTTAACGCCATGTTTGGCTTGCTCGATGACACATTTGCAATTGTTCCATGCTGCTTTGCATTTGGCAAGAGGGGAGAGAGACAAAATTGACACCGTCCGTATGTTATCTGCCCTCTCTTTGAGAAGACACGACTGCTTGGAAGTTACAG
Organism: Geotria australis; assembly: GCA_036362915.1. Lineage (NCBI taxonomy): Eukaryota > Metazoa > Chordata > Hyperoartia > Petromyzontiformes > Geotriidae > Geotria > Geotria australis. Next base: position 2,369,246 of record JAZEWU010000008.1, on the reverse strand, counting down.
TTAAAGCACGGCGGAGAGTGAGTGTTGCCAAAAGTGTAGACGCTTGCCAAGGCTGCGAGACCTGTGTAGTCTGGCATGAGTTTTAAACTCGGTCAATCATTGGCCGATGACATCACAATATATAGGACGCAGTGTGTGGCAATCTGTCGGCGCCGGCAAATCGCCCGGCTGCTTCCTCCGCCTCCCTGCGGTTTTCTCGTGCCTCCGAGTCGTTCTCTCTTCAAATAATAATAATCTACTTTTGTAACGCGCGCATTTTCTCCGGGCGCGTTGCACCCGTTGATGCAGAGGCGCGGAGCCCTGCTCAGTCGGTTTGTTGTGAGTCGGTGAACACCTTCGAAATCGTATGAATATGTGCCACGCGTTAAAATAGCATTTTTTGTTATAATTATTAATCAGTTTGCGGGTGTAACAGTCCAGTGTGCCGAGCGCTGCACCACCACTCCCCCCGCTAGCCACATCATCTCGACGCGAGTATTATCGCTGCTGTGCGCCGCGGCTGGGCTTGAACGCCGTCTAGTTTACGCCGCCTCGGTGCGGCGCGGCTTAACTTCAAAACACGCTAATCCGCCGTCGTTGCCGTTCTGCGTCGCAGCACCTCAAGGACAAGTTCTGGAACTTCGTCTTCTACAAGTTCATCTTCATCTTCGGGGTGCTCAACGTGCAGTCGGTGGACGAGGTGGTGCTGTGGTGCATCTGGTTCCTGGTGCTGGCCTTCATGCACCTCATGGTGCAGCTCTGCAAAGACCGCTTTGAATACGTGAGTTTCCCCCCCTTCCCCGCGCGCGGCTCCTGCCATTGCAATCGCCGCGAAGGACGATCGGTGGCAGCAGGCCAAGGTGAGTGGATCAGACATTCCTTTCCTCAGCAACAGATTCCAGCTCTTCCTGGGGGATTCCCAGGCGTTCCCAGGCCAGCCGAAGGATATATCCCTCCAGCGTGTCCCGGGTCGGCGTCTAGGTCTCCTGTAATAATAAACGTCAAGTTGTCTATCTGATGGTTGTTCTTTCTGTCAGAGCTGTTCCTTCGGGATAGACGTGTCGAGCGGTCTCCACCTCTCCCTCGCGATGTTCATGCTTCCAACGTGGGAGGCGAAACGCCGCGAAGGAGAGAGATTGAGATCGCTCAGTGACACGGCTATCCCCGATAGAACAGCTCCGAAGAGCAACCGTCACGAATCGAGCCGTGACAAACCTACGTTGGTACATCCTAGTATTTTTAAACCCTTGTTGTTGTGTTCCAGTCCACGTATATGCCGACACCGGCGGTCTGAGAGAAACGGCATTTCGATCCTCTATACGTCCTGCACATACGGCAGAATTGACAAATAAAGTTGAATTCAATTCGATTCTTCGAAGCCTGATGGTTATATGGCAGTTTCCCATTGCTGGCCTTAAAGGCGGCGGGCATTGGCCTCTCTTCTTGCTCCAGACTGAGGGGCTTCTGGCATCTGTTGAGCCTCTGGACATCGTTGTCTTTCAGCTCCTCAGCTTCGAAGTGTTTGGTAGAATTCGCAGGTAATGCCAAGTATTACTTGACAGGGATCGCGAGGTGAACGCTTCTACCTTGATCCCCAAAGTTGAATTGCATTAAACCTATCACCGTGTCCGTGATCGCTCCGCAGCTGTCCTTCTCGCCCACGACGCCGATGGGGAGCCACGTGCGCGTCCTGTCGCTGCTGCTCGTCATGAAGCTGCTGTGCCTGGCGCTCATCCTGGTGTGCGTGGTGGTGGGCCAGCTGCACGGCATGCACACCTTCTTCTTCATGGCGGCAGAGGTGAGCGTTGGCGGGACGGTGGGGTGGTGTGGGGTGGGATGGGAGTCCAAACCACGTCTCCGTTCGGCAGATCACATCGTCGGCGCGTTTGGCGTTGTCGGCGTCGTTTGTGCACGCCGCGCGTTTGTCGCGGAGGAAGGCACATCGTTTCACGGACGGGTGGTAGTCGCCAGTAGGTTGGGAGCGTGGCTGTTACTCTTCAGAGCCGTTCTTTCGGGATAGCCGTGTCACTGAGCGATCTCCCTTTCTCTGTCGCGAAGTTTCGCCTACCTTCCTCAGCCATGTGCAGCCCCTAACAACATCTCGAGGGGAAACCAGACTCCAGGTCTGGACGGAAAAGCTTGAGAGTGACCCTCCTGCAACTGGCATGGGAATCCCACCTGCTGAAGACTTCCCTCCTGGCTCAGATGCACCATGGATTCAGTGGAAGACACTCAACCGCCTGAGAACTAGAACGGGACGATCAAAAGATGCTTTGGTCAGATGGGGCTACAAGACCGGCCCAACCACCTGTGAATGTGGAGAAGCAGACCATACTATGGAACACTGCCTTGTCTGTGCTCTACTACCCAACCTCTGCAGCTCAAAAGACCTTGCGGAGTTCAATGAAAATGCAAGGGGCTGTGTAAGAAAATGGGAAACTGTAATTTAACATCGCGCTTCGAAGAATCACAAAGAAGAAGAAGCCTACCACGTTGGAAGCATCGTCAGGTGTTGGTGTGTGTGTGTAAATAGTGTGTGTATAAATTTACCGGTCACTTTACACACAAACAAACGCCAAGAATATTCAACGGTAGGGGTATTCCAGAGCCGGGGCGCATAAACTAACGTTTGTTAGTTGTGCATCGTTCCTAAAGGACCCTTGTACTCATTGTCGACAACGTTGCTGGTTTTGTCGTTTGTTTTTTGTTGCTGCCATGCTCACGCGTCACGGATCTCCCGTGTAATATATCCGGGCGACTGGCCAGAAACGGGGGCCGTCCGTGTAACAAATCATATAAACTCGAACGCAGAACTGCGCACTGTAATCGGGTGAGAGGGCAGCGGTGGGTTATGAGTATTTTGCAGCATGCCGCGCGAGATAGATTGAGGTAGCGGCGCTTCGCGTGGGCAGGGTCTGCGAGGAAATGGCATTTACACGGCGAGGCTGCGAGAGAGGTGAGCAACAAGCGTGGGTCACACGGGGAGGTCAGGAGAATAATGAGAAACTTGAGATGAGCTTCGAGCACCGGGACGCCGGATGAAGAGGAAAGTGGAGGCGACAGAGTGACGGTGATAGAGAGCGGCGAGAGAGAGGGCGGCCAGAGCTGGGTCGTTAATAAAGCGCGCTGGCTTCTTATTGGATTCTTTGTGGACATTTTAGTGTTGACATTCGTACCCCCGCGCTTTAGAAGGTGTACCGTAAAATCTCGGCTGTAAAACGCACTTTTTTTTCGGCAGAAAGTCATCTTAATGATATGAAGTTGCGTCTTATACATCGGTGTGACTTTTTTTCCTCTCAATTTTGTAAAATTTCAAACTAATCGGCAGCGGTTGTAATTGTCTCTAAAACTACCGGTAAAAGTGTTCCTAGTTCATTATTATTAAACGCAAAAGTCACCGTACTGTAATTATCGAATCTGTTGAACTTGCTGTCGTTTTCATTCTCAAACATTTCCAGCGTAACACACGACGGCGAATGCCGGGGCCTTTGATCCGTCGATAGTTTCCTATCGTGGCGCGTATTACGGCTGTAGGCCTAGCAAACGTCATCATTGGAAACAAATTTTTTTAACACTACCAAATTTACCCAATTGGTTTACTTACCAGTTTATTTCAAGCCACTTCACGTGTCGATAAAATCCCCACACAGTTTTCACACGCCAGAGTGTTGTCGCAATGTCCGTTGCTGACGACAATCTTTTGTCTCATTGTTTTTAACAGTGTCTCCTGGTTGCGTTCAGGACAATGCACGTCCTAATAAGGTACGTGTGAGCGCGTGCTGAGCCTGCGTGAGCTTCATCAATGTATATAATGGAGCAAGTATTGTCAGATATACAAAGTATTACCTTTTCTGGCAATGAGTGAAGTCCATAGTGTAGCTCTTTTTAATATCGGTCATGAAAGCCTTCCAACTAAATGAGTGAAGTGTTAAGATCTTAAAGCACCAAATGGACACCTTTTTGCAAAGGTTCCAGTTCGCAAGCTGGCCCATAACGGAGCAAGTGTTTGTGCGCGTGTCAGCCTCCTGCCGCCGGCAACGAGTACGGTGGCATCGTTAACGGATTGTGGCGGCGTTCTAATTCGTGTGACGCGCGCCCCCTCCGCAGGTACGCCATTCACCTGTG
>JAZEWU010000008.1:2334688-2363333 GCA_036362915.1 Geotria australis | reverse complement strand
TGCAGATATAGATGAAAAGATGTGCAAGTAATATGCCGTCTACAGGATGAGTAGATGAGCAAGCGAGTTCGACAATCGCGTGAGTATCCGTTAGCAGCCCTAACGCTCCAGCCACCCGCGTTCGACATCCTCTCCGCGCGTTTCGCCCGGCCTAACGCCCGGTCCCCGGCTCGCGGTGCTTGCGTCCCCACAGCGCGTGCCTGCGCTCGTGGCTGGAGCAGGACACGTCGTGCCCCACGTGCCGAATGTCGCTCAACATCAACGGAGGCGGCACTGGCGGTGGCGGCGGAGGCGGCGTGGCGGGCGGCGGAGGAGGCGTCGGGGATCACGTGCCCCGAGGCGCCCGCGGTGTCGGGGGCGCCACCGTCCGCGACAACATGGCGCCGCTGGACGACGCGATGGCCGGGGAGGGCGGCAACGACGGGCCCCGCATCAACCAGCGCAACCACTTCTTCCACTTCGACGGTGCGGGCGGCGCGCGGGTTTCCCCCGCTTACGGTTGGCGGGGGGTGCGTGGGACGGTTGTTGCTCGCAGGAGCTCGTCGCGATGCCGGAGGTGGCGCAGCACTGCCAGGTTTTGAAGGCCCTGGAGGGATTTGAAGACACGCTGGAGGGATTATATCCTTCGGCTGGCCTAGGAACGCCTGGGAATCCGCTCAGGAAGAGCTGGAATCCGTTGCTGAGGAAAGGGATGTCTGGTCCACTCTCCTTGGACTGCTGCCACCGCGAACTTCATCAGGACAAGCGGTTTAGAAAATGGATGGATGGATGTTTAAGTCCCGGGGCTAGGTGTGTCTCATAGTATTGATGCCTGTGCCAAGTATGCCTTGGCAGCATCTTAAGAGTTGCAGAGTTAATTTCCCATGGCTGCTTTTTATCAAGTGGCTCATATCGGTGCCAGAAAACTGAGCCAGCAAGCCTTTAGGTGTTAGGATTCAGCCTTGAGGTGTTAGGATCAATCCTTGAGGTCCTAGGATCAAACATTGGGCCTGGGTTGCTCGGGGAGGCAAATGAGAGGGTACAGAATCACCATTTTTATTCGGGATGTAATGAATCGCAACGTTCTGCCATTCAATCAATCGAGGGAGAGATGGAGATCGCTCAGTGACACGGCTATCCCGCAAGAACAGCATCATGAATCGAGCTGTGACAGACGTGACTACAGGCGCTATATAAAATGATATTATTATTATTATTATCAGTACAAATTAAACGAATCGTCATGTGGAATCCACAGTGGTGTAGATGTACACGGTACAGAACACGAACATTGGTTTATTGGAGATCATTGTTTTTACATGCACAATATGACACATTAATTCTTTACATAAGACTTTTATTGAAAGACTCATTAATTCCCTGCCCCTGAGGTTATGCTTTCAAGCCTTAGGGATTCGGTTTGTTTAAGAGCTATGACGTCTATGTTGGGCACATTAACAACAAATTTGGCTCCGTACAACATTTAATAAAGCCCTCTGGTGTGTGTTTGGATGATATCGTGTGCCGTTCAGCGTAATACGTGTTACATCCTAGAAGTAGTTTACAGAATTTGGGATGAAACATTGGCCATTGTGCCCAACTTCATGATGCAGTACAGACCGAAAACATATTGCAGGAATCCTGTAACGAGCTTACAAGCTCACTGCGTATTTTTCTGCTGTTATAATAAACATCTGGCTATCGATACGGCACTACCGCGAAAACCTACGCAGTAAAATAGCTTTAAATACACTTCGACATTCATCATGGAAGAGCTCCGCATGTTGGAAAAGTGGCAACAGCGAGTATGATAAGAGGAGCGTTGACAGTATATATGTAGCCGTGGGATTCTTAATATCTGCGATAATCAGACATACGAGTTTGCATGTTTTTGCCACATGCATGTGTGGCTTCTTGCAAACTGAACCCTTTGCATAAAGGTGTTCATTTGGTGTATTTAAGATCTTAACACTTGTCTCATTGCCAGAAAAGGTAAAACTTCGTGTATTTTTTACATTATCTGTAAACTGGCTTAAAGTGGTTCGTAGACTTAATCACCCAACCGCTGGTCAAGGGTGAAATGCACTTATAATTCTTCTCGCGGACGCAATGATGATCCAAACTAGACGTCAAACTTGCGTGAAAAGTGGTTTAATTGACGCCGCTGACGGATCGAAATTGCGTTTTGCCGCGCAGGGTCGCGAATCGCGAGCTGGCTGCCGAGTTTCTCCGTGGAGGTGATGCACACCTCCAATCTGATCGGCCTCCCCGCCGTCACCAACTCGCAGCTCAACACCATGGTACCAGCACCGCATTCCACAGCAACGCATGCCGCCACGCCGCATTCTACCACACCGCCACGGAGACGCAGACCTGCGAAACGCATCCAGAGGTGTAAATATCAACCTGCAGCGCTAAAAAAAATCAACCTGCAAATTACTCTATTGGGGAATACGTGTAGCAAGATCGCACCGCATCTGAGGCGAGGCTCAGGGGGGTATGCGATCTGGGTTAATAAGCGTACTGATAATCACTGGTTTTCCCAATTTTACTGCGTTTGATTAACAGTTTTTTGTTATTCACATTTTATTTTTTACTTGGGTTACACCGAGGCTAACGGTTACACCGAGGCAACCGCAATCGTACAAATGTGTAGAACGTGCGGGAAATGGGCGCAAACGAGATGTTAAGGACGTAATATGAAACTTCAAAATTACATTCTTGAGTTGAATCTCAACCACAAATTGACGATTTTATGAACCGGTCCTTGGCTTCCCCTAGGTCGACTCAGCCTCAAATGAGTTGCTCGTGCCGTGTGTAAACATCGCCACTAGGGAGACAAAGTCGGCCGGGCGTGGTGGTGTCCACCCACCCACCCGCTCGCGTGCCCGCGCCGGCCTTCCTACCTGCTACTCGCTTGCATCACTTGACCCAAACAGTCTGTTAACGCTGTACTGTCCGGATCTTTGTGTTTGTGTGTGCTTCGCAGGCGCACCAGATCCAGGCGATGTTCCCGCAGGTGCCCTACCACGCCATCCTGCAGGACCTGCAGCTCACGCGCTCGGTGGAGGTGACGACCGACAACGTCCTGGAGGGCCGCATCGCCGTGCCCTTCCCCATGCAGCAGGTGGGCCACACGCGGCGACACAACGTAACAACTGCCATTCGCCGCTAAGTGGCGGTGACGTCACCACGGCGCCCGTGCCAGGCCATATGCGCCTTGAGGCTTTCACGTGAAGTGTCGAAGGCTCACCGACAGGAGGCCACGGGACGGACCCAGGTGTCATGGGCAGCCTGACCGAGATGACTAGCAGATGCACCACCTGAGCTCCCTACTGTGCCAACTTGCTGTGCTTTGGCCGCTCGGCTCGCTGTTTGTTTGTTGCTGGAGGGCGACTGCCTCCAACTGCCCAGTAGCGTCCTTCACGAACCTTCGCCACGCTGCGCCACACTCGGCGTCGCGCTCGGCTCCGCCGCTTGCACAATTGTCCATCCATTTTCTAAACCGCTTGTCCTGGTGAGGGTCGCGGTGGCAGCAGTCCAAGGAGAGTGGACCAGACATCCCTTTCCTCAGCAACAGATTCCAGCTCTTCCTGGGGGGATTCCCAAGCATTCCCAGGCTAGCCGAAGGATATAATCCCTCCAGCGTGTCCTGGGTCGGCCGCTCTAGGTCTCCGCCCAGTGGGCCGTGCCTGGTAGACTTCCCAGGGGAGCCTTCCAGGGGGCATCCTTACCAGATGCCCGTACCACCTCAACTTGCTCCTCTCACTCCGAAGTAGCAGCAACTCTACTCTGAGGTTGTCCCGGATTTCTGTGCTCCTCACTTTGTCACGGAGAGTGAGCCCAGCAACCCTGCAGAGAAACCTCATTTCTTCCGCTTGTATCCGCGATCTCGTTCTTTCGGTCATTACCCAAAGTTCATGACCATAGGTGAGGATAGGGACGTAGATTGAATTGTAAACCGAGAGCTTTGTCCTAGGACCAAGCTCCCGCTTCACTACCATTTCACTACCAGCCGTGAAAGCCTACATCAGTACAATATTCATAATGATGACTAAGAGTGGATGACGATGACACGTGGACGATCCTTCGTCCCCTTAGAGGCAAGAATCTGCTGGAGGGGTCCGGTTTGGCGGTCCCGACAGCTCCCTGGGATCGGATACAGGCTCCCTGCTGCAGGTATTTCAAATCACCAACCGATTTTTCCAGTTACCAACTTATCATTGTCTTATGTGCGGTGTGCGGAGCGGTGGCCTAGCGATTCAAACACTGCACTGTGGTCACAAAAATCTTGTGTCGCTTCCCGGCGCCGAAAAACACCACCTGTTTGGCGGGTTGGCGCCGGCTGACTCCCTCCCTCCCTCTCCTCTGCGGTTTCCTCGCTACCCCTCCGTATCCGCGTCTCGTCCATAAGCAGGCGTGGAATTTGCGCGGCGGCGCGTTATACATTGTATCGTTGGCTCGCGAACTACGGACGTGTAAGCGAATCTCCAAACTAGCTCCTGTCCGGCGCGACCTCTCCTCCCCGCATCACAGACGGCCGCATCCAGGTCCGACCTGTCGAGTTTCTCCGCTCCCGGTGAGCGCTTGGCGGAGCCGGACAAAACCCAGGACGTCGACGCCGGTAGCGGCGGGGACGATTCGGGACACCTGCTCGCCACCGGTGGTGCTGAGGAGGAGGAGGAGGAGGAAGGCGCCGGACATTCAGCCGCCGTCGCCGCCGCCGCCGCCTTGTACCGCGAGCCGTTCACCGGGAGCCCCCCGCGCTTCCCCGCGGTCGGCCTGAGCGCCCGGCACGATGACTCGGCCAGCAGAGGTGGGGCTCGGCGTTAGAGCGAGCGTGACCCCCCAGCTTAGCTGAACTTGTAAATTTTAAAAAATTGTTGTTTTTTTATTCTAGTATTTTTTTTTTATCGTTGTTATTGTGTTTCAGTCCATGTATATGCCAACACCGGGGTCTGAGAGAAACGGTATTTCGATCCTCTATATATCCTTCTTCTTTTCGATTCTTCGAAGTGTGATGGTTATATGGTTATATGACAGAATTGACAATAAGGTTGAATTGCATGGAGCGTGCCTTTTGCACGGTCTCCTGGTTTTGCGTACGGGATCAAACCGAGGGGGCTTCCGGCTGCGAGGCGGCGGCGCTACTCACCACGCCACCGCGCGGCGTGCTCACGAGCGCTGACCTCTTGTGTCAGGAGTGGGTGATGCTGGTGCGACGGCGTCGAGACCCGACTGCGAGACGACGGGCGGACGCTTCTCCAAGTCGGCGGAGGAGCGCCATCGCATGCTGCAGCAGCGCAAGGAGCAGCTCGTGTGCCAAGCGCGCAGGTGAGCGTCGCTCGCTCGCGACCGTGTAACTCCTGAGTTACCGGATGCGGCGCCTCTGTCGCGTGACCGACAGATGGGCAGCACACGAACGCAGCACACATACACATTCTGAGTGCAACAGCAAGCCACTGGGCCACAGGGTGGTGCAGGGGTAACGTCCGCGCCTCACAGAAAGAATGGTCTTGCCCGAGGCGGTTTCGATTCCCGCCTTGGGCGCATTTCTGTGTGGAGTTTGTGTATTCTCGCCACTGTTCTGCATGGGTGTCCTCCGGTTTCCTCCCACAACTTAAAAAAATACTCATTAATTAGTTGGCCGATAACATAATAATATATAGGAAGCAGTGTGTGGCAATATTGCGCCGGCAAACCGCCTGGCTGCCTCCTCCGCCTCTCTGCGCTTTCCTCACTATGCCTCTGAGTCGTTCTCTCTCGTCGAATGAATACCTTGAATTAATATGTGCCACGCGTCATAAACGTTAAATTATTATTATTACTAGATGCCCGCTAACGGCGCTCGCCCGCGCGGTTCCAAGCTGCTCAACTCGGAAACTCTGTGCCGTCCCGTGTCGCCGCAGGAAGTACCTGGTGCGGCCGCCGGTGGAGTGGGGCGCGGAGGGGGGCGGCGTCGGAGGCATGGGAGGCGCGGGAAACGCGGAGATGGAGCGCGCGGACCCGGCCTCCGTTCGCAGACGCACGCTGGCGGCCGCCATCGGCAACCGCCTCCCTCACGGACACGCGCACACGCCGCACCCGCCGCACCACTCGCCGCACCACCCACCCCACCCGCAGTGAGCCGGGGGAGTGCCGGCGGTCTCGCCGATTTTTTTCACCGACCGGCCCTCACGGCACGGGTGATTGTTGTTATTATATTTTTTTTCTTCCGGTGATCGTTTGCCGTGCCGAGCCGGCGCCGATCCGCGATACGCTGGCCTTGCGAGATGCTCGGACCTGATTCGGTGGCCGACAAGGGCTAGGGACTGGGCTAATGGTACGCTCATTGCGGGGATGTCAATACGGCCCAAATCCCCGGCGTCACCGCTTCAGCCACATTCGTCATTCTCGAAGGGTGGGTCGCGACCCATCAGTGGCCCGTGGAGACCGGACCCAACTGGGTCATGTCGGCCTCGAGGTGCAAAAGGCTGAGGACCCCTGATCTACGTGCACCTCGACACGTTGCTTGTGTGGTGATGGTGGTGTAAAAACAACCTGGCACCTTCACGCCGGCTTCACTCGGCACAGCCCTGGCACAGCCCTGGCACAGCTCGGTTGTGCAGTGGAAAAGAGGTATTGGTACCCAGCACACTGCACACAAGCACACACGCACAGTCGTAGCCACACACTGACAAACGCGCGCACACTGTAGCATCTTTGCGGCGATATACGCAGCACGCACAAACGATTGCGCTGTCGGTCTGCCCGGAGTTTTGTGGCGAGATCGATTAGCAAGCGCTTGTTATGATTAGAACGACGGGGTCGGGTGTGACCAGCACCATATCTGCCAATGTTTGTTTACCCTACTTCCAACTGCTCATTTAAGACTGAGTTGACTTGTGTGAGATTTTGGCCAAGCACTGAACCCAGGTTTACAGGATGTTAAGGCAGTGCACCACCAACAGCAGCACCACTCGTCATGTCATGCGCAGCACACATAAACATTCTGAGTGGAACAGTAAACATTACTTAACCCACACTTATGCGTTACCAATTTTTCTCAAGAGCTACCTTTCCTTCTCAACGTCTTGCCGCCCACATCGGAGGCATCTTTAGGCGCCCGATGATGCCTCCTACGCGGTGGGCTAAATGTCTCTAAGGGGAGAGAAGGACCGTTCAACACTGCAATCCCCGAAAGAGCAGCTCTTAAAAGCAATTCACGTACAACGAGCTCTGAAAACCCTACATCAGTGCGTAACTTTTTAAAAAAAATTCACAGTGATTCTGCGTGAACCGGTTGCTCTCGACCGCCAGCCGGATGTAATTTGCGCCGTCTCGGGTGCCGCGCGGGTGGTTTATCCCGGCTGCAGCCCGGCCCTCGCGTGCAGCTGTGTGGGAGCGATCGCTGCTACTGCGGGGGGCAGCGGTGGTGACGGTGGCTTCTTCGACTCTGTGGTCGCGTTGCTTTGTTTAATGCGGCGACCTGACGGCCGTGCCCGAACACTTAGGCCATGACGCGTAGCAGCCTGTGAGGGTGCCGCGACCCGCGCCGCTGCGCCGTTAACGCCGGCGCGAGTGACGCAGCGCGATCGGGTCTGTGTCTCGCCGTCTGCGAGCTGCGCCAGCGTACAATCTCAACACAATCCTCAAGAATTCCGTGGCCTTTAAAGTTTCCGAAGAGGCGATGTTTTTGGCAGCGGTCTTCCTTCATAGCGCGCCGTGTTTGTGCTCCGAAGAAGGGCAATTACCGGAAGCGTTGCCTGTTTACAATCACTCTTTTAAAGACCTGCTCTTTCGGGATAGCCGTGTCCGAGCGTTCCGCCTCTTCCCCCTTCACGACGTTTCGCTAAAACGTCGATCCGTGACGACCTACGTCAATACGTCGCCTATTTATATATTTTCCTTTTGAAGGCCACGGGTTTTAACGACGATTGTGTTGAGTTGTTTTTCGATACGTGCTCGTGCGCCGCCGCCGCCAACGCAGCGGCAGCAGCGTCGCCAGATAACGCGAGCGCGCGATCGGTGCAACGCTGCTGCGCCGACACCTGTTTGTGATGCGCCGCTGCCACGACGCAGAGCAATTAACAAGGTCACGAAGCGCTAACGATCGCGAAATTCCAGGTTTATGCCGCGTCACGGGAAGGGTTTTTTTTCCCCCGGGGCGGAGAGACGCGTGGGCGTACGTAGGCGAGACGCGTTCGCGACTCGGAAAAACGCGCCGTCGGAGCTCACGAGCGCGCCCCGAATTGAAGCGACGGTCGTCCGCGCGATACTCTAATGCAACTCCGTGACAGTATCGCGAAGGACGGGCGCGTTTTCCAAGCTGCCGTGCTTGTATCGCCGCTTGTCGAATCGCAGCGCCGTCGGCCACTGGCGCTGTTACATAGTACGACGAGCACAGTGATATAGGTCACTTATGTAAGTATAAAGTAAATATGCCGAATTTAAACGCGCTGTACAGAGTTACGTGTACCGGCGGTAACGCTCGCTGTTTGGAGTCGTGTTGCCGGTCTTAAGTTCTGCTTTTGGCTTGTGGTGTCATTTATGACATAACTATTGCAATGCAGGTGCACCCCTTTGTACAGACTATGAAAACAGAAGTGTATTTTTGTTGTATTGTAATAGCTTGTTTTTTTTTCAACGTTCTCCAATAGGTGATGGTTAATTGTAGATAAAGTAAAACAAATAATTGGGTTTTGATTTTTGTATTATTTTGTTTTGGACGCGGTTTTTACCCCCAATAAATTTGCCTTAATTATTTCAACCCTGTGCCTTTTAATCAAATGTAAAATACCGCAGTTCATTTTGGCATCGCTTATTCGGACGTTATTTAAGTTGCGCGTTCGCCAAATGAAATACGTGTACTGTACATAAAAGGAAGCGGCCAGAGCGGTTTTGACGATTAGAAACGAAAAACGTAACGTTACAAACAAAAAACCCGACATCAATGAATTCGCTCTCGGTCAATAAGTACAAGAGTGCCCCTAAGGCAAATGAGTTTTGGGTTCATCTCCTAGTGTGCTGTATAGCTCCCAAGTGTTTGCTATTTGGCACAGTTTCACGTTCAAAGTTCCGGGCAGGATGCCCGAAAAGTCGGGCGTCCTGCCGAACAACACGCCACCCAACCCGACAACACATTGCAGAGGAGGAGATCGTCTCCGTTATTGGTCCTAAACCATCGGTGGAAATTCCTCATTCCTATGGCGGTGGGTATTTTCTGCATCCCATGGTCAGTACTCATTGTATCGACCGCTGGGAGAATGATGGGCCGAGTTCACCGCCACCCAGGATTTGAACTTGTGACCTTTCCAACTGTCAATCGAGCACTCGAGCCAAGGTGCCACCTGACTAGGTTAAACGCCATTAACCTAGTCTTGTCTTAAAAAATTCCCGCTTATGTACTCATAGTAATATAAGTACATCTTTGTTAGTAGTTACTGTTGGAAAGTAATGTAATAAATGAGCCTGTGCGTACTTTTTTGAGTTTCTCATTCTCGACACGTTTTGACCGCTTGCCTTGTGTGCGTGTAATGTAACAGCTATACTGTGTACGTAAAACTATTTTAAAGTGTATTTTTGCGTGTCCAATCTTTTGGTGTGAATGAATGAAAGCTTTGTGGCCCAAAACATTCCACTATCTTTGTCTAATGGGCGCCACGGTGGCGCGGTGAGTAGCGCTGCCGCCTCACAGCAAGAAGGGCCCTGGTTCGAATCCCGGCTCAGGTCCCTTTCTGTTTGGAGTTTGCATGTTCCTAGTTACAGACGGGGCTGTGTTGGCATTGCTGTATACGCACCTTCGTCATTCTGCAAAACGCAGGCAATTGCTCAAACGTTATAAAACATGTTTTGAATTTGATCAATTTTGTGTGGAATGGTGCAAAGTCGAGTATTAAATGTGGCATTTTAACAAGATATTGCATCAAATAACAGCCGATAATGTTAGCTGTCAGGTTGGGTTCGCCAATATTGGTGTTGACAGCTGCACGCTTACCGTTAACTTTGCAGCGTTGTGGCAACCATCTGCTGTCTGAGTCACACGTGGCAGATGGATCACACATTCGACACGAGTAAAAGCGTGTAAGAAGGTTGTGGCTTAAAAAATCTATAAAAATAACGCAACTCTTAAACCTGAACGATAGTATCCGTGTAAATATGCAAACCGCGCCTGATTGCAGAAACAAATGCTTTGTGCTCATATTTTTAGCAAATGTAGTTTTACAGTTACATACATCGTGTCCGAATATATTTGTAAACGATCGACTGCCGTCTGCGATAGGATTAAGACAGCAAAGCCCTTTCAGAAGCCGTGGTGTACCTCCCCGTAAGGGTGCAGTTCGGCTACTTTATTGTGACACGGGTGGCTCTCAATTTTATAATAATAGTTTGACATTTCTAACGCGTACATTAATTCAATGTCGAAGGTATTCATTCTAAGAGAGAACGACTCGGGCGCGAGGAAACCGCAAATAGGTGGAGGAGGCAGCCAGGCGGGTTGCTGGCGCCAACATATTGCCACACACTGCTTCCCGTATATTATGATGTTATCGGGCAATTCATTAATGAGGTTTTTTTTTAAGTTGTGGGAGGAAACCGGAGAACCCGGAGGAACCCCACGCAGAACAGGGGGAGAACACACAAATTCCACACATTAACTCACGCACCAACTCATCAACCCGTCAACTCACCCATCCAATAACTCACCCACCAACTCACCACCCCATCAACTCACCCATCCACCCATCAATTAACTCACCCACCAACTCATCAACCCATCAAGCTTTGTGTCCCTCGGGTGAGACGCGCTATATATATAAAAAAAAAATGTGTTGCTGATTTTGTGTTCTCTGTCGTTTTTGACATGTCGTTCTCTCCGCAGCCCTGTGCAGCGCTTTGTGACCCTCGGGTGAAAAGCGCTCTATAAATGCTATTATTATATAAAATGCTATTATTATTATGCAGCGCTTAGTGACCCTCGGGTGAAAGGCGCTATATAAAACGCTATTATTATTATCAACTTGACCCACCCACCCACCCGCAAGGCAGTGACAGAAGCAATTGCCGGGTGAAATCCACGTCATACAACAGTCGCGGTCTTTGGCCAACCAAGCAACCCAACCCAACCACGCGCGAACACATTTCCCACAGCGCATAAGGCTCGCGCCTCCCGAGCTAGGCGCGCTATTGGCCAGAGCCCGCGAGCAGCTCGACTCGATTGGGTCGGACGGAGGAACGACGCTCTCGTACGCGTCTAGTATACGAATTTAAAACCTACGTTGGGGCCAACCCGGCGGCTCAGGTCATCCCTGTGAAGCGGCTACTCCAGAAACGAGCCGATGGCTGACACCGAGACCAAGTCGGTGCAAGAAGTCGCCACTGTTGTAAGAGCGCTCGCCCGGTCGCTTGTCGTTCGTATCTGTAGATTCACAGAGTTTTTGTTCGGAGTAGGTAATGGTACGCGGTTTCCGCGTTGCGGCCTAAGCGTTGTCACCGCACTTCACGTACCCTCCCTGTCTTGCCTAGTGTCTCGTGCCCGGAACCCCTCCACTCATCTCGGCAGACTCCACAGACCCAACGCTGTTCGGTTCTCGTCATCGATTGTAATATTGATGGTTGCTCTTTCAGAATTGTTCTTTCGGGATGGCCGTCACGAGCCGCTCTCCCTCGCGACGCCTGATGATGCCTCCAACGTGGGAGGGCGAAACGTCGCGAGGGAGAGATGGAGATCGCTCGACACGGCTATCCCGAAAACACAGCTCTGAAGAGCAACCATCAAGATCATTTTTGAATGGGGGATTAGTGGTGCAGTGGTGAGCGCACTGCAGCAATGGCTAACATAAGTGTCAAGTAATATTATGGGTACCCCCTTGCACAACCTGCACTGACCAGAACGGTGAAGTATGTTATCCATAGTATATCTCTTTTTATGAATTAGGTCACGTAAGAATAATAAGTATGGTAAACACGCCTTCACCCGATACAGCAACTTAGTAAGGTTTGTCCCGTGAAAAATACGTTTTGTTCACGTGAAAAACCTTAATAATTGATTAAAACATCCGCCCTTCTTCTTCTTTGCGATTCTCATACCGATTGATACGGTGTGGAGAGGCCTTCATCCAGCAGTGGATTAATACAGAGCTGTAACGACATTCGACTTGAGAGAGTGGCGTCTTGCCAACTCAAGCCGTTTAGCCTTCGTGTGTAACAAGCAAAACACAGCTCAACAACGTTAGTTTTTTTGCTTTGGCCGCTGTGTTTCGGACTCGTGTTAGTGTGCACAGTTACTTAGCAGCGACTGAAAGCGACAGCCACTTCACACTGCTGAAAGTTCAAGGGGGGGCATTGTAATGCATTTAGTCTTTTCATCCAACCAAAATCCCCGAGCAAAAAACACGAATTGCCCTCTACACATACAGTGTAGTTTAGAGTCACTGGTGCCTTTCTTGTGCGGAGTTTGCATGTTTTCCCCGTGTCCGCGTGGGTTTTCGCCAGGCACCCCGGTTTTTTAACCATACTTCCATGCTCTGGTCAGTGTGAATTGGTAAAGAGGCCTGCCTGGCCAGGACTAGGTTCAGATATCACTTGCCACTTTACGCAAGCCGTAGCTGGTAATCGAACTCAGCTATTAACTGGGTATGGCAGTTTCGCTAGTACTATAGTTACAACCAGCATCATCAGGCAGTTGCTAGAAATGTCTGTATTGCTCTACAACACACCGATTTGCTGAAACGTTATCAATTGTGCACAGACTTTATAAATTGGCTGTGTTGGATGGAGAAGGGTCTACGGCACACATTTTACGCGCGTAATCTGACCCAAAATTTAATTTAAAAAAATCCTAACGTTGGTCGCGAATGCCTACGTGTCAGATTGAGCAAATGTCATTATTAATTTACACATGGAAATTACAGCTCGAGGGCAGCAAACATTCACAGAGTATTTTGATCAGAATAACTTGCTGGATAACAGCCAAGGTGTGGAGCCATTCTAAATCAATCTTTTCATTTGGTATTAATATGTAATTGATAACAGTTGAAAATTGCAACACAATGGGCCATTGCAGGCAGTGCCCACTGCATTAGATATATCGAGGCCCAGCTGAAAGAGAACGATGTCCAGAAGCTGACCATCGTGCTTCGAAGAATCGCAAAGAAGAAGAAGAACATGCATCAAAGTTACATTATCCATTTTTCAAAATATCATTATATTGTGATCATTTTTTGCACGTGTTAAGTTTTTAAAATGTTTGTTGTTGCGGCAAAACGTTTCGAGAATTCCAAACTTCGTAAATAAAGTATCACGGAATTAACTGTTATCTATGAAATACTGCAAGTGCTTTTCTCAATGTTTGTTTGGAAAAATTAATGTGTAATTGTAATTAATTTGGTATTTTATATTTTCGTGCAACTGACAACACGTAATTTATAAGTGTTATGAATTATATTGATCAGAATGACTCATGGGAGACTTATGTTAAGTGATATGCAGTTTAAGAAACTTTTAAGTTATCTGTATTTGTTCTGAAAGTACAGCAAACACGCAAAAATACAATAAAAATAGTGGACTACAAGTACAAAGTTTTTGGGAAAATTATATCGCAATGATGAAAACGTCGCGAAAATGTATATTGTATCGTGAAAAATTATGTTGTGGCGATCTTAGTTGCAGCCACATACACTCAGAAAGCTAACACTGAAATATGGATTTTGTTGTTGTTGTAGGTGGAGAACCTTTTGCAGCAAATGCAGGAGAAGTTCCAGGCCATGTCGGATCAAATCCTCGGCAGGAATATCCTTTGCGTTGAAATGTTTACTACATTAGAGAGTAACAGGAATATTTCCTTTACAAAAACATGCTGTCTGTACTGATGTAGGTTTTCACGGCTCGATTCATGATGGTTGCTCTTCAGAGCTGTTCTTCTGGGATAGCCGTGTCACTGAGAGCTCTCCATCGCTCCCTTACGATGTTTCGCCTCCCACGTTGGAACCATGATTCTTCCGACGTGGGAGGCGAAACGTCGCAAGGGAGAGATGGACATCGCTCGATATTGCTATACTGAAAGAACAGTTCTGAAGAGCAACCATCAAACATGTCTCTCTCACCATCATCATAACTCATCAATTTCAAAAACAAGTTATAATTTACTTTTTAGTTACGTACGTGCACTTTTGCCCGTGCTGTCCTACATGAGTTTAAAGCGTCTTTAATGAGGCAAAAATACTCAGTGGTTTTGTCAAAAATGTTATGATGGCTTTCCATTGATTTTGCTGTAATGTCAGCACTATATGTTTTAATATGTCAGTACATGGATCTCACTGGAGTGTTATGCCAGAGCGCCTTGTATTTTGCTTCAAACTATCTCCTTTTCTCATTATTAAAGTTTCAAACTCATGTTTGACAGCCCAAGATACTGCCTAGTTGTGCATCTTAAAGAGGTATTGATTTTGTAGGTTTCATCATCAGCATCATTGTCAGAGACTGCTTTTTCCTCTACAGGTTTTCAGTGAGCTGGAGGCTATCCCGATAGACACAGGGCGCAAGGCAGGGATATTCCCAGGATGGGATGCCAGTCCATCACAGGGCACTGGGGGCAATTCAGTTCGCAGGCCAATTAACCTATGTAGCAGCATGTCTTTGGACTGTGGGAGAAAACCAGACTGCCCGACGAAAACCCACGCGGACACGGGGAGGACACGCAAACTCCACATAGAAAGGCACCCGAGCCGGGTGCCTTTCTGTGTGGAGTTTGCGCACTCGCGCACGGCGAGCCGTCGCCGTGACCCCGTGTCGCTCCTTAACTCTGCGCTCACTCGACGAGATGAACTCGCGAATCGACGACCTGGAGAAGAACGTGGCGGAGCTCATGACCCACGTGGACGGGGAGGAGGAAGGCGGCGCGGAAAACAAGGTGTGATGTCGCGAGAAGCGCCGGCACATCGCAGCGTGATGGCTTGTTTGGACGAGCGGGATTTTTACAATTATTCATTCGTTCAATGTCAGAAACCGCTTAGTCCTGTACAGGGTTGCGTTGTGCCGGAGCCTATTCCGCGCAGACGCAGGGCGCGAGGCAGGGCTATACCCAGGATAGGACGCCAGTCCATCACAGGGCAATGGGGGCAATTTAGTCAGCAGCATGTCTTTGGACTGTGGGAGCAAACCGGAGTGCCCGGCGAAAACCCACGCGGACACGGGGAGAACATGCAAACTGCACACAGAAAGGCACCTGAGCCGGGATTCGAACCCGGGACATTACTGTGAGGCGGCAGCGATACTCACTGCACCACCGTGCCGCCCTGTAAAATATATATATTTTAATTGTAACATTTTTCAAAGGTTTTTTTTTCCCATGATTATTATTTTTTGCAACCAAAGTTGTAAGATGATATTTTGTTGGTTATTTGCTTGTATTCGTAGCAGCATTAAAATTTATATTTGAAGCTGGATTTCCAAAAAAATAGATTTTGGCAATGAAGGCTAAAACATAAATATACATGGTTGTAGTCATCTCAGATTTGCCGATAACATTGTCATTTTAACAAGCAGTCAAACTGAATTCATTATTACGCTTGTTTACCAGAGGAAGCCTCACTGAGTCTCATTACTTTTTCAGGGGGGTTCGTGCCAAGTTTTCGCGGTATCAGGGCGATAGTTTGCTACGTTTCATCCTTTTCACTGGAGTAATTTGCAGGCGGCTGGGTGTCTTTGCAGCGGTAACATCAGCGCCTCATGCAAATAAAGTCCGGCCTGAGGCAGGAGTGAAACCGGACCATCAGTGCACCGTGGCCTTAATCCAGCAGTGGATAGACAACAGCTGCTAACAATTTCCGTCAAATATCCTGTACAGTGGACGATGACGCCGATCCCTGGCTCTTAATTGTTTTATTTTTTGATCTCGTCCCATCCCCAAACCCGCAGGACCCAAACTAACGCGGTGGCGGCTTGTGGACAAACTTGGTGGCGGGTTGTGGCTGTGGGTGCGTGTTGGGCGATCTCACTCACACACACACGGTGGGGGGGGACGGGACGATGCCTGCATCGTAAGCCGGTAGAGAAACGCGCGGAGAGCACCGCACTTTCCATTTACCACCCCTCAAACGTATTGCTAAATTTAACTCGAAGGCTTTCGTGACCAATGTTATCCATAGTCCGGCTCTTTTTACGAGCTAGGTCACGTAAAAAACATAAGCGTCGTAAACCCGCCAACATTGTAAAATGTTGTGGGCTCGCTCTCCAACATACCGGTGTGCTGAAGTAGTAACGAATCGGCACGTTTCTGTTCACGTGACAAACCCTTTACTGATTGGCTGTTTCGGGTGGAGGCGGGTTTGCGACACTCACATATTTTACGTGACCTAACTCATAAAAAGAGCTAGACTATGGGTATTGTAAAATGTCGCGCACAACCGTTGCTTGGAAATTTATTAAATTGTGTAGTCAAACGTTACGGCTGGAGATGGGGAAAGCAATCACGTCAGTTGTTAGATAGATGTTTGTTATCACAGCGGAAAAATAGCCAGGGAGCTTGGAAGCTCTGGAAGCGGGATTCCTGCGATGCAACAAACGCTCCGACTAACCGAAATTTGTTAATTTGTTACCCGTTACAACTGGCATAAAACAGGCTCTTGCGCAGCGGCAAAACCTGTCTGCGTATGAAGATTGTTTCACTGATTCATCCAAGTTTATTTACGTTTTACCTTCCAACACTTACGACCGTCTCTCTTCATGGTCAACCTCCCAAACATTG
Source organism: Geotria australis (assembly GCA_036362915.1). NCBI lineage: Eukaryota > Metazoa > Chordata > Hyperoartia > Petromyzontiformes > Geotriidae > Geotria > Geotria australis. The sequence goes on along the minus strand of JAZEWU010000008.1, from coordinate 2,346,628 downwards.
CTTTTGATTTTCACAACCTCAGAGCAGTGTTAAAAGTTAAAGAACCCCCGGTTTAGAGAATCACTCACGGAGACAGGTCGCCTAAGAGCTCCCTCTGACATGCCGTCAGGCTCCCTAATGCACACAGTAGAGGGCAGCACCTTCCCAGACACACAGCCACTGAGTATACCGTTCACCACACGACTAGCTAACCCAACCTTTGTGAATCTTGGAGCTGGTATTTAGCCAGATTAACTGCAGAGCCGAATTTAGCCTCGTATTTTTTTGAGCGGTTGTTCATCCAACGTTGGAGGTATCTTTGGGAAGCAGATTTGGGAAACCTGAGGATGCCTTCAACGTGGGAGGCGAAACGTCGGGAAGGAGAGAGGGGGAACGCTCGCTGACACGGCTATCCCGACAGAACAGCTCTTGAGAGCAATTCACACCAACAGCTCGCTACAACTTGAGAACCCGAACCAATTGCAGGTGGCTGAAACCTGGATTCTAACCCACGTTTTCTTCAGTGTCAACTCAATGCTGTGACCTCTGATCCAGCAGGCCGCCTCAAAGCAGTTTCCTATTTTGACATTGTGTTCCGCTGCGTTTATTATAACACGGGGGTGTTGTGTCTGCGGACTGAGGGCTGCCTGGTTCACTGAGTAGCAGTGCTGTTTGGAACATAAAGGATCCGTGTGAATGGAACGTTATCTGTAATGGAGTTGACATTTTGGTTCGGGCGTTTTGCTTGATGATTGTTACAGATGTTTGCAGTCTGCTGTGACGGATAAGTTCTTCTTCTTTGCGATTCTTCGAAGCACGAAGAAACATAGTCGCAGGCGTGTCGTTTTACGTCATTCTAATCATGCCAACTCCACACGTTACACATATTTGTCACGCACACTGTGGTATTCCCCCCCAATTCTTTATCAGACTCGGTTTACTTTTAAACCGCTTCACGAATGTAGGAGATACCCTCAACATATGATACAAAAGCCAATACTGTGTGAAAATAAATCACCCGTTATAAACTGGAATCGAACCCAGAACTTTTGAGGCTGGCAGCACCATGTTGTTGACCGCAATGCACCCCTTTCCATTCACAAAGCTTAAAACCAAGCCCTGCGCCAATGTCTGCTTGTCGAGCGTTTGAATGTTATTGGGGTTTTTTAACGCGACATTTAACACAAAAAACACTTTTGCGTGCGTAAATGTTTTGATGTTAAAGTTTTATTGAACAGGAATTTCCAAACTCCAGTCGTTTTGCTCTATCCTGCTGCAAATTTCTCACATTTAAAATCGTCCCATATACGTAGTGTGTAATGGCGTATTACATTTTAGTAGAGAAGATAATCATAACGATACAATTTACAAGGCACACAAATTCCACGCCTGGTCAAGTACGAGACACGAATACAGAAGATTGGCAAATGGTGACGAGATAGACATGAAAACTGGTGCTTGGAAAGGCCTCATTTGGAATATGACTTTACAGCGGTTACCTTGAGCATAGTATTTTTTTGTACCGTGGTGCTGTACCTTGGAAAGAGTTTTTTTTGTTTTACTTTGGAAATAAATACACTAACCAATAGTAAGAGCCAGTGGCAGCGGGGTTGTATTGTGAGCATGGGATGAGTTAATTAAAATAGTTGGCGTTCAGATTCCGATCGCGTTGCGAGTGCAGGTCTCCCTGTGATCACATCACTGATGTTGTTAGGAGACGGGTGTGTTTCTCCTGTGGAATTTAAATCGGAAATTTGAAAGATTGGTGGTTGCTCTTCAGAGCTGTTCTTTCGGGATAGCCGTGTCGAGCAATTATAATAATAATAGCATTTATAGAGCGCCTTTCACCCGAGGGTCACAACGCCCTATCTCCCTCGCGACGTTGGAAGCATCATCATTCTCTGAAAGAACAACTCTGAAGAGCAACAATGATGCGTGCTTGTTCGGTTGTACCGCGCGTTCTGCGCCAAGTTCGACGTTTCACGCCACGGAGGGCATCAGGAATTAACGCACGGATAACAGGGGGGAAATAATGGCGTCCGATCCTGGGTATAGCCCTGCCTTGCGCCCTGTGTCTACCGGGATAGGCTCCGGCTTACCGCGACCCTGTACAGGATTAAGCGGTTTCTGACAACGGATGGATAACAGGGGAGGAGGGGGTTCGTGGAGCGACTCAGACCATAGGTCAAGATCCAAACATGTTATTGCTGTATGGCATTGCCTGTGAAAGTCTCATTGAGCCGGCAAGCTCTTTGTTGAGAACGCTTCCCTCTCAACCAAGCTCCTGGTCCCCCGCTAACCGAGCCAGTGGGGGGGGGGGGAAGAAGACGCGTGCAAGAATGGCACAACAGAACATTTCAATGATTCAACAAAGCAGCAGATAAGAGGCGAGCAGACACAGTGTGGTGAGCCGCATTGGCAATATACTCGCCGAGGTGTGATTGTGTGAAACTTTAACGACACTACCACCCCGTCACCTCCGTTAAAGGTTTAACCCCGCCGTGAAATGTTCCAGACTTTGTTGCTCTCTGCGTTGTGGTCCAAAGTGCCTTTTTTGCTGTTGGGAGTTCCTCGCTTACGCCTCCGTGTCTCGTCCATGACCAGGCGTGGAATTTGCGCGCGTTTTTTTTTCTTCTGTCGTTGTGCAGCGCTTTGTGACCCTCGGGTGAAAGGCGCTCTATAAAATGCTATTATTATTATTACAAAATTGCATCTAAGGATGCCCCCCGGAAGGCTCCCTCGGGAGGTATTCCATGCGCGGCCCACTGGGCGGAGACCTAGAAGCCGACCCAGGACACGCTGGACGGATTATATCCTTCGGCTGGCCTGGGAACGCCTGTGAATCCCCCCAGGAAGAGGTGGAATCTGTTGCTGAGGAAAGGGATGTCTGGTCCACTCTCCTTGGACTGCTGCCACCGCGACTCTCACCAGGACAAGCGGTTTAGAAAATGGATGGATGGACAAAATTGCATTGTTATCCTTTTAAACGCCGGGATAGTCCATCAAACAGCTGTGTTGAACTGAAAAACAACAATTGACACGGTTAATGTGTGACTAATTAAATAACCACTCAGACTTTAATCACGTTGTTACGGCTTTGAGAGAAATTGTCGATTTGCACACGGCCTCGGAGGATAATTTGTATGTACGTGTGATGTGCATGCAGACTGGACCCTTTTTGTAGATCCACTGCTGGATAAGAACCGCACATTGTTGGTTTCTCAGGGGGGCAATAAAGCAGTTTGCGCGGCAGGGCTATACCCAGGATAGGACGCCAGTCCATCACATGGCACTGGGGGCAATCTAGTCCGCAGGCCAATTAACCTATGCAGCAGCGTGTCTTTGGACTGTCGAAGTAAACCGGAGTGCCCGGCGAAAACCCACGCGGACACTGAGGGAGAGAACATGCAAACTCCACACAGAAATGCACCCGAGCCGGGATTCGAACCCGGGGACTTCTTGCTGTGAGGCGGCAGCGCTATTCACCGCGCCACCGTGCCGCCCATTGTCAGAAACCGCTTAATCCTGTACAGGGTCGCGGTGAGCTGCAGCCTATCCCGGCAGACACAGGGCGCAATGCTTTCTCTAGATGCACGTGATCCTTGCCTCCGTGTCTCGGTGTGATGGCGAGCTTGAATATTTATCTGTCTATGCCTGTTTGTGCACTTTTCAGACTTTGCTGCAATTTCATCGCTAATGTCCCCGCTTCCGATTCAAATGTCACAGTAGACACAACGCAGTGATTAACACGCGCCGAGAGCCTGTTCGCATACAAACATTCTAATCCGGCACTCTAGGAATGATAAGAAAACCCGTTATCGTGGCGGCAAAGTAAAGGCACACAAAGGTGTGTTTACAAAAGTGGCAACGTTTTAAAACGACGTAATTGTTTAAAGAGTCAAGGTAGAAGCGTTCACGTCGCGATCCCTGTCAAGTAATACTTGGTATTACCTGCAAATTCTACCAAACACTTCGAAGCCGAGGAGCTGAAAGACAACGATGTCCAGTAGCTCAACAACAGATGCCAGAATCCCCTCAGTCTGGAGCAAGAAGAGAAGCCAATGCCCGCCGCCTTTAAGGCCAGCACTGACTATTATATCTCTAAACGTTGGAAGGGCTGTCTGCAACTAAAGAAGAACTTGTTGCAATGGGGAAACTGTCATATCACCATCACGCTTCGAAGAATCGAATCGAGCCGCGCGTTCCCGCCCGATCCCAGCCCTGACCACCGTACAGAAGAACCGCAGAGCTCGGGCAATGTCTGTTGTCGCCGGCTTCCCCACGTGGCCGCCTTCCACGACTCCTGCACGCGGCGTCTCTCGTTCGCGTCGAGAGCGCGGGGTCGGCTGCTCGCCTGGAGCCGCCACCGCCGCCTCTCATTTGCATGCTCAACACGCATCCGTTTTTACAGCTCCTCGTATTCCGTGAGAGGTGTTAAAACCCTCCAGATGTGGAACATTCTCAGAACGCCACCCAATTAGCCTCAAGCGGTCGCGTGTGAATCGTAACGATGATTGTAAACGTATGGGAGGGCACGATTAAAGGGAGCGGTTAGCGCGCTGGGCTACAGACCTGGCGGTAGATCAGCGGTCAGCTCGCTGGACTACAGACATGGCGACCCGTGTTCGAATCCCGTTTACGGCCAACACCAGTGACGATTTTTTGAAGGGGGTTTCGAACCCGGGATCTTTTTGCTGTGAGGCGCCGGCGCCACTCACCGTGACCAGGTTACCGGTTACAAATTTGCGCCACCCTGCCGCCCAGTCATTCGTTCACTTTCCGAAACCGCTTAATCCCGTGACAGGGTTGCGGTGAGCCGGAGCCTATACAGGCAGACACAGGGCGAAAGGCACGGGTCTTTCCCAGGATGGGACGCCAGTCCATCACAGGGCACCAGGCGGCAGGAAACCAGAGTGCCCCGCGAACACCTCGCGCGGACACGGGGAGAACATGCAAACTCCGCACAGAAAGACACCCGAGGCGGTATTCGAACCGGGATTTTCTTGCTGTGAGGCGGCAGCGCTACCCACCGCGCCACGCTACGGTTCGAAATTTGCTTAAATGTGCGGCGCGTATTATCACGGGCAACGTGCCACCTTGCAGCTGCCACGGGGGGAATTCTGAATTTATTTCCAAATACGGTTTGTAAAATTAACTCGAAGGCTTTCATGACCAATGTTACTCATAGTGAGGTTCTGTTTATGAGTTTAGGTCATGTGAAAAGCTGTGTAAGTGGAGTGATGATGCTGGCTGGAATGTCAGCGAAACGTCGGTGCCATCTTTTGAGGTGAGTGATGCACGTGCCCACTCGTTTGCTCCGGCATATCGACGGGTGCACTTCACCTGCACACCTTTTCACATGACCTAAACTCATGAGCAGAACCTCACTACGAATACGGTTTGCCACTCGTCGTCTGCACAGTTCCGATAACAGCAACCACCGCCCTTGACGATTCCATCGTTGCATTCGTCGGCGAGGCTGCGATGCCTGAAAATAAAATCTAATAAGGTGTCGTTTCGGGGTATGAGCCCACTTCACAGCACATGTTTACAGAGGGCACGGAGGGGGTCACTCGCTCTCTGCCTCGTGCTTTAAAGTCACCGGCGCTCCGGCCTGTCTGTGTGAGATGAAATCCTCTAGAGTAGTGGTTCTTAACCTTGACTGCAGCCTGCAACCTCTTTGCTTCTCAACATATGTTCTCGCACCCCCTATTAAGATGTAACATTGATGATACAAAACGTGTGTGATACAATACATATATAATACAATGCATGTAACAATAGATTCATTCATTGTCAAAAACCGATTAATCCTGTACAGGGTTGCGGTTAGCCGGAGCCTCTCCAGGGCAACGGGGGGCAATTCAGTCCGAAGGCCAATTAACCTATGCGGCCGAAGTGCCCGGCGAAAACCCACGCCGACACGGGGGAGAACACGCACACTCCACACAGAAAGGCACCCGACGTATTGATGAAAACCCACGTCTGTCGGGTTGGGCTCCGGCTCACTGCAACCCTGTACAGGATTAAGCGGTTTCTGGACAACGAATGAATGAATGTCCTCAATATACCGTAACCGGAATTGGCCGTACATCCCAAATGCTGAGAAACTGCCTGCACTCAATTGGGATTAGACAAGATCACACCCTACGGCAAAACACACTTTGGCAGGATGTTCCTGAAAAAGCCTTGCGAGTCAGAGAGGCTTTCCTGGGTAAAACAAACCGAGTAGTAATAATAATTATAATTATTCCAAGAAATAGCTTATTCTTGCCCCCCAGGCCCCTGCAGTCTAGGCGCCACTCCAACTCCTTTCTTGGTAACCTGCCTTTTCAATATTTTAATGTTTTCGTTCATACAAATATTTACGATGTCTGCTACGTTTTCTAATCCTGAGTACAGTATAGCTCTTTTTACGGGTTAGGTCACCTACAAAATCATAAGTGTCGTAAACACGCCGCCCACCACCCGACACAGCCAATTAGTAAAGGTTTGTCACGTGAACAAAAGTGACAATTATTCACTACTTCGAGCAACACCGGTGTGTAGTGGGTTCGCTGTCCAACACACCGGGTGCTGAAGTAATATAAACTTCAATACAAAAAAACTGACACTAAACAAGAGAACAAGAGAAAATCGACATTTCCCCCAGTGTTTGTTGTTGCGCGTGTGTGTTGTATCAGTGCAGGTATCCAGCAAAGAGCTTGCAAGCTCACCGGGTATTTTCTGCTGTATTAATTAACATGCGATAAACTGGCGTCCCATCCTGCGTATAGCCCCCTTGCCTTGCCCCCTTACCCAACACTGTACGGGGTTAAGCCAGTACTGATGATGATGATGATTTGTCCCCAAACAATGCCAGTCGCGTCACGTTAGCCACAGAGTGACTTGCTGGCGACCCACCTCCGCCTAATCAACCCCGGCGCGCCTTGCTCCGTAGTAAACAATCCGAACTAGACATTTCAAAACGGCCGCCCCGCTCACACAGCTGTCGCGCTGCGGCCCAACCTTTACAATTCGTACAACGGATGGGCGGGTGACCTTTATAGTTCATATTGCCTTTACATTTCATAATAGGCCGTCAACCGTTTCCCGGGAGCGTTTAACGCTTCTGTAAAGGTCAACAAAGCAATCGCATTCGCCCCGCGACCTTGCGGTGTTCATTCTGGTTGTAATAACCTCACGCCTCGTCAATATTCACCTATTTTATGCACAAATACAAGCCGCCTGCACGGACACAAAGATGTTGTGTATGCACCTTTGTGCGGCCAACATAGCCTGGCGACCCGAGTTCGAAAGACGCTCACGGCCAATACCAGTGAACCGGTCCTGGGCCTCCCTTAGGTTGACTCAGCCTTGAATGAGTACCTGCTGAGGTGTGTAAACATTGCCACTAGGGAGACAAAGGCGGCCGGGCGTGGTGCTGGTCACCCACCTCCTCGTGTTCCGTGTCGGCCTTCATAGGTGCTCGCTAACGGCACTTGATAACAGGCTGTACGGGGGATCTTTGTCTTTGTGGCCAACATAGATTATTGGGGGGCACGTGTGGTTAGCGAGCACCTGTTAAGGGCAGCACGGCAAGAAGGTCGCGGGTTCGAATCCCAGCTCGGGTGCCCTTCTGTGTGGAGTTTGCATGTTCTCCCCGTGTCCGCGTGGGTTTTCGCCGGGCACTCCGGTTTCCTCCCACACTCCAAAGACATGCTGCTGCATAGGTTAATCGGCCTGCTGACTAAATTTCCCCCGGTGCCCTGCGATGGACTGGCGTCCCATCCTGGACGTAGCCCTGCCTTGCGCCCTGTGTCTGTTGGGATAGGCTCCGGCTCACCGCAACCCTCCTGGTACCTAGCCTGGCACGGCAGCCAGCCCGTGCAAAAACCCGGCTCAGTTTGCGAGCGCTCGACACTTCGCTTGATTAGCCTCAAAGTGCACCTGGCCTGGCACCGGCGAACGGGCAAGCCGGTGGTTGTTGTTGTACGCGTGGGCACGTGTTGGCACCCAGCGTGTGTGTGTGTGTGTGTGAATCCCCTTGCAGTCCGTTTGTGTGTGACGTGCCCGACCAGTCCATTGGCTGTGGCGCCGTTCCCGCGTATAAACAGTGGGGGCCACCCACCCGCCCAGCCTCAACCAAGGCAGCGACTCTCACACACTCTCTCTCTCACACTCACACACATACCGCTCACACACACACACAGCGCGGGGAGAGAGGAGCCAAGCGTGCCGAGAGTCGCCTGCGTTTACCTTGCACAAAAAGGCGGATGGACCACCGGCTCGCTGTGATGGGCGGTAAGGATTTTTAACCTCGCGTCGTCGTGATAACGGGATGGCGAGATTTGAAAAAAAAATATATATACAAATTCCGTGCAATTAGTTGTTTGTGCGTTCGTGGTTGCTGGTCACCCACCCCCTCCCCTCGTGTGCCGTGTCGTCGTACCTTCATAGGTGCTACTCGCTAACGGCACTTGAGCTCTACGGTCTGTTAAGGAGGCTGTCATCGGGGGGATCTTCGTCTTTGTAGGATTGATCACGGTTGTCGGCTGTGTTGTAAAAATTACGATTTTAATTGGTGGCTGGAACTTCGCTCGTCGATTGCTAGCGGATTGTTAAGGAGGCGGAGGAGCGGTGGTGCTGCGGTTAGCGCACAGCCACCGCTCTCTTGTGAAACGGTCCAGCCTGCGTTTGATTCTCGGCTGAGGGATTATCACCGCTGGTAAGTTGATTGTATTTGAGCTGGTCCTGGATTGCCTGCCTGCCCGCCCCTCTCGCTCTAACAAAACCACACTGCCCAGCGCGGTGAAGTATGGTCAACAGCCTCCCACCCATTCTTCCGTTGTCTTTCAGCTCCTTGGCTTCGAAGTGTTTGGTAGAATTCGCAGGTAATACCAGGTATTACTTGACAGGGATCGCGACGTGAACGCTTCTACCTTGACCCCCCTCCCACCCCTGAACGGTTATGTGCTTTACTCATCCAGCAGTGGATTGACAACGGGATGTAAAACAATTATAATAATGACAGATTCAGTATAGTGTACTGTTGTACTGTTGGAGGTTTGTCACGGCTCGATTTATGATGGTTGCTCTTCAGAGCTGTTCTTTCGGGACAGCCGTGGCGAGCGATATACAGATGATATATAGGTGAAGGATTCGAACCCAGTGCGGACATACAAAGACAAAGCTCCCCCGCATAGCCTTAACCGACTGTAGCATCAAGTGCATTTAGCGAGCGCACACACGCACAACAGACACAAACGCCTGAGGATGCTTCCAACTTTGGAGGCGAAACGTCGCGAGGGAGCGAGACCGAAATCGCGCTCAGTGACACGGCTATCCCGAAAGAACATTTCTGAAGAGCAAACCATCGATTCGGCACGGCGTCTCGTAATCGCTGTGATGGGACTAGCATCCCGTTCTGGGTATAGCCCTGCCTTGCGCCCTGTGTCTGCCGGGATAGGCTCCGGATCACCGCGACCCTGTACAGGATTAAGCGGTTTCTGATAAATGGATCGATGGATGGTCTCGTAGTCTTTGCCGTGAGGAATCTGTTGCTGAGGAAAGGGATGTCTGGTCCACTCTCCTTGGACTGCTGCCACCGCGACCCTCACCAGGACAAGGGGTTTAGAAAATGGATGGATGGATGGTCTCGTAATCGTATTGTGGTGTTATTTGACTCGTGTCAGTCTTCCTGTCTCTGTGTCCCTGTGTCTCACCGAGTCGCTCGCCCTCCCTCCCTGTCTCCCTCCGTGTTTGTCTTTAAGAAAGTGACGGCCATCTTAGGGGACGCTGGCAGATTTTTGCCGCTCTTAAGATTGCCAGTTTCACGACCTTTCAGTATATTCGAAGCAGCCTTAATCATTTTTTTTGGTTCGTTTGGTTTTACTTATTTATTTTTCGTTGTTGACATGCCGTTCTCTTCGCGGCCCTTGTGCAGCGCTTTGTGACCCTCGGGTGAAAGGCGCGATATATAACGCTATGATTATTATTACGCGGCGACTGACAATGGATGAACGAATTGAATCTAACACGAGGTGGCGCTGGCCACCGTTGCTGCTTCTGAGCCACCGTTGCCCACTCCACGTTCCTTTGACGGTGGCCAGTCTGTACACAGTACGGTCACTTCTCGTCTCCCCACAGACTAAGTCGAACCCCCTCGGCTGCTGTATAGTTTATCGACCCCGAAGAAATGATGGTAATGCGTTAGGGCCTGGCTGTAACGTGGGCTGTCGCATCTTGTCGGTGTTGTGCTTCAGCCTATACCGCGCTGCAGCCATTTGCGTGGGCGTCTGCTCAAGATCGTGCCATCATCCCACCAGGGCAGATAAAACTCCTATCACTTTGTGCGAACGTATCGGTGCAGGTTTGTCACGCGCTCAATGTTGTGATGAGAATCGCTCTCAAGAGCTGCTCTTTCGGGATAGCCGTGTCACCGAGCGTTCCTCGTCTATCCATCCATTGCCAGAAACCGATTAATATTGTAAAGCGTTGCGGTGAGCCGGAGCCTATCCAGGCAGACGCAGGGCGCAAGGCAGGGCTATAGCCAGGATAGAACGCCAGTAAATCACAGGGCACCGGGGGCGATTTAGTCAGTCAGGCCAATTAACCTATGCGGCAGCGTGTCTTTGGACTGTGGGCGGAAACCGGAGTGCCCCGCCAAAACCCACGCGGACAATGATCACGTACACATGAGATGCATCGCAGTGAGATTATTTGTTTCCGTTCTCGCTCTCAACTCTGTCCAAAACAATTCTCTGCAGTAACAACGTACACGCTGAAGCAATCCAAAAAACCGTCAAGAATGCCGTGATATGATTATACTAACAGCGTATGCATACACAACAAGTGCGAGTGACATTTTTGCGTGGCAGCAATGGGGTCCTGTGTTGTTCCCACTTGTCAGCAGCTCGCACGTTTTGTTGTGTCGCAGGAGTCCCGTAAAGAGCTTGCAAGCTCACTGGGTATTTTTTTATTGCTGTAATAATAAACATCCACCCATCCATCCGTTGCGAGCGACGTTTCGCCTTCCCGACGAAATTGCTCGGCTCGGCTACTCGCGAAAGAACAGCTCTTGAGAGCAATTGTCAAACATCGAGCCGTGGAAACCTGCGTCAATAACTAAGGGCTCTAAATCGTATTCTGGAAGAGGCTACGGTCTCGCTGCAGCAGTTCCGCACAAGTGCCTCTTCAAAGCTGCAGATTTGGAAAATATGGTTTTGGGCTTCGCGGTGGCGTAGCGGTGAGTAGCGCTGCCGCCTCACAGCAAGAAGGTTCCGGATTCGAATCCCGGCTCGCGTGCCTTTCTCTGTTGAATTTGCATGTTCTCTCTCCCCGTGCCCGCGTGGGTTTTCGCCGGGCACTCCGGTTTCCTCCCACAGTCCAAACACACGCTGTGATGCACTGGGCGTCTCGTCCTGTGTCTGCCGGGATAGGCTCCGGCTCGCCGCAACCCTGCACAGGATTAAGCGGTTTCTGACAATGGCTGTGTGACTGCGCCAGCGAGTGGTTTCTTCAGCGATGCGCTCCACAGCAGCTGTGATTTCTGGCTCGTTCAATTGTTAAACCGTAGGCGCAATTATTTCCCTCCACAGCTGCAATAAACTTCCCGCGTTTTATGCGTTCCGTGACACCAAAATTGATCGCTGTAAGTGAAATGCTTCAATAAATATAGGCAAGTCAAAACTGGAGCGTATATCTGTTTACGATCCGGTGTTTATAATTGAGCGATGGGGTGCGGCGCTGACCGGAGTTCAATTCCTGACCACAAACAAACGTCGATGGAGTGTGACATCTTCACCAGCCCACCCCGAGCCGTGCGGCGAAGTATGACCAAGCCAGCAACACCCAGAACCCATACAGCGCAACTGGAAGGATACCTTAATCCAGCGAAGGATTTTACAATCGGGCTTTGTAAACACTAATAATTTTACATTTATAACGCGCACATATTCATTCACTGTCGAAGGTACTCGT
>JAZEWU010000008.1:2307497-2318442 GCA_036362915.1 Geotria australis | reverse complement strand
TGCCCTGCGATGGACTGGCTTCCCATCCTCAGTATACCCCTGCCTTGCGCCCTGTGTCTGCCGGGATAGGCTCCGGCGCACCGCGACCCTGTACAGGATTAAGCGGTTTCTGAAAATGGGTGGATGGACGGGTGGGTTTTTACTTACACCACAAAAGGTTGTGAGTTAAAATGCAGGTCAGCGATCCGACCTTAATTACCGAAGCGACGTTAATTATGACACTTCTTCAAACCGCGGCCATCAAATACTCACTGTCAGCGCCGAGAGTTATTATTTTTGTTCCTAATGCCCTGCGTGGCAGCCTTAAGTGCGTCTACGACGGCAAATATTTAATCGATCGCTCGGCGCAAAAAAAAAACTCACCGCAAATGCGGTTTTATGAAACGTCGTTAACCAGAAACGTGGGCGGCACGGTGGCACAGCGGTGAGTAGCGCTGCCGCCTCACAGCAAAAAGTCCCCGGGTTCGAATCCCAGGTCAGGTGCCTTTCTGTGTGTTCGCCCCGTGTCTGCGTGGGTTTTTGCCGGGCACTCCGGTTTCCTCCCACAGTCCAAATACATGCTGCTGCATATGTTAATTGGCCTGCAGACTAAATTGCCCCCCGGTGCCCTGTGATGGGCTGCCGTCCCATCCTGGGTATAGCCCCGCCTTGCACCCTGTGTCTGCCGGGATAGTGCTCCGGCTCACCGCAACCCTGTGCAGGATTGAGCGGGTTTTTTTTATACAACGAATGAATACATTAACGAGAAACGTGGGAGTCTCTGGGGAAACATTTTGTAATGGAGGGTGGGATCGGGGGTTGGGGTCACAGGGTTGGGGGGGGCGGCTTGAGGTCATCCACCCACAGAATGCCCCGCTCCCTTAATCAACTATTGAGCGAGGCTTGCTTGAAGCAGCAATGCTGGCGAGCTACTGGATGTGACTGGCAAGCAGCCTCTAGTCAAGATTGCGGGTCCTAGTTCGGACGCAAAGTCATTAGCGACTCTGCTGATGAAGACACTGTGTGTTGAAACCCCCGTTCCGGCGTTTGCTCGTATTGAATCGATGCTGCTGATATGATGGGCTCCCAGATGGCTGCGGGGCAGTCGGGGTTCTGAGAGAAATCCGTTAGTTTACGCGCAGACACGTGATTGTGAACGGGGGGAGGGGAGGCTGTCGTCTGATTGATTCAGTAGTTTGGCACGATTTAACCCGAATTCTGAAAAAGTTATTTTGAATCGGATCAGATCTCGAGTCTAGTTTGGGGCTAGTCGGTTCGCGAGTCTCGTCCGTTCAAAGTCTTCACCGTTCGTGAGTCCGTTTCCTTCGCGTCTTTCCGACTCTTTGCCGACTACGCCATTTTCTCTCTCCTTCGGAATACATTACTCGTGCGGATCCCGGTCCCAGGAGTTTGGTGTCTGCGAGTAAAATTAATGACGGCGCCGTGTAGTTTGTTTCAAGGTTGTTGCCTGAGTCCGTCGGGACGAGGGGTTCGTGGCTTGAACGCACCTCGCAATGCATCCGATGCCTCAGAAATTCACGCAAAGTAACATTTTCCCCCCCCGCGTTAAATATAGCCGTCCTCCGGAAATCTTGTGCGAAGGGAGTTGATTGTACGGATGTGCTAAAAGCACTTTAATTCGAATAATCTTTGACTTATTTCGGTCTTTCCCCCCTAATGGACCGTAACCTTATCGCAGTGGACGGGTTTGCGTGTTTCAATGAACCGCAGAGCTGTGTCGCCTGGAGTTCAGCACTCTTGCCGGGTCTCTGTTGGTGAACAGATCTGGAGTACAGCACGCCCGCTAGGGTCTCCCTTGGACCCTAGCGTCTCCCAACGAAGACTCAACCAGGAGTGTTGGACTCCAGACCTGTTCACCAACGGACACCCTAGCAGGAGTGCTAGCTTCCAGACCTGTTCACCAAGGGAGACCCTAGCAGGAGCACTCGACTCCAGGTGACCCAGCTCCAGGCTAATGATAACAGTAATTAAAATGTAAAAGCGCCTTATTAATTGACGCAAGGCGCCGTACGGGGATTATAGCAGCAAATCCACGCGAGCTATTAATAAAAAAAACCCGTTAATGAATAAGCATATAAAAATAAACAAAAGGTAAAATAAGTCCGGTAGCCAATAAGGTAACAACCTGAAATCCCACCAGATAGAGAGAGAACGTTATGTTTTTGTAATGTAGAGTACAACCCTGCCTTGCGCCCCCGTGTCTGCCGGGATAGGCTCCGACTCACCGCGACCCCTGTACAGGATTAAGCAGTGTCTGACAATGCGTGGCTGCATGGTGTTGTAATCGGATTAGCGAAGGCACTCTCATTCTTCCCGCGCGCGCTATTTTTGCGTGTGCAAGTCGGCTGCGTTTTTGACGCGCCCGATTCGCAACGCCAGCAAAACATTAATAATAATAATAGCATTTATAGAGCGATTTTCACCCGAGGGTCACAAAGCGCTGCACACGGCCGCGGAGAGAACGACATGTCAGCGACGACAGAGAACGGAAAATCAGCAACAATTCTTTTTTTGGGTTTTTTTTTTCATAAACCGAGCTGTGGAGAGAACGGCAAGTCAACAACGGGGGAGACAGAATAACTGAGAGTCTAGCAACAGCGATACATTTTAAGACATAGGACACAAAAAACAACAGGAAAATAATAATAGTGTCCCCGAGCAGACGCAGATCGGAAAAAAGAGAGAGAGCCAACATTTCGGCACGGCACCACTGACCCGCTCAACAGTCAAGCCAGAGGAAGGAACCGTGTACAGCTAGACCAGAGCTTACCCCAGAGAAGACAAGACGATTGAGAAATCGTCAGATTTTTGGCGGCACGCCCTCACGGGAAAGCCCGCGATGTAGAATTTCCTCACGGGTAACGCCCAAACTATTCGCATGAAAATTGTGTCTCGAGTCAATAGCAAATTAGCAATATTATTCACCATGGCTGTCAATGGCGAGCGTTGCCACCTGGGACTCGCATGGATACCATCCTCGACTTGCCTGAATAATAACAGTAATAAATGCAATTTAACACGCGTGGTACATGTTCGAAGAGAGAACGACTCAAGAGGCGCGAGCAAACCGCAGAGAGCTGGGGTAGGTGGGGGGAGAAGGCGGCCACGCGGTTAGCCGGCGCCAAAATTTGCCAGACGCTGCGTCCTATATATTATAATTTAATCGGCCAATTAATGAGTCTTCTTTAAGTTGTGGAAAGGAAACCGGAGAACCAGGACGCGAGCTGCTCTCGAGAGCGATTCTCACTCCGCGGCCCTTGTGCAGCGCTTTGTGACCCTCGGGTGAAAGGCGCTCTATGAAATGCTATTATTATATTATGACATCTAACGGTCACAATTCTACATCACTAGCTTCTCTCGTCTTGGCCTTGTCACCAATCTCTGCACAGGAAGGAAAAAAAACCCCTCTATTCACCATCCGTTTTCATGTTGCACTTGCAGCGGTCCCTCGGTGTTACTCCACACGGAAAGGCCACCCGAGGCGGGATTCGAACCCGGGTCATTCTGGCTGTGAGGCGGCAGCGCTACTCAACGCTACGCCACCGTGTCTCTCTCGCCCCCTGTCAACGCATTAGCTAAATGGAACGCCCGCAGGAGCGAGCTTGGCAACATTCGTGCGTCGCCTAGCCCGGCCGCAGAGCCGGCACACCCACGCTCCGCTCTCACAGACTTTGCCTGCGTGACACCGAAATCAATAGAGTTGTTATTACAGCTGGAGAGAAGCTAAAAAAAAAAAAACGAGCGGTCCCTCGCTTTACGATGGCCTCGCAATACGATGAAATCAACTTTACGATACGTACGCTCTGTAAGAACGTTAGTACCGAGTTACGATCACATTTAACGTTGCGATGTGTGTTAGGATATGGGTGCGCGTGAGTGTGGGTGGCGCAGCAGCCAATCAGCGAAGCAAAAGCATGCCGCTTGGGTAGCTTCTCAGGCAATAGCGGCGCTTTTTAGTGTTTACATCTCAGAGTTTGCATGTTCTCCCCGTGTCCGCGTGGGTTTTCGCCGGGAACTCCGGTTTCCTCCCACCGTCCAAAGACATGCTGCCAGGTTCATTGGCGTACTGACTCAATTTCACCAGGCTCCCTGCGATGGACTGGCGTCCCATCCTCGGTGTTCCCCTGCCTTGCGCCCTATGTCTGCTGTACAGGGTTAAGCGATTTCTGAAAATGGATGGATGGATGGATTATATAACATTATTGTTTCTGTATTTGCGGCGTGTCACCGTTGCAGATCCTCGTGAACATGGGCAACAGTTTCGACGTGGAGACCGGGACCTTCTCGGCGCCGCGCAAGGGCATCTACAGCTTCAGCTTCCACGTGGTCAAGGTGTACAACAGGCAGACCATCGAGGTACGAAGACAGCGCCAACCACTCTCAAACCCTCCGCACGGCCGGTGCCCAGCTTTAGCGGCGCCAGCCAGTGGGCCCACTGGCGCTAAAACGGTCTCACAGTATTCGAAGCAGCCTTAATCATTTCATTTTTGTTGCTTTGGTTTTTAATAGTTGTTTTTTTCTGTCGTCGTTGACATGCCGTTCTCTCCGCAGCCCTTGTGCAGCGCTTTGTGAACCACGGATGAAAGGCGCTCTATAAAATGCTATCATTATTATTTATAACGCGCACATATTCATTCAATGTCGAAGGTAATTCATTCGACGAGAGAACGACTCGGAGGCGTAGCGAGGAAAGCGCAGAGGGGCGGAGGAGGCAGCCAGGCGGTTTGCCGGCGCCATATTGCTACTAGACACTACTTCCTACATATTATGATGTTATCGGCCAAATAATTAATGAGTGTTTGTTTTACTTGTGGGAGGAAACCGGAGAACCCGGAGGAAACCCACGCGGACACGGGGGGAGAACACACAAACTCTACACATAAAGGCGCCTGAGCCGAGATTCGAACCCGGGGCCTTCTTGCTGTGAGGCAGCAGTCGTAACATCTGCGCCACACAGAAAGAATGGCCTTTGCCCCGGGGAACGTTTGATTCGCGGCCCGCGGGCGCCTTTCCGCGTGGAGTTTGTACAAGTGTTCTCTCTCCCCCCATGTTCTGCGTGTGTTTCCTCCGGGTTCAACGGTTTCCTCACACAAGGCGCTCACTTCTTCTTCTTTGCGATTCTTCGAAGCACGATGGTCAGCTTCTGGACATCGTTGTCTTTCCAGCTCGGCCAACGGCACTTGACCCTGCAATCTGTTAGGGCTACACGGGGGATCTTTGTCTTTGTCTGTGGTGACGGTGGTGGCGGTTGATGTTGGCTGGTGGTGTCGGACAATATTTGTTGCCCACAAATATTAAATCGTCCCAGAAGGAACGTTCAATAACCGTCGCAGGAATCACACGATATTCCGTAATGCTAGTTCACCATTCGAATACTTGGAATCCCCCCAGATTTTTTTCACGAGTAACAAAGTCAACATTTAGTTTGCATATAAATCTAGACTTAGGCGCATTTGACTAAACTTTTAAACTAAAGCCCACTCTCCGAGTCAAAAGACGTGCTTATGATTTTTCAAACGGTTTTGGGCCTCGCGTTATTTCACGAGCAGGATTCCTGAGACACAGATTTCAGTGACACAAAAACCTGTAACATTCGTTGCATTACCTTCTGACTGTATATATTGTTTAGTTTGGTTATTTTGCAGGTTTGTTGTATCGCAGGAATCCCGCTTCCAGAGTTTGCAAGCTCACTGGGTATTTTTTCTGCTGAAATATAATAAACGTCTTTTATTAATTTATTGTGAAAAACCGCGTAATCCTGTACAGGGTTGCGGTGAGCCGGAGCCTACCCCGGCAGACACAGGGCGCAAGGCAGGGCTATTCCCAGGATCGGACGCCAATCCATCCCAGGGCAGGTTGGGCAATTTAGTCTGCAGGCCTAATTAACCTATGGACTGTGGGAGTAAACCGGAGTGCCCGGCGAAAACCCACACGGACACGGGGCGAGAGAGAACACGCAAACTCCACGCAGAAAGGCGCCCAAGGCGGGAATCGAACAACCTCGGGCGAGACCATTCTTTCTGCGAGACTCAGATGTTTCCACCGCGCCACCCTGCCGCCACTCCACACAGAAAGGTCCCGAGAGGCGGGATTCGAATCCGGGGAGCGTCTCGCAGTGAGGCGGCGGCGGCGCTTACTCACCGCCTGTAATAAAAGCATCCGTTCCGTGGTCGTTTTCCCCCCAGTGTTGTTGCAGAGAGGGGGGGGAAGAGGAGGCGTCTGCCCCAGGCATCTATTTCAGGGGGCATCCAATCAAAGAGTGAGAATTAAACAGTCGCACAAGCTGGTGTGAATGCGGATCCGCGTTTTAATAAGCGAGAGCAGAGTAGAGAACCTGTTACATGTAAATACCGTGCGTGATGCTGATTAACTCTTTCGGTACCCTGTCGACGCCGATCGACATTATTTTTCATCATCCACCACCGTGCCCTGTCGACGACCTTCGACACGTTATAGTCACTGCCTTACAACTCATTTTATGAATGAATGATAGTTCCCAAAGTTGTCTTCCTTTCTCACATTTCTCAGTGCTAGGCCCCCAGCACGCGGGGACGCGTGGGCTGCAGCTCCCTGTGTTCAGCGAATTTATTCAGCTTCAATTTGTTGTACGTTTGACATTTTCATCCGTTCCTTTTCTCTTTGGTCGGTGGTTTGTTCCTGCGTAACCTTTTAGTGTTTGTTTTTGTTGTCTGCCATGCTGTTGTTGCTTGGTTTTTTTTTGTCTGTTCCGCGAGTCGGAGTTGGCATCACCAAACCTCTGCACGCCACTGTTTCTCCCCACCCAACCCTTCTTGACAGGTGGCGCTTGTGATGAACGGCTGGGCGGTGATCTCGGCGTTTGCCGGCGACCAGGACGTGACGAGGGAGGCGGCCAGTAACGGCGTCCTGCTCTCGATGGAAAAGGGCCACCGCGTGCACCTCAAGCTCGAGAGGGGCACGCTCACGGGCGGATGGAAGTTCTCCACCTTCTCCGGCTTCCTCGTCTTCCCGCTGTGATGCGGCACAACCGCAGGGAGAGGATGCCGCGGGCTGCGAGGCGATGTGGCACCAAGCGGAGGGCGGGGGTCGGGGGGGTCGGGCCGAGCTGGTAATAATAATAACAACAGTAGCATTTTATAGAGCGCCTTTCACCCGAGGGGTCACACAACGCTGCACACTAAGGGCCGCGGAGAGAACGGCGTGAGGTGATGCGGCCCAGCGGGGAGCAGCAGAGGAGAGAGGGTGGTGGGAACGCCGGCGGAGCACGGAGGAGGGCGGTTGAGAAAGAGCCGGCGAAGGAGGTTGGCGATGGTGATGGCGGGGAAGGTGTGGAGACGTGGAGCGGGGTGTTGGGGCGACGATTAAGAAGACGAGGTGGTGTGCGGCATACGAGCGAGAGGAGGAAACTAGGAGGAAAACGATAAAAGGCGTGCACGTGACGGGGAAACGTGTCCACAGACGGATGTTTATTATGACAGCGAGAAGAAAAAAAATAACCCAGCGAGCTTGCAAGCATTTTTACCGGATCCCTGCACTGACGCGGCAAAAACGTGGAGACGCGGAGCGAGGTGTGGAGATCACGAGTAGGAGGAGGTAGGGTGTGCGGACGACGGAGGATGACGACGGAGCGGAAATCCGTGCACGATAATCTCTGATCGCGAGCGGTGGCGGTGACGGAATGTCACGGTTCGCCCTCAGGAAATCCTGCCGTGGACATAACGTCAGGAGCTACCGGTCACACGCAGCTCTGCAGTACACACACACACACACGTGTAAACACACACACACACACACACGTGTAAACACACACAGACACGCGATGACATCACAACCCCCCCCCCCCCCAAACCGCGCCCCCCCACTCTCCCCTTCCTTCCCCCTATATACAGGCAGTCCCCCGGGTTACGAACGCCCGACTTACGAACGCCATGGTTACGCGTAACCATTGCGACTTACGTGCAAATTCGACTTACAGACAGAGTTAAAAACGGAACTCGTTCGTAACCCGGGGAACTGCCTGTATAGAGGGCTCGGGGAAGCCGAGGCGTGGCTCTTACAACAACCTGTGTTCCTGACGAAGCTGATTTGCAACGATCAGCAAAACGTCCGAGTCTCCCTGAGTCTCTATGCATCTCCATGAGTCTCTGATTGCAAACTATCAGCGAAACGTCGTACCTTCATTGTAAACGTCGTGGGTTCAGCATCACACCGCGATGAATTTGTAAAGAATTGGCACGTTTTGTTTCCGTGACAATCGCATTTTTCACGCGACCTAACCCACAAAAAGAGAAGTACAACGCACAACAAAGATCCCCCGTGTAGCCTCAACATACTGGAGGGTCAAGTGCCGTCAGCGATCACCTATGAAGGCCAACACGGTGCCACAAGTGTAGACATAGATAGATGTTTATTATTACAGCAGAAAGTCCCCAGTGAGCTTGCAAGCTCTTTAAAGGATTACTCCTCCGGCACAACAAACACGAGAATTGACATGCCCCGGTCAACGGTTTGTCCCCTTGGTGTTGATGTTCACCGACCCTCGTCAAAGGCTGAGTTGACCTAGGAGCGGGCCGGGAACAGGGGTCAGATATTGATTGCGGATGATACGTATTACGGGGGTCGTAGGTGTTTGGAGCCACTTGCCAGCATTCGCCGCACGCAGACAACCGCCAATTCAACGTCAAATCTTCCCATAGAATTCAATGTTAAATCTTCCCATAGACTTCGATGTTAAATACCCCCATAGACTTCAATGTTAAATCTTCCCATAGACTTCAATGTTAAATGCTTCCGTAGACTTCAATGTTAACTCCTCCCTATCGAACGTAATGTTAAATCCTACCATAGACTTCAATGAAAAATCCTCCCATAGACTTCAATGTTAAATCCCCCCCCCCCATATACTCCAGTGTTCCCATAGACCAGGGCTTCTCAACCTTTTTCCACCTCAAGGCCCACTCGGGTCTGGTCTCCACGGACCACTAGGCGGCGCTCACATCCCCACCGCTGTGTCACGTCCCCGCCATTTGAGAACGGCGGCTGTCGTGTGGTATCTCTGCCAACTCTTCCACACGGTGCCGGGACTCCTCGGCATTCACCGGCGCGTACCGTTATACAATTACGCGGTGATTTCGCGCCGAAAACGCACACAAAACAACAGCTCCCACAAACTCACGCAACAGACAAATATAAAGATCCCCCGTGTAGCCTTAACAGACTGTAGGGGCAAGTGCCGTTCGCGAGCACCTATGAAGGTCGACACGGCACACGAGGGGGTGGGTGTCCAGCACCACGCCCGGCCCCCTTTGTCTCCCTAGTGGCAATGTTTACACACTGCACTAGGTACTAATTTGAGGCTGAGTCGACCTAGGGGAGAAGGCCCAGGACCTGTTCGGAAAATCGTCACCGGTATTGGCCGCGAGCGGGATTCGAACTCGGGTCGCACACACACACACGCACACGCGCGCTCCCACAACAACCGCCTTTCGCCACTAAGTGGCGGTGACGTCACCACGTCGCCTGTGCCAGGCCATATGCGCCTTGAAGCCACGTGAAGTGTCGAAGGCTCGTCGGCAGTAGGTCACAGGACAGACCCAGGTGTCACGGGGCTGCCTGACTGAGATGACTGGCAGATGCACCACCTGAGCTCCCTACCGTGGCAACTTGCCGTGCTTTGGCCAGACACAGACACACACACGCTCGCGTCTAAGAGGCAGACAACACGCACAGACACAACAACAAACACACGCCGCCCCGCTAAAGGCCACTCCGATCGAATTCCGATGCAGCCGCAATCATCGATCCCGCCCGCGCTGACATTTCGACGGGAGCGATCCGGCCCAAGAACGTCTTTTCCGAGCGGCCGATTTTTTTTTTTTGCCGGTTAACAAACGTCATCGAGGCGCGGCCCCCCGCAACGGCCTCCGCCGAGCCGCCACCTGTCGCCTGTCTCGGCCACGTCTTAAACTCTTCCACAAGCGGCCGGACGGGTCTGAACGACGGTCGGAGTTACCCATGCTGTACCCCACCGACGCGACTCGAAGAGGCGCCGGACGTACGCCGCTGGATCGACACGCGCCCTGTGGCAGGACTGGCGTCCCATCCTCGGGTTTAGCCCTGCCTTGCGCCCCCCCTGCGTCTGCCGGGATAGGCTCCGGTTCACCGCGAACCTGTATAGGATTAAGCGGTTCTGAGAACGGACGGATGGATGGACGGACTGAAACTCGGATGAAACGTCATCGCCAGATGGATGTCGCCGTCTCACAGCGTCCCTAACAATCCATCCGTGCGGCGCTCGGAAGCGCCTGGACCCGCAGCCGCGAAACACCGCGAGAGTTCGCCTCCCGGCCGGGGCGACCGTCTCTCCGACCCTCGATCGTCACCGTCGCAACGGCGGCCGCTAACGAGCGAGAACCGCTCCGTGGCGTGTCGCCGCCGACATTCGCCGCCCCGCCATAGGAACGTGGAATTACGCGCCCGCGCGCCTCGCAACCCACGGGGACTCGCGTAAAACGTGACTGGGACATTTGTGACGCCGCTAGTTCCCGGCGAGACCTCTCTCCATCCCTGCCTCGCTGCCTCCCTCGTCTCCCGGCGCCCGCGCTCGCTCGCTCGCTTGCCAATGTTGCCCGACACTGTCGCCTGCATGACGGGGTTCGTGGTGTTGTCGGTGGCCGTTGTGTTGCGAGTCTTGGTCCTGGATGTGAGTCGCAGTGTCGGGTTCTCTCTCTCTCTCTCGTTGCTCCTCCGCCGTTGGTGACGGCGCTGGGCCCGCCGGCTTGATCGATCGTCGGCTCGGCAGCCCGACGGTGCATGATTTACGCGTTGGGGTCGCCGGGGATTGGTCCCCCCACTTCACCAAATCGCGGGTTTGCTTCCCCGCGCCCGGGAGAAGATTTTACGGATTTAAGTAAAAAAACCGTCGATTTCTGCCGGACATTTGCAGAACGACAGTAAACAACGCCGG
>JAZEWU010000008.1:2249791-2267349 GCA_036362915.1 Geotria australis | reverse complement strand
TTTTTCTTTGCTGTTGCGTGTCTCTATGTGTGTTCTTGTGCTTCATTGTTGATTGCTTGCTTTGGATCGGCGTTGTTTCCACCTTGTGTCTGTCGCTCTGTCTTCCTGTCTCTGTGTCCCTATGTCTCCCCCTGTCGTTCATCCCTCCCTGTCTCCGTCCGTGTTTGCCAGTTTCACGACCTTTCAGTATATTCGAATCAGCCTTAATCATAATTTTGTTTTGTTCCTTTGGTTTTTTATTTATTTATGTTTCATTGTTGACATGCCGTTCTCTTCGCGGCCCTTGTGCAGCGCTTTGTGACCCTCGGATGAAAGGCGCTACATAAAACGCTATTATTACTCTGAGGTTGTCCCGGATTTCTGTGCTCCTCACTTTGTCACGGAGAGTGAGGCCCAGCAACCCTGCCTACATGGCTATCGAAATTTCCTAATTTCTCATTGCAGTGCACACTTTATTGTGCATTTCGTTCGCTCTGCGTTGCGTCTAATCTTCGTGTTGTTCCATCACCACTGCCTCGGTTCCAACTGTTGGCGATTTACTTCATCGTTGCCTCTCTGTGCGCTGATATTTCCGACAAAAACGCATTCTTTTCTGAAATCACGTTTGCTCTCACCTGATTATAAAAACCATCGATCGGCCGGACGAGGCAATTCTTGTCAGAAATTAAAAAAAACTTAGCAATCTATTTTTATTAATGTGATATTGCGTACTTTAAGGTCAACTTGTCTCGCAGTCCAAATTGCCTCCTTCCATGTTTTGCTTCCAAGCGTTAATTTCTTCATCCCCCGTAGGATTTAAGAGAGTGTGCGAGGCAGGAAACGGAGATGTAAGATTTGAGATTTTGTGAAGGGGGCTGCTGTAGTGGTGGGGTGTGGGTCGCGTTGGCAGGGTTTACTCAGCTCACTCACTCATTGTCAGAAACTGCTTAATCCTGTGCTTGGTTGTGGTGAGCCGGAGCCTATCCCGGCAGACACAGGACACAATGCAGGGCTATACCCGTTGCTAACATGTCGTTCTCTCCACAGCTCGGATGAGAAAAAAAAAAACCCAAAAAATATATGATAATAATAATCTGTTGCTTCTTCTTCTTTGCGATTCCGCGAAGCGCGTTGGTTAGCTTCTGGACATCGTTGTCTTTCAGCTCGGCTTCGAAGTGTTTGGTAGAATTCACAGGTAATACCAAGTATTATTTGACAGGGATCGCGACGTGAACGCTTCTACCTTGACCCCCAATTTGTTGCTGATTATTACCGTTCTCTGTCGTTGTTGATTTGTCGTTCACTCCGCAGCCCTGTGCAGCGCTTTGTGACCCTCGGGTGAAAGGCGCTTTATAAATGCTATTATTATTACCCAGGATGGGACACCAGTCCAACACAATGCACCGGCTGCAATTTAGTTCACAGGCCAATTAACCTGTACAGCAGCATGTCTTTGGACTGTGGGAGGAAAGCGGAGTGCCCGGCGAAACCCCACGCGGACACGGGGAGAACACGCAAACTCCACACAGAAAAGTACCCGAGCTGGTAGTCGAACCCGGGTACTTCTTGCTGTGAGGCGGCAGCGCTACTCACCGCGCCACCGTGCCCCCCTGAGGTCCAACGCGATCTTTGTAATTTGCATCTCTTTGCTAATCCATCGAGTCGACTTCCTGTCTCTTCGTGTAATTAAAGCCATGTGTCTCTCCGCGTGTTCCCTGTCACCGTCCACTTGTCTCATCAACAGGTTATAACAGATAAGCCCGCACCCGTTGGAAACCTTCTGTGTGGCGTTTGTGTATTCTCCCCCCCTGTTCTGTGTGGGTTCCCTCCGCGTTCTCCGGTTTCCTCCCAAAACTAAAACAAAACCACTCATTAATTAGTTGTCCGATAACGTCATAAAATACATGTGGCAAATATGTTGGCGCCGTCAAAACCGCCTAGCGCTTGCCTCGCTACGCCTCCGAGTCGTTCTCTCATCGAACGAATACCTTCGACATTGAATGAATATGTGCGCGTTATAATCAAGAGTGGCTTTGAATCGTGAGCGCGCTGTGGTGCTGTGAGTGTAACGCCGTTATCTAATGAATTCAGATCTGCAAGCCGCGCGTCTGTGTGCCTCTGTGTGTGTGTGCCTGACTATTTTGAACGGCCGTGTTCAGCCGATGGCAATTAAGATTCTCAGCCGAAGATAGCTGTGTTAGGGGTTGGCTGCGTGACTTCAAATGCACACAGATGCACTGCCGTACGCCCGGCTCACGCCTCTGATATGGGATGTTATAGAGCGAAGCACACAGGCAGTCGTCCCTGGGTTACGAACGAATTCCTATTTTTAAAGTCTGTCTGTGAGTCGAATTTTGCATGTAGGTCGTACGGTTCACATCTAACGTCAATCAGTCAAATGTTTGTCTTAGTATATCGTATATATTTGCTGGGATTGCTTGGATAACTGTGGTTATGGTTCCTTTGATAGTATAGTCTTAGTGCCCTGTGATGGCCTGGCGTCCCATCCTGGGTATACCCAGTGCCTTGCGGCCTTTGTCTCCGGGATAGGCTCCGGCTCATCGCGACCCTGTACAGGATTAAGCGGTTTCTGATAATGAATCTTCTTCTTTGCAATGAATGAATATTAATACAGTAGTAATAGTAATATACCGCTGAAAACGTGCAGTGTTTCGAGCGTCAGGCAAAGCAGTCCGCCCGTTCGTCAGTACGTATCTCGATTTTTTAAAAATAATAGTCTGCACGGATGTCGGTACGTAAGGTACCGGCGTTCGTAACCCGGGCGCTGCCCGTATTCAAAACTCAATCACTGGAACTCCTTGCTCACAGGCCCAGATTCGTGCCGCATGATTGTGTGTGTGTATAGCTTCACGTTGCTGCGGGCTTCTGTTGCTGCCCCCGCTCTGTCATCTTCTCACTCCTGCCCTGTGACACGCGCTCCCGTGTTATCTACAGTAACCTTTACCGCAGCCTGCACCCCTTCAGTTCTCGACACATGTTCTCGCACGCCCGTATTAATGAATACATATATAATACAATGCAGGCGGCGAGTAGCGGCCCGCAGTCTCACAGCACGGCACACACGAGAAGGGGGGGTGGGTAATATTATTTTAAAGATAGATGTTTATTATTACGAGCAGAAAATATCCGGTTGAGCTTGCAATCTCCGGAAGCCGGATTCCTGCGATAGAACACTGGCCGCTATCTCTAACAAACGATCGGTTCGATTCTTCGAAGCGTGATGGTTATACGACAGTTTCCCATTGCAACAAGTTCTTCTTTGGTTGCAGACAGCCCTTCAACATTTCGAGATATAAATAGTCAGTGCTGGCCTTAAAGGCGGGCAGGCATTGGCCCTCTCTTCTTGCTCCAAACCGAGGGGCTTCTGGCATCTAACAATGATAGACAGATAGTTATTATCACGGCAGAAAATATCCAGCGAGCTTGCGATCTCTGGAAGCGGTATTCCTGCGACACAACTGCAGACTACGCTCTACCCTAGAAATAACCAAACATTAACAACACGCGTAACATATAATTTAAAATGAGAAGCTCAATGAGTGTAACGTCTCCTGTTTGCCGAGACTAAATCCCCACAGGTCCAGACGATAAATTCCAACGTGCCCCCCCCCCACCCCAAAGCATTGAATTCGCATTTTCTTCTCGGAGGTTATAACTCAGCAGAGGACAGGGCGAAAGGTCTTCTCTCGATTTTGACTGATTGATGGACGTACTTTTATTTAAACGCGCACGCTCCCGTACGAGATGCCTTACAGACGCACGGGCAATAGCGACCCATCCCCATGGGGTGCGGGCGGCTGTTAACTTGTTGGATGCGGCTCGGATGGAAACGAGGGCTTGGATATTGAACGGAAAACATCACCACGGGGCTGGGTGTCAACGACATAGATATCTACGGTCAGCCGTGGTCGGTCCACTGCTGGATAAAAGCCTCCCGTAAATCTGTGATAATAATAAATGGTATTTCTAAAGGGGGGAGGGCGGCACGGTGGCGTAGCGGTGAGTAGCGCTGACGCCTCACGGCAAGAAAATCCCGGGTTCGAATCGCGGCTCGGGTGCCTTTCTGTGTGGAATATGCATGTTCTACCCCGTGTCCGCGTGGGTTTTCGGCCGGGCACTCCGGTTTCCTCCCACAGTCCAAAGACATGGTCCTGCATAGGTTAATTGTCCTGCTGACTAAATTGTCCCCGGTGCACTGTGATAGATTTGCGTCCCATCCTTGGTATAGCCCTGCCTCGCGCCCAGTGTCTGCTGGGATAGGCTCCGGCTCACCGCGACCCTGTACAGGATTAAAGCGGTTTCGGGCAATGGATGGATGGATTTGTAACGGGTGGTACATATTTAATTTCGAAGATATTCATTTGAAGAGAGATAGACTCAGAGGCGCAGAAAATACCCAGTGAGCTTGCAAGCTCACCGGGTATTGCTAATTTGCTCCGAGACATCGGAATTGTGGGTCTTGCTATAGTTTGCAATAAGTTTCTTACTTATTTTGTCGTCCGTTCTCTTACTTTATTTTAAATGACCGGAAAGAATGTTTAAATTTCGAATCTGGATCTCGGCCAAGGTGGCGCTCTCATACATAACGGTGATGATCCGACGGACAAAAAAAATAGTCCTTTACAGCAGTGAGAAAAGCTTGGGTAATTTGCGGTGGAAATTTGGCCCCTAGAATAAAAAAAACACCCCGGATATTTCCAAATCGGTGGCTGTGGCTTTAATCGAGACGATCCGTCACTTACACCCACACGGTATTAAGTCCATTTGCTGTAACGGTGGGCAGGTGCCTCAGGGGTAACAGCTATGCCCCCGATCAGTTGATAACCTGGGTTCAACGCCAGGTAGAAGCGTTCACGTCGCGATCCCTGTCCCACAGTCCAAAGCCACGCCGCCGCATCGGGTTAACTGTCCTGCTGACTGAATCGCCCCCGGTGCCCTGTGATGGACTGTCATCCCATGCTCGGCACAGCCCTTGCCTCTTGCCTCGTACTCCACGTGTCCGCGAGCGTCGATCCTCCTCTCCGTTGACAGTGACGAAACGCGCGCGGTGACGAGTTACAAATCCGAATTATTGTCACCGCTCAATCATCGGGAACAATTCCACCGCTGTTCCCGCCAACACAGCCATACTTCACCGATCGCTTCGCTCCCCCTCTGCGTCCCCCCCCCCCTCCCGTATCTGTCGGAAAGCTGACCCTGGAGCGATTCATGAGAACTGGAATTAACCACGGGGGATGCAGCCCATGTTATTGTAAATGGTGGGGGCAAGACTGGGTTGTCTGAAACCGCTTAAGCCTGTACGTACAGGGTCGCTGTGACCCGGAGCCTATCCCGGCGGACACAGGCCGCAAGGCAGGGCTATACGCACGATGAGACGCCAGTCCATCTCAGGCAACCGGGGGGCAATTTACGTCAGCAGGTAGGTTAACATTGGCAGCTGCGGCCGCAGCGTGTCTTAGGACTGTGGGAGGAAACCGGAGTATCCGGCCAAAACCCGCGCGGATAGACGGCAACCGAGCCGGGAATCAAACCCTGGAATTGTTACTTTGAAGCGGCAGAGCTACTCACTGCGCCACCCTGCCGCCCTCCACGAACGAAACACACACACACTGGTGAAAACAAACAAATAAATACTGAATTTAAATCGAAGACTTTCATGACCAATGTCATCCGTAGTATAAGCTCTTTTTATGAGGTTGGGTCACGTGACAAGGTATGTAAGTGACGGGTACACAGCACTTACATACCATTTCACGTGACCTAAACTCATAGAAGAGCTATACTATAAATAAATAATGTTTGTCCAATTCTGAAACAGATTGTTTTTAATTTGCGTGGTTTTTTTTTGGCTTCTCCGTAAAGTAGAACTCCGCGAAACAACAAAACAACCCCCAAACAAAGTCCAGCAGTGTTTGTTTATTTTAAACAAAAGAAATTGATTTTAATAAAACCCAAACTGAAATCCATACACGTCCAATTAGAAGAGTTCGGGTCGCTTAACCAGACTCCGACGCTGACGAGGGAAAGGTTACCCGCGCTAAATTCTCCGCGTCACCAACATCGCTGGAAAATTGTCGAAAATAATCGCGCGTCAATTTTTTTTGGTTTTTTTTCTCCGAGGCTCCATTTTTCCCTGCAACGACCTTAGATGACACCGCCTCTGGACTGGCATTGCTGCCGAGCAGGAAGAAGCAGGAAAGCCGCCGCTAATGTGTCCCTTAATTGTTTGTGAGCAACGTAAGCTGTTAATGTCCACCCGCGCGCCCCCGCTGCGTTTGTTGCTGCTGACTGGAGAGTGATGGCAGGAATGCGTCGAGGGAACATTAGTAATGTTACCGCAGGTACGAGTAATAATAATAATCTACTTTTGTAACGCGCGCATTTTCTCCGGGCGCCTTGCACCCGTTGATTCAGAGGCACGGAGCCATGCTCAGTCGGTTTGTTGTGAGTTGGTGAAAAGGTGACTTTTTACGAGTTTTGTTGAAGGCTGTAGGGGACTGTGTTTGACGCAATAGGTGTGGCAGGCCGTTCCAGGGTTGTGGGTGCCGCGACCGAGAAACGGCGTTTCGCGAAGGTTGTGCGTGAACGCGGTGCGTGGAGTAGGTGCTGTGATGAGCTGCGCAGAGTAACGGGATTGTGTTGACGCGAGTGGCCGGAGTAGTGATGCGAGGTATTTAGGGTGTCCTGTGTGAATAACGCGGTTGCAAATTATCGCAGTATTGTAAGCGATGCGTTTGTGGATGGATGGGTAGCCAGTGTAGAGTCTCGATGCATTTTGTGGTTGGTCGGTCGCACGCTTTGATGTTGAGGACTGCACGTGCTAGGTTGTTCTGAACCCGCGTAATGACACACTAGTGGTTTGTGTGTGTGTTTAGAATGTGTGTATAATAATAATTCGTAATTTTACATTTATAACGCGCACATATTCATTCACAAGGTACTCATTCGACGAGAGAAAGACTCAGAGGCGCAGCGAGGAAAGCGCAGAGAGGCGGAGGAGGCAGCCAGACGGTTATGCCGGCGCCGTATTGCCACACACTGCTTCCTATATATTATGATGTTATCGGCCAAATAATTATTGAGTGTTTTTTTATGTTGTGGGAGGAAACCGTAGAACCCGTAGGAAAGCCACGCAGAACAGGGGGAGAACACACAAACTAGACACAGAAAGGCACCCGAGCCGAGATTCGAACCGGTGGACTTCTTGCTGTGAGGTGCAGATGTTACCACTGTGCCACCCTGTATAATGCTGGGTCATGTACCCGCATGTCCAGCCATTGTACGCCCAAGCGTCTTCTGATTGGCCCGGATAGAGGGGGATAAACGGGCGTTTGTACGGGCTGGAGAAGAGATGGGCTGATGGGTGGGTGACTGAGTGGGTGAATTAGTCTAGGCCTCCGCTAGGTCAACGCAGCCTCAAATTATTACCTCGTGCGGTGCGTAAACGTTGCACTGGGGAGACAAAGGCGGCCGGGCGTGGTGCTGACAGCCTTCATAGGTGCTCGCTAACGGCGCTTGACCCTACAGTCTGTGTTTACAATAAATCAGTCTTCGTTTCCAACAATAGGACTGATATAGGTTTTGACGGCTCGATTCATGATGGTTGCTCTTGAGAGCTGTTCTTTCGTTGATAGTCGTGCCGAGCGCCCTCCCTCTCTAGAGTCTTAAAACACCAAACGGACACCTTGTTGCATGTGTGGCTGCTCGCAAACTGGAACCGTTGCAAAAAGGTTTGGTGTTTTACGATCTTAACACGTCTCTCATTGCCAGAAACGATGAAACCTTGTACATTCTGCATTATTTGTATACTGGCAAAAAAAGGTACCCATAGTCTATTTGACATCTTTCTATCGCGGGAGATGTTACCAGCGTGTTCGCTGCAGCCCGTGGTACCGGATAACGCCAAAAGGGTTTTTCGTGCGACCATGATAATAATGACAATTTGTAACGCGCCACGCACTGTTCCGTTCAACGTCGAAGCCATTCGTTCGAAGCAGAGAACGACTCAGAGGCGTAGCGAGGAAACCAGCAAGAGAGGTTCCGGAGCGTGGGGGGAAGAGGGAAGTGAAGGCAGCCAACACAGTTAACCGCCGCCAACATTTTAACAGCCACGGCCAATCATTAACGAGCGCTTGTAACACAAAAAAGGAAGCTGCCAGCCAGCAAAACTTGTCACCTCTGGACAGGGAAAAAAAAGTATTAATAAAAAAAAATAGCGCAAAAATAATACATAATACAAACGTATCAGTGATCTACAATGAGCCAAGGAAGACCGAGTAACCTGGCAATACTGTCAATCGAGAGAGATTTCGATGTAGATTTCAATACTGCCGTTTAAAAATGTGCACAAATAAAAACCAGGCGATTTTTAAGAAATGTGATTATACTAGCGTTAAATGCATTTCACTTTAATTATATCGGTATTTTCTTAAAATACTATACATGCGCTTGGGGTGGGTGTTAGGGGTTCAATACTGTACTGGTGGAAGGGACTCAGGGAGTGCTAACGGTCCGCGGTGTCATGGGTGGGCGCAATACTTGCCTTGCCCCGGGCGCTGGCAACCCACGCTACGCTACCGCCTCTGGATTTATATTCGGGAAACTGTCGCCGTGTTTGTGACTCGGTCAATTATCTCGTTTCCATCGGTGACGGCGGCGACGCTAATGAAGGGCTGGCCGGGTTCAGCGACGTGTGCCGTGCCCGGTAACGCGCCGGCTCCCATTAGCTCGCGAAGCCTGCCTACCGATCGTGGCTTGCTTGTCCCTGGCTACGCGTGATCAACTAATAATAATAATAATAGTAGCATTTTATAGAGCGCCTTTCACACGGGGGTCACAAAGCGCTGCGCAAAGGCGGCGGAGAGAACGGCGTGTCAACAACGACAGAAAAAAAAACTATTAATAAAAACCAAAGCAACAAAAAATAAATGATTGAGGCTGCTTCGAATTCACTAAAACTGAGGAGGCTTACCCCATAGTCTTAGTTGTTTTTACGAGTTAGGTCACGTGAAAAGTGTATAAGTGTTGTAAACCCCCCTCGAGTCTGTCTCTCTGTCTTCCTGTCTCTGTGTCCCTATGTCTCCCGCTGTCGTGACGGCCATCTTAGGGGACGCTGGCAGATTTTTGCCGCTCTTAAGATTGCCAGATTCGGGCATCCTTAACAGATGCCCGAACCACTTCGGGCATCTGGTAAGGATTCCCCCTGGAAAAAATCGAGGATAAAAAAAACATAAAAAAAACATTAATGGATTTTTTTTTTTGAAAATCCACACTCGTCCGATAAGGTCAGAGTTTGCGAGAAGCACGACGATGACCCCGCGAAAGGTTAATGCGCTCGAGTCTCCGTGTCCCGGCGTGGGTCGGCGCGCACAGAATTGACGGAATCATTGGCTACTGCCGTCCGCAATAACGTAAATCATCTAAGGCCACGTCTCGGTCCGGATTGGTTAGCCTGGTCTCCTGCCAGTCACGGGTATGCGTAAATTATTCAATTCAATTCAATTCAACTTTATTTGTCAACTCTACCATATGTACAGGACATACAGAGAATCGAAATACCGTTTCTCTCAGACCCCGGCGTTGTTTACTGTCGTTCTGCAAATGACTCGCAGAAACCGACGGCTAATACTTGTTACTTGATGACAACATAATAAAAAAAAACGAACATGAAAGCATGAAGACACCGCACTGTTCGGTCCGAGGGTAGCCGCTGCATCAGAACGCGCCGCCATTTACTCAGACCCCAGCGTCGGCACCCACACGGAAGGACTTATAGACTGTTTGTATAGACTGTAGAGACGGGGAGCGCTGAGTGGCACGGCTGTAGACTGTACGTGTAGACTATAGACTATATAGGGTGACGAAGTGGTAACATCTGCGCCTCACAGCAAGAAGGTGCACCCGGGTTCGAATCTCAGCTCGGGCGCCTTTCTGTGTGGAGTGTGTGTGTGTTCTCGCCCTGTTCTGCGTAAGTTTACTCCGGGTTCTCCGGTTTCCTGCCGCAACTAAAAAAAAAACACTCGTTAATTATTTGGCCGATAACATCATGATATATAGGAAGCAGTGTGTGGCAATATGGCGCCGGCAAAACCGCCTGGCTGCCTCCTCCGCATCTCTGCACTTTCCTCGCTACGCCTCTGAGTCATTCTCTCGTAGAATGAGTGCCTTCGACATTGAATGAATATGTGCGCGTTATAAATTCAAAATTACTATTATTATTAAATGTACATATCCCTCAGATGGGAAATGCAATAGCTGGGTAAAATGCATGCCATACCACACGATGTTTGGCACAGCTCAATTTGCCCTTGAGATCGTCTTATCTTAGAAATGTGATTAATTTTAACGTCCTTTATTTCTATTCGTATTCTGCTAAACCAATTAACACTATGGGTGGCGTCCCCTCGAGACGCACAGCGAAAGTATATTACCGTAGCAGTATTATTGTTTTGTTTAATCCTCAGTCTAAGTAGTCGGTCGTTACTATAATTGTTCCAGTCTAAGCACATTGCGCTAATGGTCACACCGCGTATTAATTAATAATGCCAATTAATACGTTGCGGCGCCACGGTGGTGTAGCGGTGAGTAGCGCTGCCGCCTCACAGCAAGAAGCTTCCGGGTTTGAATCCCGACTCGGGTGCCTTTCTGTGTGGAGTTTGCACGTTCTCTCCCAGTGTCCGCGTGGGTTTCCGCCGGGCACTCCGGTTTCCTCCCACAGTCCAAAGACACGCTGCTGCATAGGTTAATCGGCCTGCGGGCTAAATTGCCCCCGGTGCCCTGTGATGGACTGGCGTCCCGTCCTGGGTATATCCCTGCCTTGCGCCCTGTGTCTGCCGGGATGGGCTCCAACTCGCCGCGACCCTGTGCAGGATTAAGCGGTTTCTCAAAATGGATGGATGGACACTTGTCTAATTGCCAGGAAAGGTTAAAACCTTGTATTCATATATATATGTTTTTCTATTCGCTGGCAAAAAAAAAGTGCTCATGGTCTTGAACATGAATGTGTGACCAAACTGCAGCCACAGGCGGTTTACCTGGCGTTGAACTCCACACAGAAAGGCACCCGAGTCGGGATTCGAACCCGCGAGCCATCTTGCTGCGAGACGCCAGCGCTACTCACCGCTGTTTATCATATCTCCACCGCTGCCGGCGCGAAATGATGAAGGTTGACAGCCGATTTAGAGAAAAATTGGGGCCAGCCAGCCCACTGGTACGGAGCCGCTCGATGAAAGGCGCCACAATCAAAACCCCGCGACGGCAGCCGGCGACAACTTGCAAGAAAGAACTATTCAATAAATAACAACGTAAATAATGTAGGGAATTCAGGGCGACGGGAATAAGGACACCGGCGGTTCAGGCGCACACACAACGCACACACCACACACACACACGGCCGCAGATCCGCGCGCGTGTGTGTCTGTGTGTGTATGCCTGTGTGTGGGGAGCGGTAGCCCAGTGGTTAGGGCGCTGGGCTACGAATCCGTCGACCCGAGTTCGAATCCCGCTCACGGCCAACACCGGTGACGATTTTCTGAACCGGTCCTCGGCCTTCCCTAGGTCGACTCAGCCTCAAATGAGTACCTAGTGCGGTGTGTAAACATTGCCACTAGGGAGACGAAGTTCGGCCGGGCGTGGTGCTGGTCACCCACCTCCTCGTGTGCCGTGTCGACCTTGAAAGGTGCTCACTAACGGCACTTAACCCTACAGTCTGTTAATGCTATATGGGTGATCTTTATATTTGTGTCTGTGTGTCTCTCTCTGTGTCTACAGAGACACATAGAGACTCGTAGAGACTTGTCCCATCTTGGGTCTAGCCCTGCCTGGCGCCCTGCCTTGCGCCCTGTGTCTGCCGGGATAGGCTCCGTCTCACCGCGACCCTGTCACAAGGATTAAGGCGGTTTCTGACAATGGATGGATTCGAGTTTCAGCCCCATCCGCCACTGGCTCCGCGAGAGGTGTGAGAAATTCCACCAGGGGAGAAAGCTGGACAAATCAACCTACGTAGCAGCAGCGTGTCTTCAGACTGTGGGAGGAAACCGGAGTACGCACCTTACGACGAAACCCCCTTGAAAGTCGGTAGCGCCTGTGCCGGTGCCGGTCATTCGGTCATTCGGTCACCCGTTTGTACATTTGTTGTTTCCGCCTCGTGTCTAACTCTCTGTCTTCCTGTCTCTGTGTCCCTGTGTCTCCCTCCGTGTTTGTCTTTAAGGAAGTGTGACGGCCGTCTTAGGGGGACGCTGGCAGATTTTTGCCGCTCTTAAGATGGCCAGTTTCGCGACCTTTCGGTGTAGTCGAAGCAGCCTTAATAATTTACATTTTGTTGCTTTGTTTTTTTTTTGTAGTTTTTATCTGTCGTTGTCGGCGTGCCGTTCTCTCCGCGGCCCTTAGTGTGCAGCGCTTCGCGACCCTCGGGTGAAAGGCGCTTTATAAAATGCAATTATTATTATTATTAAAACGAGCTCACAGCACCGTTAACACACGTTGGAGTAGGATTTGTGGGCGAACGGGTTAATTGTTTGCGATGCAGTATTTACGACGCGCGCCAGGCGCTCTGCGAAAACTTACCTTGAATTAGCCACCGCTTCTCGAAATTGCCCAACAGGGAACGCCAGCTATATATTTCAGCAATTCCGCGCCGAATAGAAAAATAATATAAGCCGCGACTATTATTCACGGCGAACGTTTGTTTGCGGTGCTATCGGTGCTTAATTGCACGGAGGCGAGGAAAAGACGCGACCCCGCGAGCCAATCCAATAGCTGAGGCGTGGGGCTGGTCACACACCCCCCGTCGTGTGCCGTGTCGACCTTCATAGGTGCTGCTCGCTAACGGCACTTGCCCCTACAGTCTGTCAAGGCTACACGGCGGATCGTTGTCTTTGGCCTGCTGAATAAATAGCCCCCGGTGCCCTGTGGTGGACTGGCGTCCCATCCTGGGCGTCTGACGGGACTGTAGATCGAGATGGACATCGCTCGGTGACACGTCTATCCCGAAAGAACAGCTCTGAAGAGCAGCCAGCGTGAATCGAGCCGTGGCAAACCGACATCGCTGACGATAGTTACCAGCAATTGCAGCTGCGCCTCGCGATACGCCCCGGTGTGGTTCGAACCAAGATTGATTGCGGTTGTCCTGCGTGCGATTGTTGCGTTGTTGTTCCTGGGTGCTGACCAACCACTTGTCAACCCACCGAAGCATCATTATATCAGGCTGTGGGAACCATTTGTGCCAGGACCGCGTAGAGATCATGAACTGTGTTAGAGGGCTTTACCCCGGACCTGGTAATGATCCATCCAGCCATCCATTTTCAGAAATCGCTTAATCCTGTACAGGGTTGCGGTGAGCCGGAGCCTATCCCGGCAGACACAGGGCTCAAGGCAGGGGAACACAGAGGATGGGACGCCAGTCCAGTACCACGCCCGGCCGCCTTTGTCTCCCGCACTAGGTACTAATTAGGGGCTGAGTTAACCTAGGGTAGGCCCAGGAGCGGTTCAGAAAATCGTCACCGGTGTTGGCCGTGAGCGGGATTCGAACTCGGGTCGCCAGCTTTGCAGCCCAGCGCGCTAACCACTGGGCTACCGCAGCAGCATGTCTTTGAACTGTGGGAGGAAACAGGAGTGGCCCGGCGAAAACTCACAAAGGACACGGGGAAAACGCGCAAACTCCACACAGAAAGGCGGCAGCCGAGCCGTGATACACAGCCGGGACTCTTTTGCTGTGAGGCGACAGCGCTACTCACCGCTCCGCCACCGTGCTGCCCATGCCATATCTCAGCATCGTTTTATATAAAAAAAAAAACCTCTTAAATATTTTGCTGCTCAGCGATAACGCGTGAGTTTGCACGGCCGAGAGGCGGTTCGTCAGAGTTTTAATTCCGGCTCGCTGGCTCCACGATCCGCGATGTTACAATTAAAACCCTCAATACTGGTCGCCGCGTTAAGTCTGGCACTCATTAGCACCGCTTGCTAGTTTATTGCACCGAGCCCTCGCTTCCCCTGGGTGCGTTTTGTTGTGTACCATAAACATTACTCCGGAACCTCTGCGGAGAAAACACGCAGCAGCTTACACAAGCATAAACAGAAATGTGAAAAATTAGCGAGATTTTTTTTTTTAAATTATTATTATTACTCGCCGTTATGGTTTTTAATTTGCTCATATTTCAGAGGCAACGCTGGTGTAAATACTGTTAAGTGGGCGACGCGCACAACAACGATTTTATAAATAAAAAAGCTAAAATATTTACGAATTCGCTCGCCCGGTAATTAATGCGCCGCTGCGTGGGTTTTTTTCAAACGAATAAGGTTTATGCATTTTTAAAATGTCACGAATTGAACACGTTGTGATCTCAGAAATTTAGTACGACATATGTATGAATTTGTTTTTGAACATGTACAAACCGTTTCCCCTAATTATAAATTAGGAGCGTATTGCGTGTTGTTGTGCTGATGTAGGGTCGTCACGGCTCGATTCGCGACGGTTGCTCTTCAGAGCTGTTCTTTCGGGATAGCCGTGTCTCTCCCTCGCGACGTTTCGCCTTTCACGCTGGAGGCATCCTCCAACGCTTTAGTTGTCACAAACAGTGCTCTCAAGCCGGTCCTGACACCCTTAACCAGCACATTGCTCCATGGGATTAATTCCCATTTCCTGATCGATCGTTTAAATTCCCACAATAACACTGCGATCATTACCATCATCACCACCAACAAATACGAAGATCCCCCGTGTAGCCTTCAAAGACTGTAGAGTCAAGTGCCGTTAACGAGCAGCTATGAAGGCCGACACGGCACTCGAGGGGATGGGTGACCAGCACCACGCCCGGCCGCCTTTGTCTCCCTAGTGACAATGTTTACACCACCACATTCACTCACAATCCATCTGTCCATCAATTTTCTAAACCGCTTGTCCTGATGAGGGTCGCGGTGGCAGCAGTCCAAGGAGCGTGTACCAGACATCCCTTTCCTCAGCAACAGATTCCAGCTCTTCCTGGGAGGATTTCCCAGGCGTTCCCAGGCCATCCGAGAGATTATAATCCTTCCAGCGTGTCCTGGGTCGGCCTCTAGGTCTCCGCCCAGTGGGCCGTGCTTGGTAGACTTCCCGGGGAGCCTTCCAGGGGGCATCCTTACCAGATGCCCGAACCACCTCAACTGGCTCCTCTCAATACGATGGAGCAGCGACTCTACTCTGAGGTTCTCCCGGATTTTTGTGCTACTCACAAGGACATATTTACAAATTCCTGCAAAGACATCACACCGTGTTCCAATCCACGTGACCACATTCACCACTCGACACTCGAGTAGCCATTCATTCATTCATTGTCAGAAACCGCTTAAGTCCTGTACAGGGTTGCGGTGAGCCGGAGCCTATACCGGCTGGGCTATACCCACGATAGGACGCCAGTCCATCACAGGTCATATAAGAATAATCGCATTTATAGAGCGCCTTTCACCCGAGGGTCACAAAGCTCTGCACAGGGCTGCGGAGAGAACGGCACGCCAAACAACGACAGAGGAGCTGAAAATCAGCTACAAACAGAACGATCTTCGACGGCTTGCCAACAAACAAAAACATTGGACGCGGAATAATGATGATAATAATAATAATATAAA
This sequence comes from Geotria australis, assembly GCA_036362915.1. NCBI lineage: Eukaryota > Metazoa > Chordata > Hyperoartia > Petromyzontiformes > Geotriidae > Geotria > Geotria australis. The sequence goes on along the minus strand of JAZEWU010000008.1, from coordinate 2,251,749 downwards.
AACAAAAAAAATCTACCCCCGCATCTGCAAAAAAATTTGCAAAGAAACCTCGTTTGGAATCGGCTCAGCGGGGCATGTGTCTGGCCGTGCTGTTTTGCAAGGATAACTTATTGCCGCGTCGTTTGGAGAGCCTCGCCTGCCCACCCCCGAGGGGGGAGAAGTCTGCGGCTGGCCAGAGAGAGAGAGAAGGTGTAACGCATCTATAATTCATAACGCTACACGGCAGCTCCCCTACCTACCTACCTACCCCCCTTCGTTCATTCTCACGCCGGTGTCTTGCCGATGGTTTTGAGACACAGAGTGAGAGGCCAAGACAAAGTGACGGTTTTCCGGACCGGTCCTGGGACTCAGCCTCAAACGAGTTCCTAGTGCGGTGCGTAAACATCGCCGCCACCCGGAGAGACAAAGGCGGCCGGGCGTGTTGCTGACAACCCACCTCGCTAACGGCACTTGAGCCTACAGTCTGTTCAGACTATGCGGGCAATCTTTGTCTTTGCAGGTGTTGGGGGCTGCAGGTAAGACTGTGAAATGTCAAAGCACTGGAGACAGAACGATAGAGAGCCAAGGAGGAAGGCAGGAAAAACAGTGATATTGGTTTTTTTTTCTTTTTCTATTTTTGTGGGATTTTTTTCGTTTTATTTTCCCTTCTCTCTCTCTCTCTCTTAACATTTATTTCCCCGCAGCAATTGTTGCGCGAAGGCAGGTGTGACACGGCAATGCCCTTATTTATTATTGAGGCGTTGGTCGACAAAGCGAGACCAATTAGGGGGGCAGGCTCGCTGGTCGGGCGCGCTGGAGGAGCAAGGAGCCACTTCTCACGGCTCTCTCTCTCTGTGTGTGTGTCTCTGTGTGTCTCTGTGTGTTGGTGGGGAGCGGTGGCCCAGTTGGTTAGCGCGCTGGGCCACAAATCCGGCCCGAGTTCGAATCCCGCTCACGGCTACCAACACCCGGTGACGATTTTCTGAACCGGCCCTGGGCCTCTCCCCTAGGTCGACTCAGCCTCAAACGAGTAGCTAGTGCGGTTGTGTAAACATTGCCACTAGGGAGACAAAGGCGGCCGGGCGCGGTGCTGGTCACCCACCCCCTCGTGTGCGGTGTCGGCCTTCATAGGTGCTACTCGCTAACGGCACTTCACCCTACAGTCTGTTGAGGCTATACGAGGGATCTTTGTCTTTGCTGTGTATATACAGTTTGTTTTATCTCAAAAGCATGATGCCGGTAAAATGTTGTTTCAATCCACTCATAATCCCCCTGCTGTACAGGGTCGCGGTGAGTCGGAGCCTATCCCCGCAGACACAGGGCCCAATTAAGGGCTAGACCCAAGATGGGACGCCAGTCCATCACAGAGGCGCAGATTAGTCCGCAGGCCAGTCAACCTATGGAGCAGCATGTGTTTGGACTGTGGGAGGAAACCGGAGTGCTCGGCGAAAACCCACGCGGACACGGGGAGAGAAACATGCAAACTCCACGCAGAAAGGCACCCACAGCCGGTATTCGAACCGAGGGGTTGTTGCTGTGCGGCGCGAACGTCAATACGTTGACGAGCAGCCGGGCGTCACCCAAGCTGAGCGCTGGTGTCAGAGATCCGACACTCCATCACCTCTCGTGCGTACTACAAAGTAATGAGATTAGCAAAGGGCCGGTGTCATTATAATCAATTACGCTCTCTTGCATTACAACCTGGAACGTGATTTCGGCCACGCGTGGCTGTTAGCGTGACGGCTAATGGTGACGCGGTGCTAACACCCGCGCCTTACACAGAGGAGGGTCTTGCCCGAGGCGGTTCGATTCCCGCCCCGGGCGCCTTTCAGCGCGTAGTTTTGGTGTGTTCTCTCCCTATTTTCTGCGTGGGTTTCCTGCGGGTTCTTACGGGTTTCCTCCCACCACTTTAAACAAACAACAAAAACACTCATTCAGTGTGTGTGGCAATATGTTGGCGCCGGCAAACCGCCTGGCTG
>JAZEWU010000008.1:2231409-2243458 GCA_036362915.1 Geotria australis | reverse complement strand
TTGGCCGGATGGCCGTTCAATCAATCTAACTTGACCAATAGGTTTTCACGTGTTGGGAACTCAGTTTCGTTTCATCAGACTACCCATAGATATGAGACCTACCTCAGAAGAAAAAAAGTGGGGGGGATGGAATCAAGTTTCTGTAAAAGTGCGGGTGTCCCAACACTGGTAACACCCGCGGCTGCGACGCGCCTGGTAGTGAGCCCCAGGCCTCCGTGAGATGCCAGCCCCTGTGAGGTCTCACTAATAGAGCTTTCGCTCCTCTCTGTCCTCCAAGGTGTGAACTAATGAGAGGTCTGTGTTGTGCGCGCTCCCGTGAGTGTGAATGCTTAAACTCTGCGCGTACTCCGAAGACGAAAGGGCGTAACACAATATATTCACTTCAGACGTAAAGAGGGCATTTGGACATTTCGTGGAGGGTGAAATGGGTTTTTTTCCCCCACCTGGCTCAAAATTGTCTTCGATTTCCTTTTCGTAGATTTAAAGATACAAGTGTTTCGGTGCGACCAAAATAAAAATCCAGCTTTTATGTACTTTAGATATTTTACAGGGTTATAAATATACGCTTGCAGATCCTGCATTTAGCCTGCGTAGTGTCCGGTCAGTTACACTCGCCCGGAGAGCGTTTATTAACGCTGACAGGAGTTGTTAAGGACGCGTGAAAACGATGGATGCCCGGCCAACTTTTAGTCTGCCAAATTTGATAAATTACTCGCAAATTACTTCACCGAGAAGCCAGGGAAACCCAGTGAACTTTACTTGTGGATGAGCGCCTTTCGATGTTGTTGTTGCCAAGCCCATCGTGGATAGAGTTGCCACCTCGGAGGTAGAAAATCTGTGACGTATCGTGTCTTGAGGGGTGAATACAGAACACCCGGACTTTGAATGAATGGCTGTTTTTTGGGGGAAAAAAGATACAATATTTACCCGTAGGATTAATAGCTGCTGTCTCGTCAAACAGGAGGATGGTCCCGGGACACAGAGATGCATTGAGATTCGTAGAGATGCATAGAGACCCATAGTGGTGCATAGATACACACACAGACACATCAAACCACAAAAACACACAGAGATACGTAGAGACACATAGAGGCTAATGGAGACCCAAAGAGAAACATAGATATTATAAAAAGACACCAAATAAACACAGAGACCCATCGAGACCCGCAGACTCCAGCTGCCTCCTCAATAATAATGACAATCCTTGGAAACCCGGGACGGGATGGCAACCGTAGTCTCGTTAAAATCCGGGACGGTTGGCAACCCTAGCTCGTGGTCCCGTGAAGCGGGCATCCCGCCCCGAATGCCAGCCAGCTCGACTGTCGCCATGGCAACCCACGGGGTCGCCTCTCAGCTACCCAAGCGCGTGCCAACCCGGTTTCATTCCGTTCAAGTCACACACTGCGTGAATTCACACACGGGCGTGAGTTTGCGATGCACTTGACACCGGTTCAATCTCCAGGCGCGGCAGTTGATGCCGCTTAATCCTGGACAGGGTAGCGGTGAGCCGGAACCAATCCCGGCAGACACAGGGCACAAGGCAGGGCTCAGTGATCTGCGTCTCGCTTTGGCTGGGCGGATGATTTGTGCGCGTTATAAATTGTAATAATAATAGTAGCATTTTCTATAGCGCCTTTCACAGGAGGGTCACAAAGCGCTGCACAAGGGCCGCGAAGAGAACGGCATGTCAACAACGAAAGAAAAAACAACCAATAAAAAACCAAAGCAACAAAAAATAAACGATTCAAGGCTGCTTCGAATATACTGAAAGGTCGTTAAACTGGCAATCTTAAGAGCGGCAAAAATTTGCCAGCGTCCCCTAAGATGGCCGTCACTTCCTTAAAGACAAACACGGAGGGAGACAGGGAGGGAGGGTGAGCGACAGCCCATTACAGGGCAATTTAATCCGCAGGCCAATTGACCTACGCAGCAGCAGTAGCAGCATGTATTTGGACTGTGGGAGGAAACCAGAGTGCCCGGTGGAAACCCCCACGCGGACACTGGCAGAGAGAGCACGCAAACTCCACATAGAAAGGCGGCACCCGAGCTAGGATACGAACCGGGCAGCTTCTTGCTCACCGCCGTGCCACCATGCCACCGGGCACTCCGGTTTCCTCCCACAGTCCAAAGACATGCAGCTAAACCTTGTTACTTGAGTAGACGCGCGACCATCGTGGCTCGTGAGAGATCACGAGAATTTTAAGTTGGAAATGTGAAGCGATTGATGTTCGCGGCGTTTGTTCCGAGGAGTAAATGCACTCTGCGGTGAGCGTTATCGCACTGAGACGGCCGTCGTGCCCTGTTTAAATGTTCTAAGTCTGTAATATTCGCCGTAACGAAGACGAAAGGAACATTTGGAAACCCGTGACTTCTAAGATGCTGCTAGCAGGAATTACTTTGGGATGTATGTAGTCATTCATGGTGTATGAGCGCTGCCGCCTCACAGCAAGATGAACCCGGGTTCGAATTTCGGCTCGGGTGCCTTTCTGTGTGGAGTTTGCATGTTCTCCCCGCGTCCGCGTGGGTTTTCGGAGGGCACTCCGGTTTCCTCCCACGGTCCTTTGACATCCTGCTACTTAGGTTAATCGGCCTACGGATTAAATTGCCACCGGGTACCCTGTGATGGACTGGCGTCCCATCATGGGTACAGCCCCTGCCTTGCGCCCTGTGTCTGCCGGGATAGGCTCCAGCTCTCCGAGGACCCTGTGCAGGATTTAGCAGTTTCTGAGAATGGATGGATGGATTGAGTATCATGCACGGTCATTCACAACAGAGAACAGAGTCACAGCCGCTCACGCGATTGAGATGCAATATTGAACATTGGCCGCATTAACTAATGTTCGGTCACGGCAATCCGATTGTCCGTAGGAATTGGTCTTTGGACACGGTAATCCATCACGCGTTAAAAGTCTCCTTTTCATGAGAAATCTGGGGTTGTTGGTTTTTTTTTCCCAGCACATTTTGTTGCTGACGTTCCAATTAAACATTTCGTGAAGCCCGGAGATTGATTGGTGGGGAGTCTAGATTTGAGCAAGCAACGTGAATGAAATTACCGTAGGCCACACATGGCCATAAGATGAAGCATCACATGTAAAGTAATTCCACCAGCGCGTTGCTCCTTGTATCAAGGTTACAATAATAGTGTTCATTGCCCTGTTGATGTTTTGAGTGAGTATGTTATTCCACTCGTATTCTCACGAGTATCCCCTTTGCAAACAACTGATGTGTTCATCAATTAGCCCTCTGCTGCGTTGTATAACCTTTGCTAATGTATGACGTTGTGTTTTTTTGGTTTGTTGGAGCGTTCGTTGCGCCCCATGAATTCCGTATCCAGAGCTTGCCAGCGTTAGAGACAGGAGCCCGTGTTAGAGACAGGTGCCAGTGTTAGAGACAGCTGCCAGTGTTAGAGATAGGAGCCCGTGCTAGAGACAGGAGCCAGTGTTAGAGACAGCAGCCAGTGTTAGAGACAGTAGCCAGCGTTCAAGACAGGAGCCAGCATTATAGACATGTGCTAGTGTTAGAGACAATGTCCCTTTGCCAGTTGAGGTCTGCTTGGTGGTGGCTGGTGGAGGGGGGGGTACGGTAGGGGGGGTGGGTATCTACATGCCAGCTAGCTGCTTGAGTAGCTCTCCCAACCCCACGATTCATTGTATTCGTAGCAGGCGTACGAGGCGCGGACGCGAGCTAAACCAAAAAAAAATTTTGAAATGAAATCAACAGATCTTCTTCGGAGGCGGAAGAAATTGGCTCATTTCCTGCGGATTTACATCGCGGGGGGCATGCCGCGCGTCCGTGCACCGGCGGCTAATGTATTCACACCCAGGCGGCGGTGGCTCAACTGGATCAAATAGACCCCGAATATAACCAGGTGTCTTTCTCTGCACGCGACACACGGCAGGGGTATCGCGTTAGCAATTTCTAAGAAGGCGAATCTGTTGCTGAGGAAAGGGATGTCTGGTCCACTCTCCTTGGACCGCTGCCACCGCGACCCTCACCGGGACAAGCGGTTTAGAAATGTTGTCCATCCTGTCCGTTCATCGGCGTTGTTGACATGCCGTTCTCTCCGCGGCCCTTGTGCAGCGCTCTGTGACCCTCGGGTGAAAGGCGCTCTGTAATATGCTACTATTCGATTCCGATTCTTCGAAGCGTGATGGGTTATATGAAAGTTTGCCATTGCAACAAGTTCTTCTTTAGTTGCAGACAGCCCTTCAACATTTCGAGATATATATGGTGTTAGAATAATTATTAATCCTGTTACAGGGTCGCGGTGAGCCGGAGCCTATCCTGGCAGACACTGGTCGCAAGGCAGGGCTATACCTAGGATGGGACGCCAGTCCATCGCAGGGCACCTGGGGCAATTTACTCAGTAGGCCAATTAACCTGGCAGCGTGTATTTGGACGGTGGGAGGAAACCGGAGTGCCCGGCGAAAACCCACGCGGACACTGGGAGAGAACATGCAAATATCTGCACAGAAAGGCACCCGAGCCGGGATTCGAACCCGGGCGACCCTTCTTGCTGTGAGGCGGCAGTCCTACTCGCCGCTACTGCTCACAGGATCAAATAGACCCGAAATAACCGCGTGTCTCAGTGTGAGCGCGACATGGCAGGGTATCGTATTACAATTTCTAAGCAGGAGTCGCAAACTGTCGTCTTGCCAGCATAATATCACATTTTCACCGCCGCTGACCGAGTTGCCTCGCTGCGAATCTATTTCCAAGTGCCGATGGATACGTTTCAATTATCCGGCGCGGGTTACTTCACGATGCTTCGAAAGAAAAGGAAAAACAAACCAAGTGTCCTATTGATTGAAATCTTATCAACGTTTTTTGTCGTGTGCTCTCATCTCTAAGACGCCCAGCCGGCGTATAGAACTCATTTCCAGACGGGTTGAAGTTCATCGGTGGTGTCTCCGTGTACGACTTTCAGCGACAAACAAACATCAGGCCTTAACATTTTCTCGTCTAGCCTTAATACATTTCTTTCATGGGTTGGGTTACGTTACAAACACGTGTTGTAAACCAGCCTCCACCCGACGCAGCCCGGTTTAGTAAGATAGACATATGTTACTGATGTAGGCTTCTTACGGCTTGATTCATGATTATCCGCGAAGGCTGCTGGGAGTCTCGGCCTCCAACGACCTCCTCAAATTACGTAACGTGGGGCGCGAATTCCTGGCTGATGGTCGCGATACAAAAAACGCACGCAGGAAATGAACTTAATTCCATAGTTATAGCTCCTTTTATGAGTTTAGGTCACGTGAAAAGTATGTAAGTGTCGTGTACCCGTCGATATGTTGGACAGCGAGCGAGCAACACGGTACTTACCAAGAAGGTCCGCGGTCTCGCTGACAATTGCATCCAGCATCAACCTTCTTTGGTCCCTGATGATGCTGGATGCAACTGCCATCGAAACGTCGGACCTCTTTGCTAAGTAGTGTGCGCGCTCGCTTTCCAACATATTCACGGGTAACATCTTCTTTGCGATTCTTCGAAGCACGATGCTCAGCCTCTGGACATCGTTGTCTTTCAGCTCCTCGGCTTCGAAGTGTTTGGTAGAATTCGCCGGTAATAACCAAGTATTACCTGACAGGGATCGCGACGTGAACGCTTCTACCTTGACCGCTTGACGGGTACATGACACTTAGGTACTTTTCACGTGACCCAAACTCATAAAAAGGGCTATACTACCGGATAACATTGGTCATGAAAGCCTTCGTGTTAACTTTATTCCCCACACTCGCGTAGGAGGAGAGTGATTTTTTGTTCGCGAGTGATGCATCGTGGCGCCGTGACCGGGCAGCTGAGTGGGCGGTTTGTTGTGATCTTTGTTTTCTGGGCAGCGGGGTGGCTGGCTGGTTAGCGCTATGCTGAGCTAAACAAAAACCTGGCCATGACCCGAGTTCGAATCCCACTCACGACCACCAACACCAGTGACGATTTTTTTCTGAACCGATCCTGGGCCTCATTCTAATTCGACTCAGCCTCAAATGTGTTCCTAGTGCGGTGTGTAACCTTCGCCACTGGGGATACAAAGGCGGCCGGGCGTGTTTGCTGGTCACCCACCTGCTCGCTTGCCGTGTCGACCTTCATAGGTGCTACACGCTAACGGCACTTTGCCCCTACAGTCTGTACGGGTGATCTTCGCTTATTTTTAAAGCAGATTTTTTTTTTTTCAGTCGCTTGACATTTTAACTAGTTGTCATAAAAATGAGAAAGTTTCCCCCTGCCACCCCCAGTTTTTTTTTTTCAATTTGCAGGAAAGGTCATGGGTTTGTGTTTCGTGTTAACCTACGCTCATTGTTGGTCAAATCAGCTGAGGGTATTTCTAGTGAGGCTCGTGCCTGGTTACGTGAGCACGTGCCACTGACTAATCCTGACGGCTTATAAATTCACACTCACACCTCTCTCTACAGTATATGCATACAGTCTACACTCTACAGTCTATATAGAGCCATAGAGTTGCTCAGTGGGTTAAGCGCCAGCACTTCAAGTGCAAGGTCGTGGGTTCGAATACCCGTCTCTCCGCATTGGGGATCAAGGTAGAAGCGGTCACGTCGCGATCCCTGTCAAGTAATACTTGGTATTACCTGCAAATGCTAACAAACACTTCGAAGCCGAGCTGAAAGACAACGACGTCCAGAAGCTCAACAGATGCCAGAAGCCTCTCAGTCTGGAGCAAGAAGAGAGGCAAATGCCCGCCTTTAAGGCCAGCACTGACTATTATATCTCGAAATGTTGAAGGGCTGTCTGCAACTAAAGAAGAACTTGTTGCAATGGGAAACAGTCATATAACCATCACGCTTCGAAGAATCGAATTCGAAAAAGTCTATATATACAGTCTATAGTCTATACATACAGTCTATAGCCGTGTCACTGAGCCTCTCTCCTTCGCGTCACGTGTTGCCTCCCACGTTGGAGGCATCCTATGTAATAATCCATCCATCCATTTTCAGAAACCGCTTAATCCCGTACAGCGTCGCGGTGAGCCGGAGCCTATCCCGGCAGACACAGGGCGCAAGGCAGGGCTATACCCACGATGGGACGCCAGTCCATCGCAGGGCCTATGTCATAATAATAATAGCATTTATAGAGCGCCTTTCACCCGAGGGTCACAAATCGCTGCACAAGGCCGTGGAGAGAACGGCATGTCAACAACATCAAGACAGATTAACTGAGAGTCAAGCAATAGCGATAAATTATAGGACACAAAGAGTCAAGTCTGTGAGCCCTTGTGCGAGGAGGCTGTGCGTGTAACGGGGGGACCGCACGGCAGTTACTCGCTTCACTCCGCGGTTTCGTACAGACTCTCGTAATGAAGAGTCTCCCAGTCGGAGGCCGTTTCGTAATTCCTCTCCGCGATACTCGCCTTCATCCCCCCGGGGAGAAGCTGCCTCCGCCCGGTTGCCCGCCTCTCAGATAGGGTCTCCGGTTCGTCCCGCAGTCCAAAGACATGCTGCTCTATAGGTCAATTGACCTGCGCACTAAATCGCTCCCGGTGCCATGTAATGGATTGGAGCACCATCCTGGGTGTAGCCCTGCCTTGCGCCGTTTGACTACCAAGATAGGCTCCGGCTCACCGCGACCCTGTACACGGTTTGAGCGTTTTCTGACGAATGTGACGGCCAACATAGGGGGACGCTGGCAGATTTTTGCCGCTCTTAATAATGCCAGTTTCACGACCTTTCCAGTGTATTCGAAGCAGCCTTATTCATAATTTTTTTGTTGCTTTGGTTTTTTATTAGTTGTTTTTTTTTCTGTCTTTGTGCAGCGCTTTGTGACCCTCGGGTGAAAGGCGCTCTATAAAAAAAACTATTATTAAATACTTATTATTATTATTATCTGCGATGAACACAACGCCATGCGTGCGACAAATAAAAAATCCACGCAGAGCGTTGAATCGTCGCGTCGCCTATTCACGAATTCACTAGCTCATTAAGATGCGAGACAACCGATGAGACGAACCGAGGGAAACCCCCCCCCCCTGTGGAATCGATACAAATTCACGACGCTGACAATTTAATTCAACGTAACAAATAGTTTCAATCGTCGCTCCGAGGAAAACGGAAACAAATTTTAGCTGCTAATTAAGTTTCACTTGCTACGACACCGGCTTTAATTCGCTATCAGTACGGGAGCCCGCGAAGCTGCCCCTAGATGTATCTGTAATTGAATTGTTATCAGCGGTTCGCCCTCTGTGTGTGTGTATATATCGGCAATCTGCAGTTGGTTGAGGGTCTCAAGTTAACGGCGCTGTGGGCAGCGGCGCACCATCGATTTTTGTCGAGAATTTCATTTCAGATTCCGCGTGGGTTTTTACCGGCGAGCGCTCCGGTTTCCTCCCACAGTCCAAAGACGTGCTGCAGCTGCTGCATTGGTTAATTGGGGGTCAAGGTAGAAGCGTTCACGTCGCGATCCCTGTCAGGTAATACTCGGTATTGCCTGCGAATTCTACCAAACACTTCGAGGCCCAGGAGCTGAAAGACAACGATGTCCAGAGGCTGACCATCGTGCTTCGAAGAATCGCAAAGAAGAGGATTTGCCTGCGGGACTAAATTGCCCCTCGGTGAATTGTGATGGACTGGCGTCCCATCCGGGGTATAGCTCTGCCTTGCGCCCTGTGTCTGCCGGGATAGGCTCAGGCTCACCGCATCCCTGTACAGGATGAATCGTTTTTTTTACTATGATGATGATTTCGGTGCTGCAGGGTTAATATTTTGGAACGTGGCAGAAAGAGATAGGAGCCAGTGTTAGAGGCAGAACACCAGTGTTAGAGACATGAGCCAGTGTTAGAGACAGGACCCCAGTGTTAGAGATAGGAGTCAGCGTTAGAGAAAAGAGTCAGTGTTCGAGACAATAGCCAGTGTTAGGGATGGGAACCAGTATTGGAGACAGGACCCCAGTGTTAGAGATAGGAGTCAGCGTTAAGGACAGGAGCCAGTATTCGAGACAAAAGCCAGTGTTAGAGACGGAAGCCAGTGTTTTATCCCATGAATACCGTTTGCAGAGCTTGCAAGCTCACAGAGTATTTCCCCGCCGTAACAATAAACGTCTATCCGTTAACCTACTACACAAACGTAACAAATAATAATTATTATAACTATTCCACAGGGGTGATTTCCAAACATGCTTTTGACAGTTGTGACCGTGCCATGACTGATATTCATCCTGAGCTGCACATTTTATGACACGGCTTTCGACGCCTAAATTGCAATAAAGAACTATCAGGTGTAAGTGGCAGGGACAGGCGCCATGATGAATCTGGGGTAATTTTCCCGCCCCTTGTCACCGTCTCTCAAGACGATTACAGGCAGCACAACGCCGGCCTCTGCTCACGAGTGAAATCCGCTCGATGAAATTCGCTAATAGACAATTATTCCATCCAAGCCATTGTCAGTAACCGCTTAATCCTGTTACAGGGTCGCGGTGAGCCGGAGCCTATCCCGGCAGACACAGGGCGCTATAGCTAGGATGGGACGCCAGTCCATCACATAGTAATAATAATAATAATAGCATTTATCGAGCGCCTTTTACCCGAGGGTCACAAAGCGCTGCACAGGGCCGCGGAGAGAACGACATGTCAATAGTAGACAATATTGAGAGGGGATTATTGTTTGTTTACTCGTTTACGCAGCAGATATGTTGTCTGGTTGTAAGTCCCAGTCCTTTAGACTGAATAAACCTAATGACATAAATACAATTAAATCGACATTTAAACTCTACAGTCTGTACGTACAGTCTATAGCTGCTTCCTATAGCGGGATAGCCGTGTCACTGAGCGCTCCCCCTCTGTACAGTCTATACACACGGTCTACGGTCTATACATATAGTCGATAGTCTACATACGGTCTATAGCCGTGTCACCGAGCGCTCCCGCTCTCTACAGTCTATACATACAGTCTAGACGAGAGTATATGCATACAGTCTATAGTCTACACGTACAGTCTGTAGCCGTGTGACTGATCGCTCCCCATCTCTCTCTCGCGACGTTTCGCCTCCAACGTCAGGAGCATTGCTGACGCTTGATTCCTCCAACGCGGGAGGAGGCGACACGTCGCCAGGGAAAGAGAGGGAGCCAGCGCTCGGCGACACGGCTATCCCGAAAGAGTAGCCCTGAAGAGCAGCCATCTACGCGTGAGTTTGTTTTTCATTTTGTGATTTTCAGTGAAATCCTTCGATTCGCCATCTCACGCCTCAGCCGGCGATGCGAGTAACGAATGGTTTCTGGGCAAAGCTCCTCTCGCAGAACAACCAACGCGCACTACGTCTGTGTAACTAGAGACGGGGGGTGGTGGTGAGAATGAGAGAGAACGTGAGAGAGAGAGAGAGAAAAAAAAACTTTAAAAATTCCACTGCAAACAACATCGGAAGGAATTCGCGAAAGGATATCTAAAACGCAAACAGATTTGAGAAAGCCAAAAACTTGATTGAATTGGCTCGGAGGACGGGATGGTGGAGGGGAGGGTTTGATAGGGGTGGGGGGGGAGAGAGACACCGCACAAGGCAGGGGCAATATCATCCCAGCTAGTTAAAAAAAAAATCTATAAAAAATATCACTATTATTTCGTTCATTTTTTTGTTTTTACACAGAGACGCGCAGGCTCTTAAAATCTGACCGCGAGCCTCGAACAGCTCGGCGACTCGGGTAAATGTTACGGCGAGCGGCGATCGCTCGGCGTGTTCCGCGACCGCGTGTGCCCAACGCTGCCTCCGTTTCATTAGCGGGCGAAATGTGTTTGGACTGGGGTTCGCAACGGCTTTGATTAAAAGCATATTACATTTTCCAGCGGAAGGTTAAATCTCCAAACCGCTACCGCCAACCGGGCAATTCTTCTAAAGACGCGCGCGGATGAATTTAACAAAACACTACTTCTATTTTTTTTATATTTATAAAGAAATACAAATGAATGGTAAAGCAAAACGCCACTCAATTACAAGTTGGGGACTCGGCACGTGACGCCGGCGTTGTGATTGGGTCTCGGCAAAACCGCCTGGCTGCCTCCTCGCTACGCCTCTCTGCGCTTTCCTCGCTACGCCTCCGAGTCGTTCTCTCGTCGAATGAATACATTCGACGGTGAATAAATACGCGCGCGTTATAAATGTAAAATGATTATTATTACTATTATTATAACGGAGCAAGTGTTTGGTTTTTTACGTTGCTGCAATTGCTAAAATTGATAGGTGAGGTTTTTTTGAAGGGCTGTAATATGCTCTGTTTTTTTTCATTCCGCAATAAGCTTCTCCGGTTTATTTTCATCTCACTGGTACACTGTTACACTTATTTACAACCATCCATACATCCGTTGTCAGGAACCGCTAAATCCTGTGAAGGCTCGCGGTGAGCCGGAGCCTATCCCGGCAGACACAGGGTGCAAGTTAGAGCTATAACCCTGGGTATTTTCTGCTGTAATAATTAACATCTATCTGTCACAAATACACATCGTTACCATAGCAAGACCATATCGTCAGAACATCAATGGCCACATGGCGGCTGCTCTTCAGATCCGTTATTTGGCGACGTTTCGCCTCCCACGTTGTAAGCACCCCTCTCGTGTCTGTCTCTCTGTCTTCCTGTCTCTGTGTCCCTACGTCTCCCCCTGTCGCTCACCCTCCCTCCCTCCCTGTCTCCCTCCGTGTTTGTCTTTAAGGAAGTGACGGCCATCTTAAGGGGACGCTGGCAGATTTTTGCCGCTCTTAAGATTGCCAGTTTAACGACCTTTCAGTACATTTCGAAGCAGCCTCAATTTGTTTTTTGTTGCTTTGGTTTTTATTAGTTGGTTTTTTTTTCTGTCGTTGTGCAGCGCTTTGTGACCCTCGGGTGAAAGGCGCTCTATAAAATGATATTATTATTATTATCATCAGGCCTCAGCGCCACAAGTTCGCATCGTTAGCGAAGGCGTAGGAAGAGGAGGCAAAGGGAGACCCAAGCAACACCCACTCACGCCCCGTCCCGCCTTTCCACGTGCCAACCCCACGCGTCCAAGCTTTCAATTACCGCATGGACTTTGCTTATTTTAACAGTTAGAAAGTTTTGCTGTTGTGGGGGGGGGGG
>JAZEWU010000008.1:2208923-2223418 GCA_036362915.1 Geotria australis | reverse complement strand
CCACAACAGATTTATGCCACCGCCTTCACGTGGATTATGTTTACCCTTAACATGCTTTAGGTTTTTTCTCTATTGCAATGCATAGCCTTATTCTTAGATTGTTATTTGAAAAAAAAAAAATGTGCAATGCTATGTATTTTGGACTATTTTATTTGAAAAATGTGTGCAATGCTATGGGTAAATGTTTGTTTTGTTGGTTGATTTACATTAGTGGGCGATGCCCGGAAGAGAAGACCTGCGATTATTATTAGCTTGAGTGGGGGGGGTTGCGTACACCTGTGGGTGATTTGTGAAAGGTCGGGCGGGTTTAGGGCGGCGCCGGCTCTGGTAACGTCTGCCGCGGGCGCGTCGCAGCCGCGGGTGTCGTACGAAATAGTGGGGGGGATGTGATCATGTTTTCGTGAAAGTGCGGGTGTTGTAACATGATATGAGCCGCGCGCTTTGTGACCCTCGGGTGAAAGGCGCTATATACAACGCAGTTATTATTATTACCTCAGGAAAAAGTGGGGGGAGATGGAATCATGTTTCTGTGAAAGTGCGGGTGTTGCAACACCCGTAACACAGATAGAATGGTCGGTCTTGCACCGAGGCGGTTCGATTCCTGCCTGGCTCCTATCTCTAACACCGGCTCCTGTCTCTAACACTGGCTGTCGTCTCTGACACTCGCTCCTGTCTTTAATGTCACTCGGGCGCCTTTCCGTGTGGAGTTTGGGCGTTCTCTCTCATTCATTCATTCATTAACCCATCCATCTAGTGGCAGAAAACCGCTTAAGGCAGAACTATACCCTGGATGGGACGCTAGTCTATCAGAGGGCACCGGGTGTAATTTAGTCAGCAGGCTAATTAACCTATTCGACAGCATGTCTATGGACTGTGGGAGGAAAGTGGAGTGCCCGGCGAAAACCCACGCGGACACGTAGAGAGAGAACGTGCAAACTCCACACCAGAAAGGCACCCGAGCCGGGATTCGAAACCGGGGACCTTCTTGCTGTGAGGCGGCAGCGCTACTCACCGCCCGTGTCTTCCCATGTGTATGCATCCATTTGTTCCTCTATAATCTATATTAATGCATTCCTGTTCGTGGGGCATGCCAGACGCACTTTTGCCATTGACGTTTAACCCACTTACTTCTATGCTTCTTATTATCTGAATAATGAACAAAATAAAATAAAACCCGACTAATGAAGGACAATTGTAAACAAACACTGGGAAATAATGAGCCGATTGGGCACACAGTTAAATGTATTATTGGCACGTCTTGCTTGTGCACCCAGTACAGTGTAACTATAATAATATATATTGTTTTGCAATATAGGAACTAAAGTGTGTGCATGCACAATCAGCGAGCCCTGACCCAGTGCTGGAAACTCCACGTTCCTATGACAGTTGTGTACTGATGGTTTCTCGGAGCCAGTGGTAGAGACAGGAGCCAGTGGTAGAGACTGGAGCCAGTGGTAGAGACTGGAGCCAGTGTTAGAGACAACGCTGTGACAATAAACATCTATCTATCTGTACTGGTGTAGGTTTTCACGGCTCGATTCATGATGGTTGCTTTTCAAAGCTGTTCTTTCGGGATAGCCGTGTCACTGAGCGCTCCCCCTCTCTACAGTCTATACACACAGTCCACAGCATATACGTACAGTCTATAGCCGTGTCACTGAGCTCTCTCCCTCGCGACGTTTCGCCTCCCACGTTGGAGGCATCGTCAGTGCGGTGAGAGTGTGTTTCTGTGTGTTCTTGTGATGGAGAAAGTAGTCCCGAAAGAACAGCTATGGAGCCAATATAGTCCGCAACCCAATTAACGTATGCAGCAGCATGTGTCAGCCGGGATAGACTCCGGCTCACCGCGACCCTGTACAGGATTAAGCGGTTTCTGCCAATGAATGAATGATTGAGCTAGCGTGTCTTTGGACTGTGTGCGGGGGTGGAAACCGGAGTACCCGGCAAAAGTCCACGCGAACACGGGGAGAGAACATGCAAAGTCAACACAGAGAGCCTCCCGAGTTGGGATTCGAACCCGGGGACCTTCTTGCTGTGAGGCACCGCGCCACAACCCCCCCCCCAAATAGCAAAACACTGTCGAAACCCATCACAATTACAGCCAGGGTTTGTTCATTTTCGCCTTGGCGTGAGTACGTCACAGGCGGTGCGTTGTTACCCGCTAAGCCGCTCGATAATTGGCAATTGCAGTCGAGTGGTCACCGCGTGTTTGTCTACGCGCAATTATATCTCGCCAAGCAAATAATAATAATAATGATAACGAACGGTGGCTTATTTAAACATGATAATATAATGAACGAACGACGTGTCAAGTTTGCGTGCCAGTTCTAGTTTGTTGTTTTTTGCGTCGGTCGCTCGTCAAAGCGGCGCCTCCCTCACGCCAGTTTCGTTTTCGACGTGAAGCCAGTTAGCCGATCAAGCTCGCCTCGTCGCGACGCTAATTATAGGAGTCTGTAAGTGGACAGCGCTGCCGCCTCACGGCAACAAGGTTCGCGGTTTCGAATCTCGGCTCGGGGGGGGGGGGTCTTTCTGTGTGGAGTTTTGCGTGTTCTCCCCGTTGTCCGCGGCGAGTTTTCCGCAGGGCACTCCGGTTTCCTCTCACCGTCCAAAGGCATGCTGTCAGGTTTATTGGCAAACGGACTAAATTTTTCCCAGGCGCCATGCGATGGACTGGCGTCCCATCTTCGGTGTTCCCCTGCCTTGCGCCCTGCGTCTGCCGGGATAGGCTCCGGCTCACTGCGACGCTGTACAGGATGAAGCGGTTTCTGGACCCTGGGGGCTGAAAATTGGTCCACAGGGGTTACTTGACCCGGGGAGTATCGTGGGATGGGTGCCGTTGACCTCGGAGGTCACTGGAGGTCATCCGAGCTCCAAAAACAGCCATTTTTTTTACTATCACGTTTGGTGCTCAAGGGTTGGATCCAGGACGAAACTTCTTCATTCTTTCCCCAGAAGGAAAGACCTCCGATGTTGTATATCCAAAAGCTTTGCCAACACACAATCATAGAATCCATCAAAAATAGTTTGTCAGAATATTGTTTTAACCCGTTCATATTTTGTTTCTGTCTTACCACTGCATCCTTAGAATTAAGTAAACATTCGCCAGGATTTGCTTTCCAAGTTCTTCCAAATCTTAAACCACCCCCCCAGTGCAACGCCGGGTACCCAAGCGAGTACTCTATACCCTCCGCGAAATATGTCTTTGCGAGAAATCTAATTTTCTGGCTCGTGTAATTTCGATATGATTAAATTGTACATCGTTGGTCGCCTGCAACACATTCGCTTCACTGCCCACAGTGAATTATGCAAAGTATAGTTTGCTTGTTTTACTCTTTCCAATTAATAGACTTCGTCTTGAGCGTGTGTGTTGGGCTGCTCGGAATGTTACATATTTAAAACTCGCTCTGCGTTCAGGCCGCGTACGGGTTGCTCCGCGTTATTGTTAGTTTGCTGAAGGTCAAAGCCTAGTTTGTGTCGTTCTTTATAAATTAATCACAGGGCTTGTTTGCATTTTTTATCATCTTCAGCAACAGCAGCTGTGATCGATCCACTTATAATAATTGCAATTTGGAACGCGCCACCGCGCGTACTTGTTCAATGTCGAATAGAGAACTGCAGCGAGGGTGTGGAGGGGGAAGGCAGCCATGCAGTTAGTCGGCGCCAACACTTGCAGCCTAAGTCGCTTTACCGAGAATAATTGAATCAACGAGTACATTGATTTGTGAAGGTTACTCTTCGGAGCTGTTCTTTCGGGACAGCCGTGTCGAGCGATCTCCCTCTCAGCCTCGCGACGTTTCGCCTCCCGCGTTGGAAGCGTCACGAGGCTTCCAACGCGGGAGGCGAAGCGCTCAGTGGCACGGCTGTAGACTGTCGGTGTAGACTATAGACTGTAGAGAGGGGGAGCGCTCAGTGACACGGCTAGCCCGAAAGAACAGCTTTGAAGAGCAACCACCGTGAATCGAGCCGTGAAAACCAACATCAGTTCATAGGCAATGTTTTGTGTAAATGGCTCCTATTCATAGCACGTATGACACAGGGCATTTGTCCAAAATATCGCCTTTTATATGTTCAAATTTGTAAGGCCACATTGTTATAAATGAGGCCTGTTGATTTTGTATTTTTGTTTTTTGGGCCTTTGCAACGGCGCCAAAGCAGTGGCAGCAAGCTTTTAACAATCCCGTCAACTCTAACCGACATTATTAAAAACACGGTTTGAGTAAAAAGACACCGGCGTGTTTTCATTACCCCCGTAAAGAAAACCACAAAGGGATTGTATTTTTTTTGGCTGCAGATTTGTCAAATGTTTTTTGCTCTGAAACACCCTTCTTTAAAGGCAATCACAGGCAAGCGGGGCTTAAACCGGATGGGGGGAGAGGGAAGATATTTGGTAACACGGTGGCTGAGACATCATTAGGCCGCGTAGCCCGTACAACCTCAACATTAGGCCTCAAATGTCAGCCAAAAATGTGTTCGGGGAGGGTGCAGGAATAATAATTTTAAAAAATATTTCGGTGACTTTTCTGGCCCCAGCACCGAAACTTTATTCTCTTAAAAATAATAATGATGATGATGACGACAATAATAATAATAATTATTATTATTATTATTATCGTATATAAAGTGTAAGCATTTCCCATTTCTTGTAAACTTGTTTTTCATCTGCCTTCATTAAATGCAATATGTAACGGCCAGAGTTTAGGGTGAGGTTGCGATGACCTTCCGTCTAGACACGGTAGTGAAAAAAAAAAAATCAAATGAGCATTTGTGTTTTTAATTGCCGTCTAAATATATGTTTTCAAGTTCCTGTTTTAAGACTTGCATCGTTAGTTATCAAGGGCTAACACTTCAGTGTGACACGAGAGAGAAATTCTCCCCGGATTTTAATAAGGGAAGTCAACATTGGCAGACGCTCAGCGTTTGATGATTAGGTGCCAGTAAGGCTGTGTGTGTGTGTGAGACCGTGCCAGATTTAATCGTGGCGTAACGGTTAACACATTGGATCGGTATATTATAGAAATCATACATATTTGTAACGAGCGCATATTCTCCGGACGCGTTGTGCCTGTTGTAAGAAACCGCTTAATCCCGTACAGGGTCGCGGTGAGCCGGAGCCTATCCCGGTAGCCACAGACCGTATGGCGGGGCTTAACTTTAACCATGCCACACAGACCCACGACCCCACTTGTCTGGGCATATATAATGAAGGTTAATGTAAAAAAATCTACATTTACTGCAGACTATGTCCATGACCACCCGGGACAAACCCGGGTGGTCATAGCCGGGTTCGTAGCGCAGTGCGCTAACCGCTGCGCCACCGCTCCCCATGGACATGAACACGCGCACACACGGTCTCGCTGATCAACCGAAACATTGTTGGCAACGAGACAAGTGTTGAGATCTTCAAACACGCCAAATGGACGCCTCTTTACAGAGGGTCCGGTTTGCAAGAAGCCACTTTGTGCTTGTGGTAGAAACGTGCGAAGGAGAGAGGGGGAGCGCTCAGTGACACGGCTATAGACTGTATCTATAAACTATAGACTGTATGTATAGACTGTAGAGCGAGGGTGACCGCTCAGTGACACGCCTATAGACTGTATGTATAGACTATTATAATAATATAAATTTATATAGCGCCTTTCACCCGAGGGTCACAAAGCGCTGTACAAGGGCATGTCACAAACGACAGAGCAGCTCTTGGAAGGAAGCAATCCTCCGCCAAATTGTGTAGTTTTTTTAAAATAAAGAAATCATCGAGTAGCGAAGGGAGAGAGGAAAAAAAACCGCCAAGCATAACAAGATAATAAAAACATAATTAGTTTTTTGGAAATCTGTTGAGAAAGACCTTCAAGCCATCTGCTCTGCCCTTTGTTGAATCCAGTGTCTCCCCTGTAGTGGTTTAGGCTTCCCCAGGGATGTAAACATGCCTTCAGAAACGCCGCCCAAAGCCTCAGACTTAGAACCAATTCCGCGCCGTCGCATCTCTCCCGTGCGAACCAGTGCGGTCCTAACCCCAGCCTCACAGCTAGAAGAGCTCCGGGGTTCGGTTTTCCGACTCGGGTGCCTTTCTGTGTGGAAGTTTTGCATGTTCTCCCGGTGCGCGAGTGGGTTCAAACGAACCAGTCGTAAAATGAACTCGAAGGCTTTCACGACCAATGTGAAGCTCTGTTTATGAGTTTAGGTTGCGTGTAAAGGTATGCGAGTGTTGTTGCACCCGTCGATATGTTGGAGACGCGAGCGAGCACACACACACATTATATAAATGCTATTATTATTATTATTATCAAGGTAGAAGCGTTCACGTCGCGATCCCTGTCAAGTAATACTTGGTATTACCTGCAAATTCGACCAAACACTTCGAAGCCGAGCTGAAAGACAACGATGCTCAGAAGCTCAACAGATGCCAGAAGCCCCTCAGTCTGGAGCAATAAGAGAGGCCAATGCCCGCCGCCTTTAAGGCCAGCACTGACTATTATATCTCTAAATGTTGAAGGGCTGTCTGGAATTAAAGAAGAACTTGTTGCAATGGGAAACCGTCATATCACCATCACGCTTCGAAGAATCGAATCGAATTCGAAAACGTGCCCTGAACTCATAAACAGAGCTTCACTATGAACGCGTCGTAAGTCGAGTTGGTCGTAAGTCGGAAACGCCGCGATGCCCCGCGGGCCGAGAGAGAGAGAGAAGGGGTGGGGGGGTGGGATTTAAGAAAGCTAATCGGCGTGGAGCAATAAATAATAAAAACGATACGGCCAAACCTTTTAAGAAACAGCGATGTATAATACATCAGAGTGTGACAGCGAAAGAGTGCGCATTTAGCGGTGATGAATGCTAATGTGAATTCGCGGGGCTACAGATGCGTTCTTAAGTTTGTTTCTCTCATTCAGTCCATAGTCCACACATACAGTCTAGATCTGCTCTTTCGAAATAGCCGAATTAAAAAAAAAACTCACATTTTTTTGCTGATTTTCCGCTCTCTGTCGTTGTTGGCATGCCGTTCACTCCGCAGCACTGTGCAGCGCTTTGTGACCCTCGGGTGGAAGGCGCTCTATAAATGCTGCTATTATTATTATTAGCCGTGTCACTGAGCAGATTGAACAGCTAAGCTGGTAGGTTTGGAATTCATTGGGCGGCAGGCTGAAGCGAGGTGTCGATGCAGCGGTAAAACATCACCGCCTCGCAGAAAGAAGGTCCTGCCCGAGGCGGTTCGATTCCCGCCTCGGGCGCCTTTCTGTGTGGAGTTTGGGTGTACTCTTACTACCCTGTTATGCGTGGTGTTCCTCCGGGCACCCCTGTTTCCTCCCACAGTCCAAAGACATGCTGCAGCATGGGTAAATCGGCCCGCTGACTAAATTGCCCCCGGTGCCCTGTGATAGACCGGCGTCCTACCCTGGGCATGGAACTGCTTTGCGCCCTGTGTCTGCCGGGATAGGCTCCGGCTCACCGCAACCCTGTACAGGCTTAAGCGGTTTTTGACAATGAATCAATGACTATAAGACGCAGTGTCTGGCAAATGTTGGCGCCGGCTAACGCGTGGCTGCCTTCCTCCCCTCCACGTTCCCCGCCTCTCTGCGGATTCCTCGCGCCTCTGAGTCGTTCTCTGTTCGAATGAAATCCTTCTACACTGAATGAATACGTGCCACGGGCTCCTCATAGAGTTTATGATAATTATATATATTTTTAAAAACGAGCTCCTCGGTGGTTAAATAAAGAACCCGCGGCTAGGTGCAAGGTAGACCTAATTAAATAAAGCACGTAAGTAAACCGCATAGCAATGTCATTTAAACGCAGGGCGTGAAAGGGATTGCTGAATGTCAGCGCCTTCTGCTGTGGCTAAAGGGCGCAATGGGAATTCATCTCTATAGGGTCCATCACCGGCTCGAAACCCCACAGCAAGAGAGAAGACGCCGTTTGTCAAAAATCTCGGTGTCACGTTTCGCCAGAGTGCATCAATGGCCAACGCGCGGCAGGGTTGTCCGTGCAGTGTCTCGTCACAGAGAGAAGGGCCTGCCCGAGGCGGTTCGATTACCGCCTCTCAACACTGGCTTCTGTCGCTAACGCTGGCTCGTCTCTCTAACACTGGCATCTGTCTATAACAGTGGCTCCTGTCTCTAACAGTGGCTCCTGTCTCTAACACTGGCCCCTGTCTCTAACGCTGGCTCCTGTCCTTAACGTTGGCTCGTGTCTCTGACACTGGCTTGCGTCTCTAACGCTATGTTGGCCGCTAGGCCGTGAGGTTTCGCATCGCCTGGAGCAGCTCAGCGCTCACCGAGACATATAACTAACATCATCTTAATCGTAGAATGGCTTTGAGACGGACACGCCTCAAGCACGGGTGACAAGTGATTGACGGGCGACGCCAAACGTCAGTCAGGACAGAGCCAGGAGATTGATTCCTCGCTTTGAGTGGTCAGTGAAATATTGCGGCCTGTCTCGAATACGTCCCGTGGTTTCCACTTGCAGACTCTTAGGCTGTGCTGATGTAGGTTTTAACATTAATAATAATAGTAATAATAATTTTACATTTATAACGCGCACATAATTCATGCAATGTCGAAGGTAATTAATTCGACGACAGAACGACTCAGAGGCGCAGCGAGGAAAGCGCAGAGAGGCGGAGGAGGCAGCCAGGCGTTTTTGCCGGCGCCATATTGCCACACACTGCCGCCTATATATTATGATGTTAACGGCCAACTAATTAATGAGTGGTTTTTTTTAAGTTGTGGGAGGAAACCGGAGAACCCGGAGGAAACCCACGCAGAACAGGGGGGGGGTAGGAGCGTTCACGTCGCGATCCCTGTCAGGTAATACTTGGTATTACCTGCAAATTCTACCGAACACTTCGAAGCCGAACTGAAGGACAGCGATGTCCAGAAGCTCAACGGATGCCAGAGGCCCCTCGGTCTGGAGCAAAAGGAGAGGGCAAAGCCCGCCTTTAAGGCCAGCACTGACTATTAAATCTCTAAATGTTAAAGGGCTGTCTGCAACTAAAGAAGAACTTGTTGCAACGGGAGACTGTCATGTAACCATCACGCTTCGACGAATCGGATCGATCGAGCGGAGGCGAGTAATCCAGCAGTGGATAGAGCCGGGGAGGACACGTAACCAAGAGAGAGTGACAGGGACCCTCCGTGAATGTTTGACTCGCGCTAGTTAACGAGGTTAAACCTTACCGAGCATCATTATTTCGTTCACGGCCTTTATTTAACCGCGCGAAAGTAGAGCGAGAGAAAAAAAAAGACCCCGCGGCATTAATTATCGACGCGCCTTCTTTATTCGACCCATCTCGAGAGCCAATTGACATTCATTATTTTCCCCACGACCTTTATTTAACCGATCGAACGGCGATTGAGATTCGTTCGTTCGTCGCCCTTTCACCCTTCGCGAGGGCCCAATTAGATCGCGTCTCTCTCCGTCCCCTAAATCATCAGCGAGAAAACGCCGAGCCGCTCGGATTAACGTTTCGCTTTAAAACCTGTCCACCGTTTCGCTCGCTCGCAACCGCGCGGAGATCCGTCGTTCACATCCGCATTGTTTGCGTGCCGAGCGGGTTTTCACCCCACGTCGCGTCAACAGCTGCTTTGGAATCCGTGACATCTCCTCGTGATGCACGCGATGCGTAAAAGCACCCTTAACGCGCGTTCGGTGAGATTCATTCATTGGTCAGAAACCGCTTGATTCCCGTACAGGGTCGCGGTGAGCCAGAGTCTATCCCGGCAGACGCAGGGCGCAAGCCAGGGCTATACCAGACACCAGACCTGTTCACCAACGCAGACCCTAGTTGGAGTACTAGACTGCAGACCTGTTTGACACCAAAGGAGACCCTAGCAGGAGTGCTAGACTCCAGACCTGTTCACCAAGGGAGACCCTAGCAGGAGTGCTAGACTCCAGACCTGTTCACCAAGGGAGACCCTAGCAGGAGCGTTTGTTTCATTGTAACACGCAAACCCCACTCGGCCAAGACACTGTTACGATCTCTATAAGTTTACGCGTCTGCGGACTATCACCGCGGAACGCCAAACGACGCAGTGAATGAATCGCGATGGACTTACGCTCTTCCCGTTTCCGGAGAGCGTTGTCATTCAAGGCACGAGTGCGTTAGCCCCTGGCGCGTCGGATTTTAACCCTGAGGCGGCGAGTGATGCTCTCGTGATTGAATCTCCGCGTTATAACTCGCGCCCGTCAGTAAATTACAGCCTCCTTTGTGGATCTCTCTCTCTCTCTCTTATAGCCCAGTCGAGGAGAGCTTTCGAAAGATTCATTTATTCAGTCTTTGTCAGAAACCGCGTAATCCTGTACAGGGTTGCAGTGAGCCGGAGCCTATCCCGGCAGACCCAGGGCGCAAGGCAGGGCTGGTCACAAAGCGCTGCACAAGGCTGTTATTTATCGCGATTGCTTGACTCTCAGTTTATCTGTCCTGATGTTACTGACATGCTGTTCTCTCCACAGCCTTGTGCAGCGCTTTGTGACCCTCGGGTGAAAGGCGCTCTATAAATGCTATTATTATTATTATTACCACTGACGGGACGCCAGTCCATCACAGGGCACCGGGGGGCGATGCAGTCAGCAGGCTAATTAACCTATGCGGCAATATGTCTGTGGACTGTGGGAGGAAACCGGAGTACCCGGAGAAAACCCACGCGGACACGTAGAGAGAGAACGTGCACACTCCACACCAGAAAGACACCCGAGCCGGGATTCGAACCCGGGGTTCCTTCTTGCTGCGAGGCGGCATCGCTGCTCACCGCTACGCCGCCGTGCCGCCCACAGAGTCGATTTCAAATACGTTAAATTAGCCTGGCCGGTAATTCGTGCATCGTGGCACCGGTAATTAATGGGAGCATTAGCCGAAGGAAGAGAGTGCTTAACGCGTGCCCGCTTACCTGATTTGAATCACGGCGCAAAATCACGGTCGTTAACGGTGAAGGTACAGAATGAGACTTACACAGTGAGGCGCGGGAGAAATGCTTCGGAGTTACAACCGTTCTCAGCCGGTGGGTCGCGACCCATCAGCGGGTGGTGAGCTCCACCTCGTGGTCCGTGGAGACCAGAGCCCCTTGGGTAAAGTGGACCTTGAGCTGCAAAAGGTTGATAAGCCCTGGTCTATGGCAGGCGTTAGCAGTGACGTCTATGAGAAGATTTAACATTGAAGTCTATGGGAGGATTTAACGTTGAAGTCTATGGGAGGATTTAACATTGAAGTCTATGGGACGACTTAACATTAAAGTCTGTGAGGATTTAACATTTAAATCTATGGGAGACTTTAAATATTGAAGTCTACGTGAGGATTTAACATTGAAGTCTATGGGAGACTTTAAATATTAAAGTCTATGGGAAGATTTAACATTGAAGTCGATGGGAGACTTTAAATATATCGAAATCTATGGGGGGAATTTAACATTGAAACCTACGGACGCAATTCTTAACCGGTGGGTCGCGCGACCCATCATCACCTTTCATCCAGCAGCGGATGGATCTTGTCTGAAGGTGCTGACGGTGATGATTAGCGAACGCGGGGTCGCCGCGCGTCTCTAATTCAACCGATAGTCGGCGGTGAATCGTTCGCGTGCGATAACACCGTATCGACGTTTCCACGGCTCGATGCTTGGGAATTGCTCTCGAGAGCTGCTCGTTTTGCACAGCGAAGGCCACAACGCGGCGGCACGGTGGCGTAGCGGTGAGCAGCGCTGCCGCCTCACAGCAAGAACGGCCCTGGGTTCGAATCCCGGCTCGGGTGCCTTTCTGCGTGGAGTTTGCATGTTCTCCCCGTGTCCGTATAGCCTGAACAAACCGTAGGGTCTAGTCTTCTTCTTTGCGATTCTTCGAAGCGCGATGGTCAGCTTCTGGACATCGTTGTCTTACAGCTCGGCCTCGAAGTGTTTGGTAGAATTCGCAGGCAATACCAAGTATTACCTGACAGGGATCGCGACGTGAACGCTTCTACCTTGACCCCCTAGGGTCAAGCGATATTAGCGAGTAGCACCTTATGAGCCAGAGACAAAGATCCCCCGTATAGCCTTAACAGACTGTAGGGGCAAGTGCCGTCAGCAAGTAGCACCTATGAGTGTCGACACGGCACACGAGGGGGTGGGTGACTAGCACCAGGCTGTGGCTGCCTTTGTCTCCGTAATGGCAACGTTTACACACCGCACTCGGTACTCATTTGAGGCTGAGTCGACCCGGTTTAGAAAATCGTCACTGGTGTTGGCCGTGAGCGGGAATCAAACTCGGGTCATGGCCAGGTTTATAGCCCTGGGCGCTAACCACTAAGCCACTGCTCCACACATACACACACACCCACATGCACCGATGTTCGTGCGTGGAAACGGTTCAAAAAATAAGTTGCACTCATGAAATGCGAGACATTTGTACCAGTGTGGAGTGTATTGGGCGGCAGGGTGGCCCAGTGGTACCATCCACGCCTCACAGAACGAATGGTCTGGCCCGAGGCACTTCGATTCCCGCCTTGGGCACCTTTCGGTGTGGAGTTTGTGTGTTCTCTCCCGCTGTTCTGCGTGGGTTTCCTCCGGGTTCTCCGGTTTCCTCCCACTACTTTAAAAAAACACTCGTTAATTAGTTGGCCGTTAATATGTTGGCGCCGGCAAACCACCTGGCTGCCTCCTCCTCCACGCTCTCTGCGCTTTCCTCGCTACGCCTCCGAGTCGTTCTCTCTTCGAATGCATACCTTCGACATTGAATGAATATGTGCGCGTTATGAATGTAAAATTATTATTAATTGAGGAGCCCAGTCTACAGAACGAGAGAGAGGTGGCGGTGGTGGGGTGTGGGGAGGCACGCCAGGAAATGTTCTATATTTTTTAACAATCCCGGCAAAGAGGTCTGCAGGCAATTACCCCCCTGAATAATAACGACAAAGTAAGCCGTTGTATCAGCTCGCAGTTAGCCTTTGGTTAAACGTAAGGATTAATGCAACACGTGCGCGTAATTATACATCGCAAACTCCCGGGCGCTGGCAAATTACGGCGCTTCAAATTACTTACAGAGAAAAAAAAAATTCGAATCGAATTAGTTCAATTGAGAGTCTGCGGTACCTGCGGTTTGATTCGGGGTTCAGAGAAAAGGGGTCTAAGGCAACTATTACCACACAACCCCGCAGGGAGCGAAACGAGCTAAGGGGGATGTTTACAACCGCGGTGCCCACTTCAAGTTAGGACGATTCCTAGCAGCATTAATTAGTTGTTAATTTTTCCTTTTTTTTTTACCCTGAGCAGAATTACAAGTGCTCTTGTTCCCCCTCATAGGATAATGTCTCTTTCGCTATAAAATGCCCGTTGGAAAATTGATGGGCGAAAAAAAAAAAAGTAATTACTTGCTCCTGCATTTTTAATGGTCGGTCGTTATTTTTAGTGATTTCTCTCCGCGCTACTATTTAATTGGATCGTTACATTATGGGATGGAAGACGCAATAGCATCCCTTTAACCTGGGGCGGCGTGAGCCTTCCCACAACTGTGCTATTCGTAGCTTCATCCGTTTCAAAAGAACGGTCAGGTGCCGCATCGTACGAAGGGCTATCTTTCATACGCAGTCTTTGTTTTACAATAATAATAATAATATATATTTTGTTTATTTATAACGTGTGGCACGTATTCATTCAATGTCGAAGGTGTCCAATCGAAGAGAGAACGACTCGGAGGCGTAGCGAGGAAAGCGGCGGAGGAGGCAGCCAGACGGTTTTGCCGGCGCCAACATATTGCCACTAGACACTGCTTCCTATATATTACGATGTTATCGGCCAACTAATTATTTAGTTTGTTTTTTAGTTGTGGGAGGAAACCGGAGAAACGCGGATTAACGCAGAGGTCCAACGCGACAGCCGGTACACTAAAGGGTTAATGGAAATCGTTACATCGGTACTCTATGACATCCAGAAGAACAAAAAATGTCAGATTTAAATGCGAGAGGTGGGGTAAAAATAAAAGAAAATAAATAGAACAAAAACAACTTTGGAATAATTTCGCAGAAATAAATGCGCAACGTGTATTTTTTTGGTTGTTTTCCCCGCTGCCAGATCTATCTCGCGATTTAATATGTTTGAAGAATGGTTTGCAAGGCTGCCGTCTCCGAGCGAGGTTCATGCTGAGGTCACGCCGCTGAGCGTTGACCTGTCTGCCGGAGCCGCGCTTACAGCCAGCTGGAGTCAGTGGCGGCGTAGCCAGGGGCTCAGTCGGGAGTCGAACCTCACACAAGGGAGACCCTAGCAGGAGCGCTGGACTCCAGACCTGTTCACCCAAGGGAGACCCTAGCAGGAGAGCTAGACTCCAGACCTGTTCACCAAGGAAGTCCCTAGCAGGAGTGCTATTCTCCAGACCTGTTTACCAAGTGAGACCCTAGCAGGAGAGCTAGACTCCAGACCTGTTCACCAAGGAAGTCCCTAGCAGGAGTGCTATTCTCCAGACCTGTTCACCAATGGAGACCCTAGCAGGAGCGCTAGACTCCAGGCGACACAGCTCCGGGGTTCATGGTAACGCGTGAACCC
>JAZEWU010000008.1:2153750-2166831 GCA_036362915.1 Geotria australis | reverse complement strand
CCAAGCAGGCAGTCTATGCAGATTGTATTAAATACATAAATCCGTTGCTGACATGAGCATTTTTCTTGCAGCAGCCTAACGTAAGCATTTGCTTGGATGATTAGAAAGAAAAAAATGCCACCGATATTCTTTGTAGACATTAAGCTAGCTGACGTAGGTTTGTCACGGCTCGATTCATTGATGGTTGCTCTTCAGAGCTGTTCTTTCGGGATAGCCGTGTCGGGCGATCTCCATCTCTCCCTCGCGACGTTTCGCCTCCTGCGTTGTAAGCATCATCAGGCATTCGACGCGGCTATCCCGAAAGAACAGCTCTTATTTTTTCCGTGACCTAACCCACAAAAAGAGATATGCTATGAGTGCCTTGATTTATTTACATTTTAGGGTGTTTTCCTTGTTTTGGATCCTAATCACCCTCCCCATTAAAAATTATATTTTAATCCCAAGGGAGTAAATCGGTTTATTTGCTGACCACCGATAACGTCAGTGGCAAGTGATATCTGAACCGGTCCTGTGGCCCCCTTGCACCCCCTGCCACCCAGCCTTCATCAACCCACACTCACCAACTCGGTGAAGTATGGTCAAACAGGCCCCCGTGACGAACACGCCGTGTGGATGCCATCCAGCAAGTTGATTGACGTGGTTGTCAATTATTGTTTTTGATCAGTCGCTCACTCATTCCTGTCACGATGCAATTTCCTTTTACTTCCCGTTGACGTAACCCCTAACCCAAGCCCCCACCCTCCCATTTTATTTTATTGGTCGTGATTTTGTGTAAATTGAGGCTGGTGGCAAAAACTGAAAGTTGTTGTGGGAGAGTTTTAGATGATCGTCGGACGAAGAAAACCTTCCCCTGGATCCTGAGCAAGCTGCATTTGGAAGTGGTCCGTCGTTTCAGAGGCTGGCAAGAACATCCCAAACCGCTCCTGGGAGTCACCTCAACCAGCTCTTCTCGAGTAGCAACACACCCAGGATATGTGTCCCGGGCTTGCCTCTTGCACGACGCAAAAGAGCTCTCTCCTTCATTCATTAACGGCTCATATACTGCCTCGATGATGACTTTGAGTGAGAGGGTCGTGGGTCGAATACATTTAAATCTTTCCATGTTGGACAATCGACAGCTGCCCGTCACGCTCAGCTGTCCCCAGTTTACGGGCTAATGGCATTGATTGATGTGACAAGGTGGGCTGTGTGGCTGTGAGCTGTGACGGTCCCAAGTTTGCCAATTTACAATTACACAATTCCCCACAAATTATCAAGGAGATCATATCAACATACATCATAATATAATATGCGGACACAGTGTCCGGCAAATGTTGGCGCCGGCTAACTGTGCGGCTGCCTTCCCAACCGCCTCCGAAGCATTCTCTCTTCGAGTATCTTCAACACTGGACGGACACCGCCCGCGCGTTATAAACAGCAATCGATGAAATACTGACGACGAGATTTATGCAACCAAAACAATTTTACGCGGGTGACCAATGTCAACCCACACAGGTGGCAACAATTCGGCCACTCGCGTCGGGTTAAAAACAGGGCCCGGCCCGCCCGTACAAACCGAGCGGAGGCCAGCAGGCTGGGATGTGGCGTGACGACATGAAGTAGCCTCGTGTGCTCATGGCAACATGTTAGGTGAATGAATAATTATCCAACGTGCCCCTTGCACCCGTATATGGATTCTTAGGCTCGACCTAAATATAGCCGCGGCCCCGAACTCCACAAACGATCGGGTCATTGCCGAGCGGAATAACAGCTGTGCGCGCGGAGAACACTGAAATGATCACCGCGTCCTTCGTGAAAGTTGTCTCGCGATGATTTTCTCTTTCGGTCGCTCGAGTTAAAGCCGTTGTGCGTCTGCGAATCGACTTTGGGGAAATAACGGCCATTGAGCAATTTTAACATGAAGGCATTTTCGTAAGCAATGTTATCTATAAGACTATTGGACCTTTGTGCCGTTGTGTCCATTTAGTGTTTAAAGATCTTAACACTTTTTTCTCATTGCCGGAAAGGGTAAAACCTCGTATTTTCTACATTAATGTTATCCATAGTTTTTAGTTTATGGGTTTGGTCACACAAAGCCACGACCTTCATAAATGTCGCGGGCACGCTCTCCAACACACCGGTGTGCCGAAGTAGTAAAGAATTGTCACGCCGCAACGCGAAGTCTGCGCGTCAGTATTTTCTCGCGTATTTTTGTACACGTGACAAAAGTAAAAAATAATGTAGAATATACGAGGTTTTACCCTTTCTGGTAATGAGAAAAGTGTTAAGCTCTTAAAACACTAAATGGACACCTTTTTGCAAAATTAAAAAAACAACTCCCCGAGGCTAAATGTTTCTCTTCCGAAAATCGCGCGCGTGCGATGGAAGATGCCCCTGAGTCCGACGCGTACAAGTTGAACGTCGGCTGGCTTCGTAAGAATGCTCAGAATGGTTGGAACGTGCGTTCGGAAAACGCTCAACAGCTGTGCTTACTATGGCCTCCATGTTGGGCGTGTTCGGCTCTAAACTTGATCCGACACGAACGGGACCTTGGGTGTTTTGCTAAAGTTTGCGAGGGACAAAGAAAAAGTGGCATGTTTGGGGAAATTAGTATCGGCAGACGTTATTTATATTTTGTGTGTGGTTTTGGCAATAACATCCCAAGTGTTATGATACTTTAAGATATCGGGTGGAAAGGCAGCTAAGTTAGTTAGATAGCTAGATGTTTATTAATACAGCAGAAAAATACCCAGTGAGTTTGCAGCTCCTTACCTAATTTAATGTGTGGATTATTTTACGTTGCTTGTTATTACGGCTTAATGGTTGTTCTTCGGAGCTGTTCTTTCCGGATAGCCGTGTCACTGAGCTTTCTCCATCTCTGCCTCGCGACGTTTCGCTTCCCGCGTTGGAAGCATCATCATCATCATCAACGTGGGAGGCGAAACGTTGCGAGGGAAAGATGGAGATCGCTCAGTGACACGGCTATCCGGCAAAAAAAACAGCTCCGAAGAGCAACCATCATGAATCGAGCCGTGAAAACCTACATCAGTACAGAACACGGCTCAAGTAAACAAAGTATTGTATTTTTATTCATTTAAAAATAAACATCGAATGGCCGAGTTCCACGTATTTTTATGGTCACCAGTGCCGACATTCAGTTATAGGCCTCTCTCTTTTTCTCTCCCTCTATATATACCTGTACAGAAATAGTTTATCATCTGTGTCATACGCCCGAGATTAATTTGAAACATTTCATTGGTGGTCTTATCAGTTTTTGCAGTGGCGGTTACAAATCAGCCCCGCGGCCTATTTTTGAAATGTCAAGCACATGTTATATTTCTTTGGAGCACCGCAGTGGGTGGAAGTTGCGAGCTGTGCGT
This sequence comes from Geotria australis, assembly GCA_036362915.1. Lineage (NCBI taxonomy): Eukaryota > Metazoa > Chordata > Hyperoartia > Petromyzontiformes > Geotriidae > Geotria > Geotria australis. Next base: position 2,163,472 of record JAZEWU010000008.1, on the reverse strand, counting down.
GTGCCGACCTCGATTTGATTCCCGCTCGTGGCTAACACCGGCTGACATAACGATCTTAATATGTTGTGAATGCTTAAAACCCAGAAGTAAGGATATCACGAACTATCGCGAGAATCGGTTGTCTATTAAAATCACGTTTCCGTTCTGCGCGTTTTTTGGCGCAGTTGGAAGCGCTTGCGCTGTGGACCCGGTGAAGTAGGTTTGAATTAATATTTTTTTTCGACTGTCGAAAGAAGGCCCCGGGTTCGAATCTCGGCTCGGGCGCCTATACGTATGGAGTTTGTGTGTTCTCCCCGTGTCCGCGTGGGTTTCCTCCGGGTTCTCCGGTTTCCTCCCACAAATGAAAAAAAAAACACTCATTAATTTTAACATCATAATATATATGAAGCAGTGTGTGGAATATGGCGCCTGGCAAAACTGCCTGGCTGCCTCCTCCGCCTCTCTGCGCTTTCCTCACGCCTCTGAGTCGTTCTCTCGTCGAATTAATACCTTCGACATTGAATGAACATGTGCGCGTTATAAATGTAAAACTATTATTAATACGGTAAATTCGCGCACGTTTTTCGTTTTTAAATTTCAACTCTACGTACGTAGTTTCATACAGTCGTTAAAACCCCACAAAAAAATCTATTCTTCAGAAACCGCTTAATCCTGTACAGGGTCGCGGTGAGCCGGAGCCCATCCCGCGAGACACAGGGGCGCAAGGCAGGGCTATACCCTGGATGGGACGCCAGTCCATCACAGGGCGAATGGGTGAAACGCTGCGAATATTATCTCGACCGCTTTTATTTTGTTTACGTATCTGGCTGGCAGCTGGGTGTTTCCTCGCGTGGGCACAGTGGCTCTCTCTGTGAAACGTATACGCGCTTGTGCGTGGTGCAGCGTGACCCGATGCCGCGATTCGGTTTCGGCGCGTGGCTCGCCTCTCGTAACGAATCCATCGATTGCTGGGGTCGCGTGAGCTTGCTTCTCACAGCGAGAAGGGTTCCCCGGGGTTCGATTAGCGGCTTCGGTGCCGTCTTTAATAATAATAATAATAATTCGGAGGAAACCCACGCGGAACAGGGTGGGGTGGAACACACAAACTCCACACAGAAAGGCGCCCGAGCCGAGATTCGAACCCGGGAGCTTCTTGCTGTGAGGCGCGGATGTTACCACTGCGCCACCCTGCCGCCCCTTTCTGCGTGAAAAGACGGCACCGGAGCGGCGACTCGCGACTCGAACCATAGCCCCCCGTCTTTTCCGCGAGACGGCCGGTAATGCAACACGCAAACCCTCCCCGTGTCTCTGTGTCGCCCCCCCTTACCCCCCGCACTACCTACCCACCCACTATCGCGGCAGTGCTCCAACGGACACCTGATGTGCGCCGGCTGCTTCATCCACCTCCTGGCCGACGCGAGGCTCAAGGAGGAGCAGGCCACGTGCCCCAACTGCCGCTGCGAGATCAGCAAGAGCCTGTGCTGCCGCAACCTAGCGGTGGAGAAGGCGGTGAGCGAGCTGCCGGCCGAGTGCGGGTTCTGCCTTCACCAGTTTCCCCGCTCCTGCCTGGAGCACCACCAGAAGGAGCTGTGCCAGGACAGGTGCGTGTGCGTGTGTGGGGCGCGATGCATTGCTGGGCCGCGGGAGCAGACCAGAGTGGGCCATGAGGCGCAAAAAGGTTAAGAAGCCCTGGTCTATGGGAGACTTTAACATTGAAGTCTATGGGAGGATTTGGGGTCAAGGTAGAAGCGTTCACGTCGCGATCCCTGTCAGGTAATACTTGGTGTTGCCTGCGAATTCTACCAAACACTTCGAGGCCGAGCTGGAAGACAACGATGTCCAGAAGCTGACCATCGTGCTTCGAAGAATCGCAAAGAAGAAGAACATTGAAGTCCATGGGAGGATTAAAGTATATGCGATTGGCCTACTCTTCCGCGCCGGGCAGATGTCGCCGTAAGTAGGCGAGAGAGAGCACCCACACTTTGCCCCACCACACGCCACCTGCTCGTCGACTAACCGCGGTGTGACCGTTGTGTTTATTGACGGGTGGAACAGAGGCTGCGGGGGGGATGTAAGAAACTTGCCCAATGTTTCGACCGCCGAGCCGGGAGATCGAATCGAACCGCCGACCCTCGACTCATCGCACGTCCAGTGCGCTAACCGTTACCCCGCGGCACCGGCCGACCTATGGTAAATGACGGTTAACGGACGGATCGTACAGAACCCACCGCGTGGCTTGCCAACTATTCAAATTCAATTAAAATTCAACTTCATTTGTCAATTCTGCCAACTATTCAAATTCAATTAAAATTCAACTTTATTTGTCAATTCTGCCATATGTACAGGACATAGAGAGGATCGAAATTCCGTTTCTCTCAGACCCCGGTGTTGGCATATACATGGACTGGAACACAACAAAGGTTTAAAAAAACTAGGATTTAAAAAAAAAACACAATTTTTTTTTTACTATAATAATAATATATTTGTAATGCGCTCATATTCTCCGGGCGCGTTGCGCCCGTTGATTCAGAGGCGCGGAGCCTCCTGGCTCAGCCGGTTTGTTGTGAGTCGGTGAAGAGGTGACTTTTTAAAAGTTTTGTGAAAGTTGTGGGGGATTGCGTTTGGCGTAACAGATGTGGCAGGCTGTTCCGGGTTGCGGGTGCCGCGACCGAGAATCGGCGTTTGCGCGAAGGTTGCGTGTGAGCGCGGTGTATGGAGTAGGTGTGTGGAGTCGGTGCCGTGATGAGCTGCATAGAAGTGCGGGGATTGTGTTGGGGGCGAGCGGCCGGAGTAGTGACGCGAGGCACCCGGCGTCGCCGGTCATCCAGCATCACCGATCATCCAGCAGCGGAGAGGACGGACGCTGCCCGTCGCGCGACGCTCCGACCTCTCGCTGCGACCTTTTGCGACCTTTCGCGACCTCCCGCCCCCCTCTGTGACCAGGCTGACGAACTGCCGGTACCAGCGCATCGGCTGCCCGTGGCAGGGCCCCTTCCACGAGATCAGCGCCCACGAGGCCGAGTGCTGCCACCCTAAGAAGACGGGATCGGAGCTGATGGGCGTGCTCGACGAGATGGACCAGAACCACAAGAAGGAGATGCAGCTCTTCAACGACATCTTCACGCTGCTCAGCCTGGAGAAGATCGGATACACCGGTAAACGATCGCGGGCCGGCGTCGACGCGCGGCCTTCCGATTCCCCCCCCTCCGCGAGATTGTTTCGCGGAGTGCCGAGCGGAGCGCGCGGGGCGAATGCGTTGTTAGATAGATGTAAACGATATACGAGGTGTAGAATATACGAGGTTTAACCCTTTCCGGCAATGAGAAACAAGTGTTAAGATCTTGAAACACTAAATGGACACCTTTTGCATTTAGTGTTTAAAGATCTTAACACTTTTTTCTTATTGCCGGAAAGGGTTAAACCTCGTATTTATAGAACGGCAAAAAAGGGTCTAATATATATACGAGGTTTTTACCTGTTCTGGCAATGAGACAGTGTATCTGTGTCTTGCTCTGGCCGGGCGTGGAATTTGTGCGCGTTATAAATTGTATTGTGATTATTATTAAGATCTTAAAAAAACACCAATTGGACAGCTTTTTGCAAAGGGTGGGGCGACCCGGCGTTGCCCGGGTAAATTTAATCGTAACTGGAGATAGCAATAGCGGTGCCGCTTATTCGAACTGAGGATTGTAGTAGGCTGGGCGGTGCGTATCAGAACTGGGAATTGTAATAGCTGCGGTCCTGAGTGTAATGTGGGCGGTGCATATACGCTGAGGGGAGGGAGACAGAGTGGTCTTGGACGGCGGGCTTGGCCTCTCGGCGCGCGGTAAGCTGACGGAAACCCGCGCGGGACCGAGTGGCGTCGTTCCGCGCGATTTGTTTGGGATTTGTGCGGAGTCTATCGGTCACGACCGCAACAGGGCCGCTTATCCGGACTGGGAATTGTAAAAGGGCTTACGGTTTTATATAGATAGATAGATAGAAGATAGACAGAAATCCGGGACAACCTCGGAGTAGAGTCGCCGCTTCTTCGGATTGAGAGTAGCCAGTTGAGGTGGTTCGGGCATCTGGTAAGGATGCCCCCCGGAAGCGGGGCATCCATATATCCTTCGGCTTGCCTGGGAACGGCTGGGAATCCCCCAGGAAGAGCTGGAATCTGTTGCTGGGGAAAGGGATGTCTGGTCCACTCTCCTTGGACTGCTGTCACCGCGACCCTCACCAGGACAGGCGGTTTAGAAAATGGATGGAAGATAGATAGATAATTCCGACCCCCTTCCCCGTCGTCGCAGAGGTGCAGTTCCGGCCGTACCGGACGGACGACTTCATCACGAGGCTGTACTACGAGACGCCGCGCTTCAACATCCTGAACCAGACGTGGGTGCTGAAGGGGCGCGTCAACGACTCGGAGCGCAACCCCAACCTGTCGTGCAAGCGGGCGCTCTCCTTCCAGCTGAACCTCAAGAGCAAGCTGAGCTCGCCCATGGAGTGCGCCTTCCTGCTGCTGCGCGGGCCCTACGACGACGCGCGGGTCACCCCCGTCGTTCACTACTTCACCTTCACCAACGAGAGCAACGAGACCGAGTACCTGCCGCTGCCCATCGTCTCGGCCGTCGAGTGCAACAAGCTGCTCGCCGCCAAGAACATCAACCTGCGCCTCTTCATGTTCCACGTGCAGAAGTAGGGGCGGCGGGCGGTTGGCCGGCGACGACGGGTGGATGGAGGCGGCGACGGAGGGTGAGCGAACGGAGGATGAGGGCTGAGGAGGAGGAGGTTGTGTTTCGAAACGCGTCAATAACTGGAGCGATGTGTCTGCGAACGCGCGTCGGCGAATGCGCACGGGGCGCGTCGAGCGAATAGTAATACATTTTTTTCTCGAGAGCGCGAAAAGAACCGAGCGAGCAATTGATAATAATCATTTTTCGAAAGAGCAAAACGTCACGGGCTCGGGCCGACGGAAACATCTCTGGGTCCCCTCGTCGCGCGCGCCCCCCCGCCTCCCGCATGGGGTCGACCGCTCGGAGGGTGCGATGCGAAGGACGGATTATTGTTGTTGCGCGGGAGGTTGGGGGCAAGGCCGTCGCTCGTCCCGCTAGCGGAAGCGGGAGTCGTGATCTGCGCAAGGGGGATGCCTTGGGAGGGGGGGGTCCACGAGGCCTTGTGAGCGGCGTGCGTGCGTTGCGTTCCCAGTTGTCGTCGCACCGGAACGTTCCCCGGAGCCGGGTGTCGAGGGCTGTGTGCCGCGCGGAAGAGAGGAACGTCAAATCAGTGAGGCGAGGGGACCGGCAGTTGTTGTTGTGGTTGCCGGGTTAAACGGCCGCCGTCCAGGTTTTGACCCGGGTTGGCTGAGAATCTTACGGCCGGATGCCCTTCCTGATGCCAACCTCCTTTAGTCGGAGGACCCTAGCAGGAGTGCTAGACTCCAGACCTGTTCACCAATGGAGACCCTGGCAGGAGTGCTAGACTCCAGGTGACATAGCTCCGGGGAACATTGGAACACGCGATAAGGTTACGATCTATGAGGAGGGCAGGGAGTTTAAACATCATATCGGAGTTAGAGCTACTGATTTATAATGGTTCTGTTGATCACAAATCTTTTCGGCAGGGTTTTATTTCGTTTATTCTGAGCAGTCGTGTGGAGAGAGAGAGAGAGAGGTAGGGAGGCGAGCTCGTTGCATGGCATGCAAGACTGCTTTACCGTTATCGAGACTGACGTAATTTAATATTGACGGTTGCTCTTCGGAGCTGTTATTTCGAGATAGTATCGAGCGATCTCCGTCTCTCCCTCGCGACGTTGCGCCTGCCACGTTCGAAGCATCATCAGGCGAAACGTCGCGAGGGAGAGACGGAGATCGCACAGTGACACGGCTATCCCGAAAGAACAGCTCTGAAGAGCAACCGTCACGAATGGAGCCGTGAAAACCTACATCGGTAATTTAATATTCTAATCGCACACAAGGCAAACGATCGCAGCGGAAACGGTTAACGGAAGAGACAAAACAAAACAACAGTTTTCGGAGGGTTGCGCTTTGGTCGTTCCGCTCACGAGCCGTGAATTTTTACGACGAACGAACGGTGGCGCGTGAGAGCGGTTAGGAGACGGAAAAAACCACGACCCCACCGCACATCGCCGAGCGGCACAACGGTTGCGAGGACACACATCCCAGTCGGCTGGGAATAAGATGTAGCATTTCAAGTAAAAATCTAGCTGTGTGTGTATGTGTGTGACATAACAGACGGGTGTAAAACGCGCGAAGTTACCGGTTCTTTTAGGTCCAATCCCCTGGCTGGTTTGTCGAGCTAGCACGGAACAAATTAGCGTGTGGTAGCAGCTGAGGCTGAGTCGGCAAAGTGGGCGGATGGTAGTCCAGCAAATAGGTTGTGTTAACCGGTCTAAAAATTAATGTTTTATGCATGGGCGCTCGGATTTACCGCTAGACAAACGACGATTACTGGAAGAAGAATTTTACTGACGATCCTGAAGCGTTAATCGGGGTAACGATATTCCATCCATCCATCCATTTTAAGAAACCGCTTAATCATATACAGGGTCGCGGTGAGCCAGAGCCTATTGATTGAATTAAGCTTGGTTATTTAAAAAATAAAGAAACTCCCCGTCAGAAAGGCTGACCGTAATGACCGGAGTTTCATAACCTCTGCCCGTTTTAACGTGGTTATATATGTTTTATTTTGAGTAAAAAAAGTACTTTGATTTGAAAATTAGCGGCGTTTTTCTGTGTGTGCGTGTAATACTTGTCATTGTTAGCTATGCAACAGATCAAACCCGCTAATTTCTGTGCTAAACTTTTTAAGCATACGTGACTATCTTCTTTTTATTTAGTTTTTAATTTCGTCAATTCGTACCGTTTTGACGTCCCCCCGCCCCGATGTTTTGTTTGTTGTGCATAGGAACCGTAGCCCGGCATGCCTCGGTTGGTCAGCTGTCTGTATCGAGCGTATGTTTACTTCATGAAGCATCGCGCGGTAAATAATAACGAAAAACATGCTAGAATTCCAGCTCTTTTTTCCACGAGTACACGTCGACACCTACTTGTGTACTCCGTGCCAAACATTTGAAGGTCTAAAATGTGAACTTTAAATCTGGTTAATTTACAACAGGGAAAAAAAAAAAACCCCACCGTGAAATACAATTAAAAAAGAGAGAGCGAGCATTCCGCTTGGCGTTGTATTTTTTCGTGAGGATATAATGTTCGATCCGATTGTCGAACATCATCTCAGGTGGCGTGCAACACAGTCGCTTGGCGCAACCAGTGACTCAACCTGTGTGAACCTACTTAAGAATATATGTAGATTTTCACCAAGCAAATCGAGTTACACCACCGTGAACGTGCAGTAGGTGTGTAATGTCACGTTCACACACAACACGCGATAGATATATTTGCAAAAGAACGAACGATGGCACAGGATGTAGACAAGGCAGCAGACTTTAATTGACTACATTTCTCAATATCGTGGGTGTACATTCGTGGTCTCCAACGTTTTTAAACAGAAGATCACTTCGAGAAACGGTTCTGGATCTTGTTGATTCCGTACCACCCCATTAATACACGTCTACACTGCACTGTGGCGCGACTCACCACACATGAGCCCAGAGCCGCCAAATTAACGTCGACTGCTCTGGTATCTGGGATCGACCTGTCGATCGCCATCGACTGGTTGTAAACCCCTGGTGTACATAGATGGGACGCGCTGGGCATGACACGAATCGTTATGATACAGGAGACGGCACAACGCGATTTCCGAAGGCAAATTCCTTCGTACGCATGTACGAATTCGCGTCGTACAAATTCCTTCCCACCCCAAAAAGCCCAGCGACTCCGCCGGGCAGAGATTTGTTAACGAACATGCGAATCGTAACCCTAACCCTATCCGCAGCCCGTCGCTTATGAAACCTGGTTTCGCACATGCACATACAACCGGGGCGCTTTGATTGAAACAACTTAACATTGGTATAAGTTACTTATTAAAAAAACTAAAAGAAAACCCGTTACATCCCGATGCGCAAGCCTGAAATTAAGTGAATTATTTTACTGCATAAAAAAACAACGGCATTTGACCAGTGGTGTCAAACGTTTACGCGCGGAATCGTGCGTCTGTTTTGAAATTGTCGCCAAGGCCCAGCCGTTTGAAAAGGCCCCCGTCTCTCTCCGGGTCTCTTCCCGTTCGCATAACGCTCCTCTGCTAAGTGCCCTGAGGTCGGAGCAGTGATGCTGGGGAGGCGATCAGACTTATTCCAGCACAGCTCCCCAACTATTGAACGCTTCACCTTTGGTAATCATTCTGAGTCACTCGGGTTGTTAATTAAAGCCGTCTTGAAAACGCAGCTCTCCAGTAACTGCTCATAACAGCCGCTCTGTCGGGTTATCCGCGGCGAGCGTATTTATCTTTTTCCTTGGCGACGTTTCGCCTCCTTCCTGAAAGAGCGATTCTCACACGCCGAGCCGTGAAAACCTACAGACCGGCGTTTCATCCGCGTAACTCTGCCCCGTCGTTCGCAATCATCCGTTCACTGGGACGCACGCGGCCAGCCGACCGACAGATGCCAGAAGCCCCTCAGTCTGGAGCAATAAGAGAGGCCAATGCCCGCCCGCCTTTAAGGCCAGCACTGACTATAATAATAATAATAGCGTTTTATATAGCGCCTTTCACCCGAGGGTCACAGCGCTGCACAAGGGCCACAAAGAGAACGGCATATCTACAATGAAAAGTAAATAAATAAAAAACCAAAGGAATAAAAAAATTAAATGATTAAGGCTGCTTCGAATATACTGAAAGGTCGTGAAACTGGCAATCTTAAGAGCGGCAAAAATCACGTCCGTTACACGGTCACACGGTTACACGGTCACGAACGGCGACTAAGTGTCGGCTGCTAAAGGAGCCCTGGAGCAGATGACCGAGGCGTCATACGATTAATGTTGGGGTGGAAGTCTGCCGGGGAATATACCGTGTTGTAAGTGTAGGCTGCGAGTTGGCCAGGGGATGGATGGCAGTACACCTTTGATTTCATCTAGAATGCTGATGCACTATCCCCTTGTGTGTTCGTGTGGTTCGGGTCTTCAGCCAACCACAGGGTTTGGGCAGCAGCTGGCCCGCCCCAAACATTTAGGAGATCAAGTCATTTGAAGTTCCGAAAAAACCTATTTCGGAACTTGCGTCCAAGATACATGGCAGGTGTGTTACCACCGCGTGAAGTGAAGGTCATCTTTATATATACCAACGAGCACATCCTTACCGTAGCTGCTCGTGTGGCTCAACCGGTACGGCCCCGTTCCAGAGAGTTAAGTGCAGGGAGGACCGTGGGTTCAAATCCCGCCTGTGGGTTATTTTAATTCCCAAATAAAAATCGGCAAGGTAAGCTCTCGTAAGTGATAGGTGGCGAACGCCGTGATCAATAGAATGATCAGTATACTGATAGGATGCCGTTGAGCAATATAACTTTAGAGGAAAGCTCTCTGGTGGATGGCACAAACATTTTTGAAAAATAAACTATCACCCCATTTCGGAGTTACTTGGGGCCCAGAAAATCCCAGATCTTCGTACAAGCTGTAGTGGCTCAGTGGTAGAGCTCTGAGGCTTGTAATGCAAAGGCTGTGTGCCTGCAGGGAGGACCGTGGGTTCAAATCCCGCCAGTGGATTATTTTAATTCCCAAATAAAAATCGGCAAGGTAAGCTCTCGTAAGTGATAGGTGCCGAACGCCGTGATCAATAGAATGATCAGTATACTG
>JAZEWU010000008.1:2131468-2144887 GCA_036362915.1 Geotria australis | reverse complement strand
GACAGGCAACAGATAGTGGGATCATACGAATAAAGACAAATAGAGGGTTGAGAAATGCTCTCAAGAGCTGCTCTTTCGGGATAGCCAAGTAGAGCGTTCCTTCTCTCTCATCCGTGACGTTTCGCCTCCCACGTTGGAGACATCGTCAATACAAAAATAAAGGGCATTTTCTCACAACTGCACTGTTTATAGTCTATGTTTTATGGACTTATTGTTTCTATGCCGCACCGAGGGTACCGGGTTCGAATCCACATTTTATTTGCACAACACCAATCAAGACTGTCTCGTCTGATTGTAGCTTTAGTTCTCATTTATTTACTCTTCCAAAGCGATGACACTATTTCAGTTTTAAATTCCCACTTTCACAAAAGTGGGAATTTAAAGCACTCTTGCCGTCTTTATTTTGACATCGGAAACACGTGTTACACGCTTGGAACAAGATCGCTCGCATGGCGGGTACTCAGCTAGTATTGTGTATACTAATGTGTGCAGAGGAGAAAAAAAAACCACAGTTAAACCGATGAAAACTTCAAATAACAGTTTAATGAAAATTTGTAAGATTTCGTATATATAAAAACCAAGCTTTACATACTGTACTCAAACACTACACGGTTATTAACAACAAAAATAAATGACATGTTCTTAACAATAGTAGTTAAATGTTTAAAATGACCACAACGAGAGTGCACAAACAAATCTAATGAGGAAATTAACAGTACTATTATACACAGTCTAAGCGATTCAGAGGAGACGGATAACACTTCGTAAACTACACTGGATCGGAGATCACACGAAATCTACTGTGAAGCCGAGAAGGCAGCAGGCAAATTAGAAGAGCAAAGTTGTTATCAAACACCGCTGGAAATGGCTGGTGCAGCGGTAACTTTTTCGCAAAAGGGGCAAACTTAAACTATAAGCGCGCAAAACTGTTAACCACACGTATTCACAGGTTTTAAACATTGACGCGCATGCACGTGGACTGCCGCACTGAAGTAAAAACAAAAACGAATGCCTTTTTTTCAGAAGTAGGGATTTGTTACTATACCGTGGTCCATTTATAGAAACCCACTCAATAAATAGGGAGGGGGGGGAAATAGAAAACAAGATTCCAATTAAAAGTCTCAACACGTCTGCCACCAAATCATAAGACAGTCATTAACTACATCTCTTTATCACGCTCCTCCACAAGACCCGGAGCCAACACTCAAACACTCACATCCATTCATTCAGCTGTTGTAAAGAGGGTCGTGAAAAAAAATATAATAGTGGGGTATCTATAATTGGACCACCGCGTTCGCTGCCAACTTCACGCTAACGGAATTACAGCCCAGGACTCCGACCTATACCAGAGGCATCACACGTTATCTCAACGTAAGCAGGGTGGTTCCAATGCTTAAACGGTCCGATTCACGGGCGCGTCCAAAAAAGCCTCAATTGTTCGTGTAATTCCGTTATCGCCGAGTCACTTTGCGCCGTCACCTCGACTCTGCATCCGATAGTAAAACGTTGTGCTGTAAGGAGATGCAGGCAGTCTTGACATTCTAAGGAGACCTGTAATATGCATACTAATCACATGCGCCCCTTACCCAAATAACAATGTTAAGAAGCTTTACATCTTAAAATATCACAACTTTAAGTCGGTATTATTACCAGATAAAAAGGTCGTGAATTCTTTTTTCCAGTGCTTATTGTTATCATGCTGTTGATCTTACGGTATGCTGGTGATGGTGGTAATTCAGGCAGCGATTCTGTCCGTATTCGGACAAAGGAAATTGTCCGTCTCTCGGAATGCACACTTTAATATTTCCTTAACTGATTAATTCCAAAAATGCAACTGCATGAACTCAGAGAAAAGTCCAACCAACTGCGGCTTATTTTCTGCAAAATCACTGATTGGCTGGATATTTTTACATGTCACTTTACAGATAGCTCAAAGTACTTATGTAGGTTTTCACGGCTCGATTCATGACTGTTGCTTTTCAAAGCTGTTCTTTGGGCGACAGCCGTGTCGAGCGCTCTCCCTTCTCGCCCTCACGACGTTTCGCCTCCCACGCAGGAGGCATCTTCAACACGGCTATCCCGAAAGAACGGCTTTAAAAAGCAACAGTGCGAATAACTCAAAAACAGAAGAAAAAGCCATAACACATCCTTCAACTGCAGGTCACAGTAAATGTCCCAGAATGACAGTTTACAGGGACAGAAACGTGCCGTGCCATGCCCCAAATTCTCTCTCAGCAGTATTGCAGTTGCCTGATCGCAACGTGAACACGGGACGGTGTCGATCGTTATGTACACAGCTGTACACGGCTTCTCGCTTTCTGAAAAGCACACTCGACCGCGAATTACAGCGGCCTTACCCGCAAGCAAAGAAAAAAAACACAAGTTACCCCTAAAATGTATTCAGCATTGCTCTTTGGCAGAATTAAAGCTGGTGATGAACATTGAGAGATAGGTAATGCTACTGTTAAAGTTAAACTTTGTGGACATCAGGCAGGTTAGCTGAACGGGAGAAAAAAAAAAGATGCCGGTCTTCTTCTTTGCGATTCTTCGAAGCACGATGGCTAGCTTCTGGACATCGTTGTCTTTCAGCTTGGCTTCGAAGTGTTTGGTAGAATTCGCAGGCAATACCAAGTACTACCTGACAGGGATCGCGACGTGAACGCTTCTACAGATGCCGGTTTAAAAGCTGTACTGCTCCAATGAGTTACTTAGGAGAAACACACCAGTATTGTGCCTGCGATATGCCAGCTGGTTTTGACAATGAGGTCTTCACAATGTGAAACAGGGGGTGGCCCTGTGTCAATAGGACTGTGGGTCACATGCATAGATACAGAGGGGCTGGAGAATGCGCCGCCCCTTACTACAAGGTTCTCGCTGTTGCCAGAAATGCTATGCATCGCCTCCCATTGCCCCTCATTGCCCAAGCACATTCCTCTCCTTGATTTTTTTTCAGATCTTTTTCAGATCTCCTCCGATATTCGTACGTTTGTAAATTTCCATGGCATTTCCTTGCCATGGAAATGCTACTGCGGCAGGGCGCGCTGGCCATCGCACAATCTGAGACCATGGCTGGTCTATGAGCTGGCCAAACGGTGGCACGAAAGCAAGTGGGTTGTCGATCTACGCATACGTGGGTAAGAAACAGGCTTAATAATAATTTCAATTTATATTCTTAACATACAAATGTAGGGCTCTTCTGATAAGAATCCAGAATCAGTTAAACTCTGCCAGATGGATAATAAAAAATAATAATACGGAACGTCACATATCCGAATCAATGCGGACCGGGTTGGAGGCGGATATGTGAAAAGGGTCCGATATGTGAACATCGATAGAACATGACGGGTTACACCACCGTACAAATGAGTTACTTGAAAGGAATAAAGCGCAACGTGGGGAGTCCTTCACTGTGCTTCAGAAGTGAGCGCGACTAACGACACATAAACCCACGTGAAAAGGTCTATAGAAAATGGCAGTTACACTGTGCTGGGTGTGGGCGGGTAAGTGGTCAGGGCGGGTATGCGACGTTATGCTGTAGTATTATTTAGTGAGAATGTTTTTTTACAGCTTGAAAAAAAAAACTGCTCCGAAAAAACGTTAGCGCGTCAATTCAATTCGCAAGGTTGTTTACGTGGATTTTTACTTTTAATCTCTATTGCTTATGAGACGAGTGAAGTGCCAGCCTGTAAAGGAATGTAAGTGGAAGATGTGTGTTTACAAATCAAACGTGTGGCTGAGCAAGCGGCTGGTTTGCCGAGCGGATAATCTAACTTGCAAACCGCTGCACGGGCTCGTAGGATTCTGTTATAGATAGGATTTCTTCAACAGCAGGCAGCAGGTCTCAGTCCATCACGAACCTGAAATTCAAACACAAACATCAACAATGTTATTGGTAGAAACGACCACCAACCTTTATGTTTCTAACATTAAATTCCACATCTCCTGAATTCCTCCCACGGTCCAAAGACATGCTGCTGGTACCCAGATCAATTGACCTGCTGACTGAATTGCCTCTTGTGCCCTGCGATGGACACGCATGCCTTCGGACTGTGGGAGGAAACTGGAGTGTTCGGCGAAAAACCCACGTGGACACAGGGAGAACATGCAAACTCCACACAGAAAGGCACCCGAGCCGGGATTCGACCTTCTTGCTGTGAGGCGGCAGCGCTACCCACCGCACCACCGTGCCGCGAGTTAGCATTTAATGAGAGCAAAATCCACAGACTAAGCCTCGCTTACAATTCCTACTGGGTTGTCGTCAACTGGATGAAGACCAAACAAGAGTGGAACACCGATTCAATTAACACCGGCGCTACGAGCTGTCGCGATACACGGCGAGACAAGCCAGACCCACCGGCCATCTCTGCTTTCCTTTGAGATGTCAGCTCGCAATATGAGACCACCAGTGATGGGGTCTAAGGTGACCCACAGGCAGGGCAATCTGAGCACGCAGGAAGCCCTGGTTCCGTAACAGGAGCCGCACTGGCTCGCTTACACAAGACTCTGCGGGCCAACCAAGCGGAACCCCTCCGCCCAGCGCGATGGGGTCACACGCACACAGCTCCGTTATTATTACATCCATCCATCGTCAGAAACCGCTTGATCCTGTACAGGGTCGCGGTGAGCCGGAGCCTATCCAGGAAGACACAGGGCACAAGTCGGGGCCCATACCTAGGATGGGACGCCAGTCCATCAGAGGGCACCGGGGGACAATTTAGTCCGCAGGCTAATTACCACTGCCAGGTGGCGCAGTGGTAACATCTGAGCCTCTCAGAAAGAATGGTCTTGCCCGAGGCGGTTCGATTCCCGCCTTGGGCGCCTTTCTGTGTGGAATTTGTCTGTTCTCCCCCCACTGTTCTGCGTGGGTCTCTTCCGAGTTCTCCGGTTTCCTCCCACAACTTAAAAAAAACACTGATTAATTAGTTGGCAGCTAACATCATAATATATAGGAAGCAGTGTGTGGCAATATGGCGCTGGCAAACCGCCTGGCTGCCTCCTCCGCCTCTCTGCGCTTTCCTCGGTGCGCCTCCCGAGTCGTTCTCTCGTCAAATGAATACCTTTGACGTTGAATGAATATGTGCGCGTTATAAATGTAACATTATTATTATTATTATTAGCACGTCTTTGCGACGCTGATTTGTTGCGTGACCCAACCCACAACAAGGGACGTATCGCGGACACCATCGGTCACGAAAGCCTTCGCGTCCTGTTTACCCCGCTTCTTCATCCTCACAGTCGTCTGAGCCTCCATCCTCCTCGTCCAGCTCCATGTCAAATTCGCTGGCGAGTCCGGAGTCGCGCAGCAGCGAGTACGCACTGTACACCACACCCAGCGGGGGCACAAGGGGCAACTTAAATTAACCTGGGTGGATCAAGATAGATGCGTTCACGTCGCGATCCCTGTCAAGTAATACTTGGTATTACCTGCAAATTCTACCAAACACTTCGATGCCAAGGAGCTGAAAGATAACAATGTCCAGAAGCTCAACAGATGCCAGAAGCCCCTCCAGTCTGGAGCAAGAGAGGCCAATGCCCGCCGCCTTTAAGGCCAGCACCGTCTATTATATCTCTAAATGTTGAAGGGCTGTCTGCAACTAAAGAAGAACTTGTTGCAATGGGAAGTGTCATATAACCATCACGCTTCGGAGAATCGAATCGAATTCGAAAGCGTGTCTTTGGACTGTGGGTAGGAAATCAGGAGATGTGGAACGGAATAATTGTACAGGCGCTCACTAACAGCGGCTTGAAAGCTACACAGGGGCCTTCTGTGTCTTTGTGTGTGTGTGAACAAGCTGCTACGCCTACAGAATGGCACGTCAGGATATCTGGCATTCGCAGTAAATCACGCTTGTTGTCCCCGTCTGTGGTGGGGGGGCCCTCCTATGAGCGAGCCTTCAACACTTCACGTAACCTCAAGGTGCAGCTGGCCTGGCACAAGCGCCGTGCCCGACACAGTCGCTGACGGCTGTTGATGTCATTGGTGTCGCGAGCGCGGAAACGGGCCTGCGTCACGACCCCGCGGGAATTCCCGCTCTAGGTCTCGAAGGTGGGAAACACAGCCGAGGTGTGGGCCCCCGTGAATACGTCCAGGGCGATCCGAGCTGGCAAGCCGCCGCCGCCACCCTCTCCGGCCGGCGAGACGGCGCCACCCAGAGAAGAGGAGAGAAGCGCGGCGACGGAAGCCGAGGCTCACCTGACCGAGCGACACGTGAAGAACACGATGCGCTTCAGCTTCTTGTTGTAGAAGAAGTAGTTGAAGGACCACAGGCTGCCCTCCTCGCCGTACGGGTCGGAGTCAAGGTCCGGGTTGTAGCTGCGGGGTCACGCGAGGGTCGGGGTGGGGGGGTACGCAAAGGGAATGTAATTAATCGCTAATCGTTTGTCGGCTGCAAGGTGACTGGCAGGTTGGCGTCGGTTGTAAAGTCAAGTGCTGTTAGCGAGCAACTGAAGACTGGTAAGGAACACGAGGGGGTGGGTGGCCGGCACCACGCCCGGCCGCCTTTGTCTCCCTAGTGGCCAGACATCCCACGCATTCGTTTACAATGCAACACTCGGTTGCATTGTAAATGAGAAATTTTATGCAGTGTATGGCAAAATGGCGCCGGGAAACCGCCTGGCTGCCTCCTCCGCCTGGCTGCCTCCTCCACCTCTCTGCGCTTTCCTCGCGCCTCCGAGTCCTTCTCTCGTCGAATGAATACCTTCGACATTGAATGAATATGTGCGCGTTATAAATGTAAAATTATTATTATAAGTCAATTAATGAGTTGTTCCAACGTGGGAGGCGAAACGTCGCGAGGGAAAGCTCGCAGTGACACAGCTCTGAAGAGCGACCAACATCATCGAGCCGTATAGACCTACATCAGTACAGTGTTTTATCTTGCCGCTGCCGCGTCATCGACGCTCACCTGTAGATGTCGCACTCGTTCATGCCGATCTCGTCGTCGATGGCCTTCCACAGCAGCGGCTTCAAATCGCCAAATTCTCCTCCGGCCGCCGACGACAGGCTGCTGTTGACGGCGTTCGTCACCTACGACGCGACGCGCGGAGAGAAGCGAGCGAACCCCCGACCCGGTTACGCACTCGCTTGGCAAGCCCCCGAGTTTAAGTCCCGGGCCGTGGCTAACATTGGTTGTTGTTGGTTTTAACAGCCGCTATCCAGGTTGACCCGGGTTTGCAGGTGGAGAAAGAATGTTATGGCTGAGTGCCCTTCCTGATGCCAACCTCCTTTAGTCGGAGCGTCTTTGGATCGTTATTTATCTGGAAAAATCACCCCAGACCTGTTCACCAAGGGAGACCCTAGCAGGAGCCCTAGACTCTAGGTGCCGTAGCTCTGGGGTTCATAGAAACACCCAAACCCCTGCGCCAGCATAAGGTTACGATCCACAACGAGGGAACAACTTCAAAATACAAAACACGTACGATCACATTTCCACACGCAACATGTCTCTAGAGTTCAGCCTCGCGCCGTTGCGGTCCCTGGCTACTAACAAGCACTTTTGAAAACTCTTCGCAGAAACCTTTTTTTGAAAAAAACAAAATAAATCGGAATAGGGTGGCGAGACTGGGGGGGGGGCACGGGCGCACGAGCCGTACCCAGCTGAGGCTGGGCTCCTTGCTGAAGTCGTGGCTCTTGGCCCGGCTGAAGTCGTAGTCGGGCTTGAAGGAGGCGTTGAGCGTCGCGATCAGGTAGAAGAGCGTCTTGCGGCAGCAGGTGTCGCACAGCGGGTGCTCCCCCTCGTCCCCGCTCTGGCTCTTGCTCAGCCTGCGCGTCATCACCATGACGACGACGATGATATTAATATCACAATGTATGACGCGCCAGCGCGCAAATTCCAAGCCTGATCACGGAGGACACGTAGATACGGAGGCGTAGCAAAGAGACCGCAGAGAGACGGGGAATCAGCCAGGCGGTTAGCCGGCTCCAGCACGCCAGACACTGTTCTCCTGTATATTATGATGTTATCGGCCGATTAGTTAACGTGCGTTTTTTTGTTGTGGGAGGAAAACCGGAGAACCCGGAGAAAATCCACACAGAACAGGGCAAGGGCTTCGAGCAGAATGAGCGCCACGCAGCGTTTGTTGCGTCGCAGGAATCCCGCATCCAGAGCTTGCAAGCCGACCGGGTATTTTATGCTAATAGTGAACACCGATCTATCTATCTATCTAGTTTCTCGAGAATAGATCGGCTTGAGAGTTGCTGTGAAGAACTGCACCTTCCGGATAGCCCAAGAGGATAGGCTTCTGAATTTATGAGCCTTTATCACTCCTCAAACGAGGGGATCGAAACTTCGCGAGGGAGAGAGGAGCAGCGCTCGAGACGGCTATCCCGAAAAACCATCTCTTCGTGCAAACAAAAAACCATTCACACGCAACATTGCACAAATTTGATCAAATAAACAAGTAAAAACACAGTTATGCATTGCGTTGGGAAAGAAAGAAAACTAAAACAAGTTATAGGTTGCTTATTCAACACTGAGAAGGAACGAGTGCAACATTTGCAACATTTTAAACACAGATCACAGGCCCAACCACCTGTGAATGTGGAGAAGCAGACCATACTATGGAGCACTGCCTTGTCTGCGCTCCACTACCCAACCTCTGCAGCTCGAAAGACCTCGCAGAGTTCAATAAAAATGCAAAGAACTTTGTAAAGAAATGGGAAACTGTCCTGCGATGCCTACTTGTTGGGGCTGACTCCGGACGTCTGTGGAGGAGACAGGGCCTGCAGGAGGTGGGGTTCCCCCTCGGCGCAGAACTGCTTGAACATGTGCTTGTCGTCCCCGGCCATTTTGCAGGAGTAGCTCTCGATTCTGATCGGCGACGGCAAAACGGCACGCATCGACGCACGCAGTAAACATCCACGGCACTGGGATAGATGGATGTTTATTATTACGGCAGAAAATACCCAGTGAGCTTGCAAGCTCTTTACGGGATTCCTGCGCCGACACAGCAAACACGCGGCGGCGACAAAGGGCGGTGAAATATTATCGTCACATCGAAGAATCGCTCGTAACAGCCGCTCTTTCGGGAGCAGCTCTTAAAAGCAATTCGAAACACGGCGAGCCGTGAAAACCTACACCGATACGCGATTACACCCATTCATTAATTGTCAGAAACCACTTAATCCTGTGCAGGGTTGCGGTGAGCCGGAGCCTATCCCGGCAGACACATTAATAATAATAATAGTATTTTAAATACATTTTGACGCAAAGCATAACACTTCCCCCACCCCGTCGTCAACTGTAAACAATACGCGATATTGTACGTACGACACAAACGGTTACGCAATACGTGCACCGCAACAACATTGACCAACGCGGAAATCTGAGAACGGCGTCAACGCGGTTCCCGAGCCCGCTCAAGACTTCCTTGTTTATCGGCGTTTGTTTCCGTGCGACCGAACAGCTGCCAAACGAGCCGAGAAAATGTCAACGCGCTCGAAACTGGGCACTCAAAAAAAACGGCGCAGGCTCTTAAGAATAATAATAACAATCTATCGCTTACGACGCGCCATGCAGGAGAACGACTCTGAGGCGGGAGGAACCGCATAGCGGCAGGGGAGGGGGAAGGCAGGTGCCGCGGTAAGCCGGCGCCAACATGTGCCAGACACTGGGCCTTATATGTAATCAGATGTTGTTGACACCTTGGTAAGATTGCCAATGTTATCGCAATAACGAAGCAATGTCCTTGCAAAACGTATGTCGGCTTACAACTTGTAAAAAAAAAAACTCCTTAAATTCTCCCTCAGTTTTCGCAGACAGAATCGAAACACTTTGTAAATGCAGGCGTCCAGTCTACAGCGCAGACTCCCGACAAATCAATGAAGAGTAGGGCTCGGGTGCCCTTATTAAATTCGAGATTCAATTGAAACCCGTGCGGCAGTGTGTAACAACACGCGCGGTGTGTAACAACACACGCGGTGTGATACAACGCGGGCTGCTTGAATCTGCCGTACAACACTTCCATAAGTGAGACGCACCTCAACTGAGATGATTAAAAGGCGGTTTTTTTTACGCCCGGCTCCGGGTGCCGCCTTTCTGCGTGGAGTTTGCATGTTGTCCCCGTGTCATTTGCAGAACGACAGTAAACAACGCCGGGGTAGCTGAGAGAAACGCTATTTCGATCCTCTGTATGTCCCTGTGCATATGGTAGAGTTGACAAATAAAGTTGAATTGAATTGATTTGGGCGCGCGCTTCGATTAGAAAAACTAAAATTCCGCTGGAAACGGGGAGACCGGCTCCTGACTTTCAGAACCGGTAACCATCGCTACCGTGTTGTTTCTGTTATTTTCCCCCCCCCCAGGTTATAAAAGGATCTGACCCTACGCTGGACGACGATATATTTAGGTAATCCCAGAGGCCGGGGGAGACAAGAAGCACAAACAAGGGTGTTGTTTTTTTGTCCGCTTGGCCAAACACTGCTGAAGTTGCACTGTACTCAGTGGAAGACACTCAACCGCTTGAGAACTAGAACGGGACGATCAAAAGATGCTGCTTTGGTCAGATGGGGCTACAAGACCGGCCCAACCACCTGTGAATGTGGAGAAGCAAATCATACATACTATGGAACACTGCTTTTTCTGCGCTCTACTACCCAACCTCTGCAGCTCAAAAGACCTTGGAGTGTTCAATATTAATGCAAAGAATTGCGTAAAGAAATGGGAAACTGTCATATAACCATTACGCTTCGAAGAATCGAAAAGAAGAAGACTGTACTCAGGGACCCCGTAATCTTGATATAAGCCGTTCCAGTCCAGCAGAAACTAACCACAAGACGCCATCGCAAGATGCCATCGCGCTCCAATATACCGACGGGTTTACGACACTCATACACTTTTCACGTGACCTAACTCGTAAAAAGAACCGAGTCGTCTTACTCGACTAAATTCAATCGCGTCAAAGACCCCGCCGGGTTAACGTTGCCGTGCTAAACTGCCCTCGGTGTGCAGAGTGTGCTTGTGATGACATCCCCCTATCTCTCCCAAACTTTCCCATCGATTTCACACCGCCGCCCTTATTAAGCCCGCGGCAACTCTTTATTTTCAACGAGCGCGGCGGGGCTGTGCACCTGTCATCCAGTGCCTCGGAGGAGAGCATGGATCGAATTGATGGCCGAACACGCACAAACTGTGCCGTAGCCAGAAGCCGATAACGTAGCAAGTGGGTCCATGTACGAGTATGTACGGACTACGGTCACCTTTTTTTTTACAAGTATGTACGGAACCTGGAGTGCTATCTCTGAGGGTATTCCCTGGGTGCTAAACCTTCCTCCCAGATGCAAAACGCTCACTAAAAATATCCAAACAACCTCAAAGGAGAACTCTACTGAATATGTCTTGAGGCTTTCCTGGATATATTAAATGCGTGATGGTTGCTCTTCAGAGCTGTTCTTTCGAGATAGCCGTGTCAAGCGCTCTGCCTATGACCCTCGCGACGATCAGTAAATTAAATGTATTCCGACTAGGATGATGATGGTGCTGTCATATGGAGGGATAGTAACATTTTTACGGAGGGATGTTGAGTTATCGTATCTTTGGGAGATGCAGAGTACGTTTCGGAGATATTTTAGGGTTTTATATTTAACGAGCAACTTGAAACGTACATCTTCTCTCGGTCAATAGCCACACACACTGAAACCAACCATTCGCCTCGGCATTCAATTCCAATACAAAAACACAGAGACACACCCCTAGCTTACGGCAAAGGTGATAAGTTACACTGCGCGTGGCGCTAAACATGACACATGATACGGACAGGACTTCGGAGGCTTCCCTGGAGGCTTCCACACTCGTCGTCCGGACAGTCCTGGGTGTGGATCCTGCTGGTTGAATAACCTCTCTGAAGGTCAAAACACACAAAATAGTCATTCGGTGTCGCTCTCAAATTTGCTCCCCTCCGACTCTCCCCCCCCCAGCAGGGGAGCCAAAATTAGATTCCAAACGACAACAATATTCCAGCCTTCCCTGCTGCTACTCATTTTTATGATAATAATAATAATAACCTGTGCATGGATATTGCCCGTAAGGAGCGCAGAAACTCAAAGCCCTCGTAAATCTCATGTCAAAGATATGAAGGCGACCCCAGTGGGACTTCCAGTTCCTGTAATGCACAAGGTGTTCTCAGCACCTGGCCTGCAAGTGGGAATTAGTCAGCCAGTAGGGGGGCGATGATTGCAGTGTGTAATTACAATCGAGTAATTTGCAGGTTACATTTAACATGTTACAATGACACCAGCACACGATGGGCTTCTCATTTCGCAAATACAGGCAGTCCCCGGGTTACGAACGAGTTCCGTTTGTAAGTCTGTCTGTAAGTCGGATTTGTACGTAAGTCGGAACAGTTACACGCAGGGTTCACGTCTAGCGTCAATTAATCAAATGTTTGTCTTAGTATATAGTATAGATTTTACCTAAAACATTTTAAATATAATAATACAGTAATAATAATAAACCGCTGAAAACGCGGTGTTTTGAGTGTCGCGCAAAGTAGTCCGCCCATTCGTTAGGACGAACCATTGTATGTAACTCGATTTTTAAGAATAGGCTTTACGGAGGTCGTTACGTAAGAACGGGCGTTCGTAAGTCGGGCATTCGTAACCCGGGGCCTGCCTGCACTGGTACCGCAACCGCGCACTTTAAATAGCGGTTCTATATTTTCCGGGAAATTCCAGAATGGCGGAACCGATACGTTGTTTTCAACATAACACTGCACTCGTTTTACATTGCAGATAAGCAAACCCACATAAAGCAGCTAGTTTAAGGGTGGTTTAGTGCATGTTTATTGAACGCAAGGTGTTAAAATAGGAGCTGGTGGTGCAACGAAAAGCGGGCTGAGTAAATAACACGTCACCGGAGACGTATCACTGCACCGCCCAGGGATAACATCAATAGTGAAATGGATAGCTGACCCGATCGTGACTCCTCCATTCAGTAACAAGCAACTTACCTGCGTGGCTGAAGCAAGTTAAACAGAATCAATGACCGACACGCCGTGGGTAGCTCCTCATCCAGCAGTAGAGTGTTAAAAGAGTGGTAACACTGATGATGCATTGGGGTGTTTTAAACAGTGTCCTTTCAAAGTTTACTCAATAACACTTAAAAAAAACCTTACTCGGATATACTTTTAAAAGGAATGTGTTACCAGTGTAAACAGCGAGCATCCAGGTCGACCCAGTTTGGCCGGTTGCACTCCCCCTCCCCCGATCAATGAAGAAGAATGTAATGTCCGGATGCTGTTCCTGATGCCGACCTACTTTAGTCAGAGGGTCTTCGGATCGTCATTTGTCTGGAACCTCCCCCCAGACCTGTTCACCATGGGAGACCCTGCCAGGAGTACTAGACTCCAGGTGACATAGCTCTGGGGTTCATTGGAACACGCAAACCCCTCCACCACGTTGAGGTTACGATCCACGAGGAGGGG
>JAZEWU010000008.1:2113477-2130282 GCA_036362915.1 Geotria australis | reverse complement strand
AGCGGAAACTAGATTTTAAAATTAGACCAAAATCCGCTGCTCCTCTCGGCCGTTACTAAGAGACGCAACTCGTCGTATCCACTCAGAAGACAGAGCGAAGCACCGGTCTCGCCTGGTTTCCTTGCGGGTAAAGTCGCCTCGGGCTGTAGGTAGCTGCCAGCACCACAGGCGGGTAGGGGGGGGGGGTTGTTGTTTGCGGTTGACTAACGTTAGCGAGCTTACAACAAAACCCCGTTAAATCACAAATCCTACAATACAAATCCCTGAGTGTAACAAAATCCCAACACCAACAACAAAACCACGAACGTTTTTAAAAACTTTACGATTTTCCTCAAGCGTTTAATTGCGTGGGTGACGGCGATGGAGTCGGAGTCGCTCTTCGGAAACTGAAAACACTAGGCCCGGGCCTGCGGGTAGCGCCGCCACAGCAAGCGGCCCGGGACATCATCACAGCGGCCTTGCGGTGGGCCGACTAAACTCTGTGACGACGGTACCGCCGTGCCGAGCTAGCTATGTGTGCGGAGCTGTCTCAACGCCGGGATCAGATAGCGAAATATAGACGCCTTACGGGTTGTTTTAACTACTGCGCAACGAGCGTCCGCCCTGAGCTTGGTTTGGTTCGAACGCTGCGGATGGATTCCGTAGAGCGCTCCCGCAGAGGCTTGCTCCTATTGGTCGCTTGCGGGGTAAACAACGCCGGCGATTCGTCGACGGACCTCGCGCAGCCAATCGCAGCGCGGCGAGGTTGGGACGCGCGCCTATGCAGGGTAGGGATTCTGAAGCGCTCGGCTCACACGCAGATGCAATGTTGAGCGATTCCGATTCGTTTTTATTTGTGGGTGAATTGTCACCGGATCGATTCCCGTGCGCGTTGTAAGTTGATTTAGTGAATTAACGTGTGTTTGAGACGCGTGAATGTAACACGGCAGCGATTCCGCTGTGAGGGTTGCGTTACGCTGCTACAAAGTTCGACGGAGTAACCTGTCACGTTTTATAAAAAAATGTTGTGGTGCAAGTTAGATGGAGTCGATTCGAGTAGTCGCGTTCGAATCGGAATCGCTAGTAGACAATAACTTTTGAAAATCCTGAATGGCCCCTGCCGATTGGATGGAGTTAATTGCGCAGTTAATGAGATGGATAACGGTGTGGGGCTAACATTACTAGTGTGGCAATCAGCAACAACAGCCGCCATTCGCCACTAGGTGGCGGTAACGTCACCACGGCGCCTGTGCCAGGCCACGTGAAGGCTCGCCAACAGATCACAGTACAAGACCCAGGTGGCAATCAGTACCCCACCATCTATCAGCATTCAATGCCAAACACATTCCGGAGCTTAGCCCTTAACTACTCTGGACATTAAGCAGCAGGGTGGTGCCGTGGTAACATCTGCGCCTCACAGAAAAAAAGTCACACATTTTCGGTACATAATGGCACGTGAAAAGTGTGCTGTTTATTTATTTATTAAGGAAGCACCTACCAGTAATTGTAGAATTAACTCGAAGGCTTTCCAAACCCTGATGACGCTGAGTGGAAGTCTCAGCGAAACGTCGGTACCA
Organism: Geotria australis; assembly: GCA_036362915.1. Lineage (NCBI taxonomy): Eukaryota > Metazoa > Chordata > Hyperoartia > Petromyzontiformes > Geotriidae > Geotria > Geotria australis. The sequence continues at coordinate 2,128,726 of JAZEWU010000008.1, read as the reverse complement.
TCTTTGAAGGCAAGTGCTGTGTGTGCTCGCTCGTTTTCCCCAACATATCGACGGGTGCACAACACTTGCACACTTTTTCACATGACCTAAACTCATAAACAGAGCTTCACTATGGATAGTAATTGTACAACACTATTTAATCGAATTGATGATGCTGCTGCATTGGCACACAAGCACATTTAAGAAAATAACTCAACACTCACCAACAATGCTGCCTTAAAAGGAAAACTAGATAATCAGCGGTGTGTGGAGCCGGGCCGAGCCATGCCAGGCCGGGTCTAGCCAAAGCCAAGCTGGGTCAGCCCAAGCCAAGCCAACCCAAGCCAGCCCAAGCCAACCCAAGCCAAGTCAACCCAGGCCGGCCAAGTCAACACAGGCCAAGCTCCAAACCAAGCCAAGACAAGTCAAGGTCAAGCCAATCCAGGCCTGGGCCTTCCGTGTGGGCTTAAGGGCCTGGGCCTGCTCCGGCGGCCTACCACACCCGCGGCCTTGCGAGCCAAGCCAGGTCAGGTCGGGCCAAGCTGATGTGGAGCCAAGCCGGGCTGGGCCAAGCCTTGCGAGCCAAGCCAGGTCAGGTCGGGCCAAGCTGATGTGGAGCCAAGCCGGGCTGGGCCAAGCCAAGTCAAGCCAGGGCCGGGCCGCGTCAACCCAAGGCAATCCAAGCCAAGAACTTCCATGTGGGTGCCGACGCTGGGGGGTCTGGGGAAATGGCGGCGCGTTCTGATGCAGCGGCTACTCTCGGACCAAACAGTGCGGTGTCTTCATGGTTTCATGTTCGTTTTTTTTATTACGTTTTCATCAAGTAACAAGTATTAGCCGTCGGTTTCTGCAAGTCATTTGTAGAACGACAGTAAACAACGCCGGGGTCTGAGAGAAACGGTATTTCGATTCTCTGTATGTCCTGTACATATGGTAGAGTTGACAAATAAAGTTGAATTGAATTGAATATGGGCGATGGCCGTTCCTCTATATAAAAGCTGATCCATGCATGTGCATACTCTCACCACTGCTGGCAGACGGCCTCCAGAAGAGAGAGTTCTAGAAAACTCACAGAGAGAATATTTTATCCCACTCTTTTCCACGACGGCCAGATATCTTGAAAGAGGGGGAAGTAGCGATCACAGGGGACACACGGAATTGATAATTCGCTTTGGTAACCTGGAAACGGAATCTATTAACGCTCCTATTTCATCCAAAATTTAAATAACTGTGCCCGTCCCGTTTAGTGCACCCCTTAAGTGCCGCATGTGCCAAACTCGGTGGTGAAATTTTTGAATTTTTGAATTTCTTCCTGAGCCACCGTCGAGGACGCCTTCATCAGCGCCAGCCTCAAGTCCACGCCGGTGACCTTAGGAAACTGCACCTGCGCGAGGTTCCACAGAACAGCAGAAACAACTCAGGGACAGAACAGAGCGTGCACAGGGGTTAGTGGGCAGCAGCATTGCAAGCTGTAACATCCACGCCCCACAGAAAGAATGGTCTTGCCCGAGGCGGTTCGGTTCCTGCCCCGGGCGCCTTTCTGCGTGGAGTTTGTGTTTTCTCTCTCCCTGTTCTGCGTGGGTTTCCTCCGGGTTCTCCGGTTTCCTCCCGCAACTTGATAAATAATCCATCCATCCATTTTCTAAACCGCTTGTCCTGGTGGGGGTCGCGGTGGCAGCAGTCCAAGGAGAGTGGACCAGACGTCCCTATCCTCAGCAACAGAAAAATAATCGTTAATTAATTGTCCGATAACATCATAATGCATAGGACACAGTGTGTGGCAATATATTGGTACTGGCAAACCGCCTGGCTGCCACCTCCGCCTCTCTGCGGTTTCCTCGCGCCTCTGAGTCGTTCTCCCTTTGAATGAATACCTTCGACATTGAATGACTATGCGCCACGCTTTATAAATACCATTTATTATTATTAGCGAGGGGAGAGAGTTCGACACGGCTATCCCGAAAGAACAGCTTTGAAAAGCAACCGTCAGTGACATCAACATCGCCCTTGGGCGGCACAGTGGCACAGTGGCGCAGCGCGTAGCGGTGATGCCTCTGTGTCGACAGATGACGACGGAGCTCACCAGCTGGGAAGGAATATCCTGCAGTCTTCGCTTGGTGGCGTTGGGCGTGGTGGGGCTGCACGGCGTCATCTTTCCACCTGGCGTTTAACGCGGCCAAACGTGACAACATGTTTGCTGTGTTACTGTTACGAGCGCCGTTTAGTGCGATCGGCACCGCTGGCGCTATGCGACAGCCTAAATGCATCCGTGTAACAAATCACACTGAAGGCCAATGCTAGAGCTGTTTCAGAAACATTCCCAACTGCTCGTGAAATACAGGCGTGCCTCTTTTAACCAAGGCTCGGCCAACGAATTTCCGTGTAACGGACAAGAATAAAATCTTCATTAATAAATATTCTATAATAGTAAGGACTACGTAGCACTTGCACTGCACTCCCAAGGCTCCTGTGAACCACACACTCTCATCGCGAATGAGAGACGAGGACAGCTCGACACGGCCATCCCGATGGAGCAGCTCTTGAGAGTAATTATCATTCCGGACAACAAGCGCGGACAAAAAACGTTACCGGGCAGGATGAGCCACGTGGTTGCCTTTTCCGCGTGGCGTATGGGCTGGAAGAGCGCGTCGGACACAGCGGTGCAAATGTCGCTCCCGCTGAAGCCCTCCGTCAAGTCGACCAAGCGCTCCATGAAAGTCGAGGACATCTCCACTTCCTGCGAGCATATCGCCTTCCTGATGATCTCCTTTCGCGCACACCTGATTGAGGACAAGGGCCGGTGGTCTCATAAAAGTGTTGCTAATTTGCCATTCTCTCCGCAGCCCTGTGCAGCGCTTTGTGACCCTCGGGTGAAAAGCGCTCTATAAATGCTATTATTATTATTATTACTAATAATAACAATAATTTTATATTTATAACGCGTGGCACATATTAATTCAACGTCGAAGGTATTCATTCGACGAGAGAACGACTCAAGAGGCGCGAGGAAAGCGCAGAGAGGTGGAGGAGGCAGCCAGGAGGTTTGCCGGCGCCATGCTGCCACACATTGCCTCCTATAGATTATGACGTTATCGGCCAACACTTATATTTGATGATATCAGCCACTTGGATAGGACTATCCAGGTCACCTTTGACAAAGTGGTTTTAGCCCAGCGAGCTCGCAGGCTCTTTACGCGTTTTCACAACGGGCGCCGCCAGCAGTGGCGTGCAGAGGTTTGGTGATGCCCGGGGCCAACTCCTTGATTGTATGCCCCCCAAGACTCAAGTATAGGGCCTAGTACTGAGTTATAAGGTAGTACTATAACGTGTCGAAGGTCGTCGACAGGTCACAGTAGTGGATGATGAAAAATAATGTCGATCGGCGTCGACAGGGCACCGAAAGAGTTCATTAGCATTACGCACACTATTTACACGTAACGGGTTCTCTACTCTGGTCTCGCTTATTAAGACACGGATCCACATTCACACCAGCTTGTGGGACTGTTTAATTTCACTCTTTGATTGGACGCCCCCCCTGAAATGGATGCCCGGGCCCGTCGGCCCCTCCGCCCCCCTTTCTGCACGCCACTGTCCGCCGGCAACAGCGACCGCGCAAACGCCGTTCCCCCGCCGCGTCGCCGCCGCACCTGTCGGGCAGCGGGATGTAGATCCTGCGCTGGAAGCGGCGCAGGAAGGCCGTGTCCAGGTCCCAGGGGCAGTTGGTGGCGCACACGAGGACCAGTTTGTCGTTGTCGCCCGCGTTGGCGCAGTTGCCCTCCATCTGGCGCAGCAGCTCCGTCTTGACGCGCCGCACGTGCTCCTCCTCGCCGCTCTTCCGCTTGCGGCACAGGCTGTCCACCTCGTCGATGAACACCATCTGCGCGGGAAAGGTCGGTTTGGCACGCGACGCCGTTCGCGGAAACCCCCGGCGAGTAGGTAGATGTTTATTATCCGCCCGACTGTCCGTTGTCAGAAAGCGCTCAGTCCTGTCCGGGGAACCGGACTCACGGGCTCGGTGTGTGTGTTGGGACGAGTGCATGAGCTGTATGACACTCACACAGTTGTCTTTCTGGCTCCTGGCTTGCTGAAACAGCGCCTTTATCATCCTTAAACAAACACAAATAACATGACAAAATATGTTCACCTTAAGACAATACAATCTTTTGTTGGTGGCCGGTTTGAACGGCCGCTATCCAGGTTGACCCGCGTTGGCCTGGTTGCCCCCCCCCCCCCAAATGGTGGGGATATTGGAGCAGAATGTTACGGCCGGATGTCCTTCCTGATGCCAACCCTCTTGAGGCGGACGGTATTCGGATCGTTATTTGTCTGAAACCTCTGCCCCCACACCTGTTCACCAAGTGAGACCCTAGGAGGAGTGCTAGACTCCAGACCTGTTCACCAAGGGAGTATCGCAGCAGGATTCTAGGGCCGGATGCCCTTCCTGACGCCAACCTCCTTGAGACATCAACCTGTAAGGGGACAATCATTTAAAAACAAGTGGCATGGAAACTTACTTCTCCGTTTCCCCAAACAAGGAGGAGATGAGGTCTGAGCTGGAGATGGAGTAAAACTTTGATTTAAACTCCAGCGCAACAGCAAACGCCAGACACGTCTTTCCTAGAGGACGCACAACAACCACAACAGCAGCTGCCATTCGCCATTAAGTGGCGGTGACGTCACCGCGGCGCATGTGCCAAGCTGGATTCACCTTGCGAGCAGTTGAGGAGTCAAAGGCTCGCTGGCCGGAGGTCAAGGTCACACGGTCAGCTGGACAGTGGCCGTTTAAACCGGCAACAGTAACAACAGCCACGGCAATCATCTAAGCCAACGCTAATCGGTTACCAGAGGGGGATTACTGGTGGGCTGGTAACCCTGTGATGCTAACTTTAGCATGCTCAACGTGTTTTTGCCAGGGCCTCTTGCAGTGTTAAGTGATTAAAGAGAAAAGTTTAGTGTTTAACGGTGTCTGCTCGGAAATGAAATAGCCAGAAGTCATGTTACAGCGCCGAAAGGAATCAAACGAAAGTGGTAAACTGACAGAGCTGATGAATAAACGTTTAAAAGCTTTGTTGGAAAGCGCACACACACACACACGCGAAACATTTCTAAAGAATATTTTGTGCACAATTCCCAAACGCTCTGATCTGCACCATTTGATGTGAAATGACACAATTGGTCTCCTGACACATGTGAGTAACTTCTAAAAGGCACTGCTTAGCGTGGAATGCATTTAGAATTCATCTCAGACACAAACCTGTCCCCGGAGGCCCGTAAAGTAGAATCCGTCTCCAAGGTTTGAGATTGCCTGGAATGCAAAATCAAGAAGATGAAGGTAAACAGACGTGGGCTTTAAAGGTCACCAGCTGTAATGTAACACTGTTCCTGAAATATATCACACGGCCACTGCACAGTAATAATCTTCTTTTTTGCGATTCTTCGAAGCACGATGGTCGGCCTCTGGACACCGTTGTCTTTCAGCTCGGCCTTGAAGTGTTTGGTAGAATTCGCAGGCAATACCAAGTACTACCTGACAGGGATCGCGAGGTGAACGCTTCTACCTTCACCCCCACAGTAATAATAATAATAGCGTTTTATAGAGCCCCTTTCACCCGAGGGTCACAAAGCGCTGCACAAGGGCCGCGAAGAGAACGGCATGTCAACAATGAAAAAAAAGAAACAAAAAAATTAAATGATCAGTAATGATTTATCTGCAGGATTGTAAATGCTTTGAGTGGAAGAGTGGCACAGCGGTAACATCTGAGCTTTACAGAAAGACGGTTCTGCTTATACAGGGTCGCGGTGAGCCGGAGCCTATCTTAGCAGACACAGGGCGCAAGGCAGGGCTATACCTCTGATAGGATGCCAGTCCATCTCAGGGCACCGGGGAAAATTTAGTCAGCAGCCCAATTAACCTATGCAGCAGCAGGTCTTTGGACTGTTGGAGGAACCCAGGCGGACACGGACAGAACATGCAGAATCCACACAGAAAGGCACCCGAGCCGGGATACGAACCCGGGTTCATCTTGCTGTGAGGTGGCAGCGCTACTCACCGCTATGCCACCGTGCCGCTCCGCTTCTGAGCAGTGCAGGAATATATTTCACTGCCCTCTGTTGCCTATCTTATAACACTGCAGCCCTACATCCCTCTACCACAGTAGTCTCTAATCACTTAGAATCTGGGGGTCAAGGTAGAAGCGTTCACGTCGCGATCCCTGTCCGGTAATACTTGGTATTGCCTGCGAATTCTACCAAACACTTCGAAGCCGAGCTGAAAGACAACGATGTCCAGAGGCTGTCCATCGTGCTTCGAAGAATCGCAAAGAAGAAGAAGACTTAGAATCTGAATGTAACACAAGATCTACAATTAAAAAGCCTACTTTACTAAAACCCCCAAAAATGTATGCTCTGCGTAACACTCAGCTAATCCTAGTGTGACACCACCCCCCGTTTGACTGACAATAATAATTAACTCTATTTATAACTCGCGCGGATATTCATTCAATGTCGAAGATATTAATTCAATGTCGAAGGTATTCATTCGACGAGAGAATGACTCGGAGGCGTGAGGAAACCACAGAGGCGGAGGAGGCAGCCAGACGGTTTGCCGGCGCCAACATATTGCCACACACTGCGTCCTATATGTTATGATGTTATCGATCAATTAATTAATGAGTGTTGCACACTGCGAGTGCTTGCTGCACACTATCTCCAGCGGCTTACATTTGCGACCCACGGCCGCCACAGTTTTAAATACAACCACCGTACAGAATATCATCTTTGCCCACTCTCCCTCTCTATACCGTATATATTTTTTAAATGTTCAGATCGACTGTTTGAGACTTTGCAATGCTACGTGTAGATGTTTTTTGTTGTTGGTTGATACGTGTAAATGTTGTTTTTGTTGGTTGATATAAATTGTGGTTCTTTATGAATCTTGTATATATTTTTAATTTTTGTCAGCGATTCGCATGTTCGTTGTGTCGCAGGAGTCCCGTAAAGAGCTTGCACGCTCACTGGGTATTTTTCTGCTGAAATAATAAACATCCATCTATCATGTGTAGCACCGTATTGCAACACGTTACACACAATGCATCGGATTCCAATTCTGTTTTGCGAGTCTGCAGGACTCCTATTGACGGCGCGTCTGGAAAAAGCAATAAACCCCTGACCTTTAAAGAACTGCGGGTAACTAATGGGATAAATGACGGCTTCGCGCAGGATATGTTTGGCTTCGTTCAGCCCAAAAATATCTCCAAAGCTGATGGTCTTCTGCTGTATGGACATATCTTCTATAGCCTTCTGCCTGGAAGTAGAGTCTGGACAGAACAAGCACGTTTTAGTCCATGGACACGAGCAGACATTGGTACCACTTAAATCGCTATTGCGTGACTCTCAGTTAATCTGTCTTGATGTTATTGACATGCCGTTCTCTCCACAGCCCTGTGCTGCGCTTTGTGACCCTCGGGTAAAAGCCGCTCTATAAATGCTATTATTATTAAATGCAACTCGTGTAGTAAATATTATTATTAAATATAAAAACGTCATCGCTCAAATGATGACATTGCATGTTTTTTGTAAAAGTAAAAATATATATACATTACCTTGAATTGGCTGTTTTGTCATTGGTGGCTTCACGGGTGGCTTAGGTGTGGTAATTGTCTCTGTTTTCTTCGACAAAATAGTGGCACTCTGATACAAGAATTCTTTTATAACAACCAAGGAAATCTAAATAAGACAAATAAAAATAATTTGCTGCAATGTTAGTATTCCAATGCGTAATACAGTACAGTACTTTTAAATGTAAATCAATACAGGATTGTTTAAGTTGGGAGAAATACGTATTGACACTTGTTCAATGCCTGTCTTAATCTTACTGCTACAACGATGTGAAATGTTCATGGAATTGAAATCGGCTGATTGCCAATTCGGCATAGTGATACCTCGCTCCCACCTATCTGTGCTTTCCTGCAGCGCCTGTGTGAAAGGCGCTACTCTATAAATGCAATACATTATTATAATTCTGTGTGGAGTTTGCATGTTCACCCCGCGTCTGCTACTATTAATGAGTGAATGTACTGTAGTAGGTTTTCACGGCTCGATTCATGACGGTTGCACTTTGGAGCTGTTCTTTCGGGACAGCCGTGTCACTGAGCGCTCCCCTTCACGACGTTTCGCCTCCCACGTCGGAAGCATCATCAGGCCTGAGAGAGGGAGATCGCTCGACACGGCTATCCCGAAAGAACAGCTCTGAGGAGCAACCAAAAATAATGAATGCCAAATCAAATTAGCACTTTCTAAAGGCTCGCCACCGATGTGTGGTTACAGTGGGCAATGGGCGTAATGGGTCTATTCAAACCTGGAGCAGGCGGTGGGCAACATGCCCACAATTCGCCATATACGTGCCTTCTGGTTAATCCGGGTATAAGTGAAGATGTGGGATTCAGCCATTCATTACCTCCACTTGAATAAAACATCCAGGGCTCGCCGGGAGAAATGAAATGTTACACAAAGTGAACATCATTTTTGGTTAACGGATGGGGCCTCAAAACGAATGACGTATGTGCCTCTGATTAAAAGTCCCTGGTTTAAAATTGCCGTACTTTACAAGCACAGTGTGAGATGAAAATTGTCTGCCAATGGCCCAACGTACTATTAGCCTGCCATTTATAGGACAGTTTATAAAGATATACGGCTTGAAATATTAAAACGGCCAGGCAAGCTCAAACAGAACTTTTTCTAAACCACTTGGAAAATGCTGCTGCACAGAGGAAGTGTGGAGATAGAGGTGCCCAGGTCAATCAGAGGTCATAGCGATGAGCTACCACAGCTCAGACCCTAGGTTAATGTTATCCATAATATATCCCTTTTATGGGTTGGGTCATGTCAGAAATAAGTGTTGTAAACCCACCTCCACCCAACACAGCAGATTAGTCAGGTTTGTCAGGTGAACAAAACGTGACAATTTTTTACTCCTTCGGCACACATTTACAATGTTGGCTCTGTCGGGTGGAGGCGGGTTTACGACACGAATTTTTTACGTGACCCGACCCATAACAAAGGGATATATTGTGCAAGTTCAAACTGTTTAATGGAGTACCATCTCATGCAGCTTGTGGTGAAGCACAGAAAGGTGGTCGTCAAACCTTTAGGAATTCTATCAGGAAAACATCGGGTAGAGAGAGTACTCACTCTCCTTCGTCCAGAATGATCAGTCGATAGCACGTTGTCAATTAATGCAAGCCCGTCTTGACACCTGTCCACGACGAAGCTCCTGTTGCATGTTGATTTCATGCATTCCTCTGCCACTACTGCCACTCTACAGTATTTAATCGGACGTATGGCACAAGCATGTTAAGGAACAGATTTTAATATGAATATTCATTAAAGTCGTTGCACTGCCCTCCGCGGCCCTTGTGCAGCGCTTCGTGACCCTCGGGTGAAAGGCGCTCTATATAAAACGCTATTATTATTATTATTGGATTGACTTGTCTTGGCTTGGAGCTTGGCTTGACTTGGCATGGCATGGCACGTTTGTTGTATCGCAGGAATCCCGCGTCCGGAAGGTAATGCAACGAATTTAACACATTTACGACATTAAATTGTTACTACATTGGTCATTGACGCTAATTGAAATAACGTATATACACATCTCTGATAGACTAAGGTATACAAAATACCCTTCATAAGAGAGAGGATGAGAAATGGTGTTTGGAGCCTACATCAAATGCAACAGAAGTAACATTGTTAACTATAGAGCTCATTATACACACGGTATTTGAACCTAGAAATAATTAAATTAAGCTACCCCGAAGGAATAACAATTCCAATGTTCATAAAATAAGCAACGGTGTTTTCACTTACATTACGTCGACATCTGGCAGGAAAACAAACGTAAATCAAGATTTAATTCCAGCGAGAGTTGTATCTGTAAACTTGCCCACCATCCACACACAACTGTACTTTTATCTATATTTACAACAGGCGAACAGTATATTAATGCATTGCTTTATACAAGGTTGGTTCAAGTGAAACTTTAACGCGATTCACACTGATGAATAATGTTCACCTTACCAATATATGCGTCCAAGATATGTTCTAATGCTGCCATGTATGCGCCTGTGTTTGTGAGCACAAGTATGCTCAAAAATCCTCGAACTTCCAGATCATGGATGATGATAGTGTAATTTAAGCCGGACTGTCCGGATTATTGATAGTGTCAGTAAGCCGGACTGCCCAGATTAGTAAAGTATCAGTACGGCCGACTTCAACAGTTGTCCCGTAAATAGCTTACAAGCTCACTGGGTATTTTTCTGCTGTAATAATACAAATCTAATCTACCTATGTGGGATTGAGTGGGTAGCAGCACGGTGCGGGTCCGGGCTGCAACCACAACCCGCGCGCGTACGCAACAACTCGTTCCGGAGACCACGGTCGTAAAACGTTCCGGCTGTGTAACTCGGTCAAAGTTCGCTCGGGTGAAAGCGTCGCTCGGCTTGTTGCCCTACTGACCCCCTCCCCTGGCTATTCGCTCTTTCTGTATCGCGCGATGTTCCTACCTCGGGTCGCCGCAGCAGGGAGGAGTCGGGTTCACACCGCAAGGATGGCGACGGCGGCGGCGGCGGCGTCTAAGGGCAAGGAGGGAGGCGGCAAGCTGGCTGGCAAAGTGGCGATTGTGACAGCGTCTACAGATGGGTGCGATGTGTCTGCCTGTGGTTGTTGTCTGCCTGTGGTTGTCATAATGCACAGCCATCGCATGCCCAAGCAACTACTGTTTAGCCTGGATAGAGGGGGGCTTAAAGGGCGCGGCACGTGCCAGGGAAGAGACGGACTGATGCGGCACAGCAGGACATGGAGCTGGGTGGACTTGCTGAAAACTGGTACCAAGCGGTGTCAAGATCGACCTCTGTGTGAAGGAGGTTCGTGAAGGACGCTACTGGACAGTTGGAGGCAGTCGCCCTCCAGCAACAACGGAGGGGCGGAGGAGCGACGCTCACAACAGCGAGCCGAGCGCCAGAGCGGCCAAAGCAAAGCGAGTTGGCGCAGCAGGGAGCTCAGGTGGTGCATCTGCCAGTCATCTCGGTCAGGCAGCTCATGACACGTGGGTCTATGCCGTGACCTCCTCGTGCACCTAGCCAACTATTCAACCGTGGAGGATCGCACGATGAAATCGGTCCGAGTGCAGGCGTTACATGGATTGTCGTCAGACCGTGATAGATGGTGACGGCTTGGAGGGAGGCCTTTATCCAGCAGTGGATTGATCATGGCAGGTTCTGCTCGGGGACGGGTCGACCCGGCCCATTATCATCTTCATCTCTACAAAGGTCGGAGCAATAAAAGCGGCAGGGTGTCTGTGCAGTGTTAAAATCTGCACCTCGCTGAAAGAAGGTTTTGCCCGAGGCGGTTCGATACCTGCCTTGGGCGCATTTCCGTGTGGAGTTTGTTACGCGTGGGTTTCCTCTGGGTTCTCAGCTTTCCCCCCCGCAACTTAACAACTTAAAAAACATCATAATATATTGGAAGCAGTGTGTGGCAATATGGCGCCGGCAAACCGCCTGGCTGCCTCCCTCCGCCTCTCCGCGCTTTCCTCGCTACGCCTCTTGAGTCCCTTCTCTCGTCGAATGAATATCCACGACGTTGATGAATATGCGCGCGTTATAAACGTAAACTTATTATTATCGATCAATCGTCGGGTTCGATCGTAATATATAGGACGCAAGTGCCTGGAAAAATGTTGGCGCCGGCTAACCGCGCTCGCTCTTCCGCTCTCGCCCCCCCCGCGTGCGTCCGCCTCGGGCTCTCGACGGCACCCCCGCCATTCCGATCGCAGCATCGGCTACAGCATCGCAGAGCGGCTGGGGCGCGAGGGTGCTCGGGTGATGATCAGCAGCCGCAAGGCGCAGAACGTGGAGCGCTCGCTGGCCAGCCTTCGCGCTCAGGGCCTGCTCGTGTCCGGCACGGTCTGTCACGTCGGCAAGCCGGAACAGCGCAAGCAGCTCATCGACGAGGCGAGCCGCTTTCCCCCCTGCCGGCGCCGGCGATCGGCCGAGTCGATTAAGAGCTCGTCGAGCGACATTGCTGCCGCGTTATGGGAAGGATGGATAGTTGGATAGATGTTTATTATTACAGCAGCAAAATTACCCAGCGAGCTTGCAAGCTATTTACGGGACTCCCGCGACACAACAAACGTATGATCGCTGACAGCAATTAAATATATATACAAGGAGAAGGAGCGCTCGATGCGGCTATCCCGAAAGAGCAGCTCTTAAGAGCAAATGTTACATCCATCCATCCATTTTCTAATCCGCTGGTCCTGGTGAGGGTCGCGGTGGCAGCAGTCCAAGGAGAGTGGACCAGACATCCCTCTCCTCAGCAACAGATTCCAGCTCTTATCATACAATTAAAAACGACTGCACTGTGTTCCCACATTTATGCGTCCCATCTTCACGTACGACGCCTTAGGCGCCTTCGGCGTCGTCGGACCTGAGCATTGTACCTGTGTTTCTTGGTTACTTCGCGTTATTTTTTTCATTCAAAGTTGCTGAATTTCTCGTCCCTTGCCTCGGGTCTCTACGCGTGTTTGCGGAGCAGACCATCAAAGAGTTTGGGGGCATTGACATCCTCGTGTCAAACGCTGCCGTCAATCCCTTCGCTGGAGACGTTCTGGATTCGAGCGAAGCCGTTTGGGATAAGGTACCTCATCATAATAATAATAATAAACTCTATTTACAACGCGTGGCACATGTTCATTACATTTCTAAACGTGTTAATTCGAAGAGAGAACGACTCAGAGGCGTAGCGAGGAAACCGCAGAGAGGCGGAGGAGGCAGCCAGGCGACTAGCCGGCACCAATATTTGCCAGGCATTGCTGCTAGGGTCTCACTTGTTAGACAGGTCTGGAGTCTAGCATTCCCGCTAGGGTCTCCCATTGGTGAAAATGTTTTGAGTCTAGCACTCCTGCTCGGGTCTCCCGTGGTGAACAGGCCTGGCGTTTAACACGCCTGCTAGGGTCTCCCTTGGTGAACAGCTCTGGAGTCTAGCAATCCTGCTCGGGTCTTAACACTTGTTTCATTTGCCAGAAAAGGGGGTAAAAAAAAACAAACCTCGTATATATTTTTTGTTCACATCTGTTGCAGGTGTTGGACATCAACGTCAAGTGCATGTTCATGATCACCAAGGACGTTGTCCCGCACATGGAGGCCCGGGGGTGAGACGCTCGCGAACGCGCGTCGGTGTGCGGCCTACGCTAGCGGCAGTCGGCGCCCGGCGTGCACCGCGAACGGGCGACGCGACGCGGCCCGCGGTAACGTCGCCGCTCCCCGTTTGACTTTTTCCCTTCTCCGTGTTTTCGGCAGCGGAGGTTCAGTGGTGCTCGTCTCCTCCGTCGCGGGCTACCAGCCGTTTAGCGTAAGACCTTCCTCCCTCCCTCGCGCGCGCGCTCGTCGGTCGTCACGGCGATGCCGATGTTGGGGTCAGAAGCATAAACGACGCTCGATGTCGTTGACGATAGGGAAGCATAGTATGCTCCCCATCGCCAAATCCAAGTCGTCGCGAGCACAAAACCCGTGACTTGTCGCGGGGGTGAACGGAATAAGAGAGATGTAGATAGATGTAGATGAGTATAGCCTTGCGCCCCGTGACCCTGTACAGATATTGAGCGGTTTCTGACGGTGGATGGATGTTTATTATTACAGGAGAAAATAATAATAATAATAGCGTTTAGAGAGCGCCTTTCACCCGAGGGTCACAAAGCGCTGCACAAGGCTGCGGAGAGAACGACATGTCAACAACGACAGAGAACGGAAAATCAGCAACAAATTTTGATTGTTTTTTTTGGGTTTTTTTTTAAAATAAAATCCGAGCTGTGGAGAGAACGGCATTTCAACAACGGGGAGACAGAAAACTGAGAGTCAAGGGATAGCGATGAAACTTGCAAGCTCTCAAAGCGGGATTCGTAAATTGATTTCATCGTATTGTGAGGCCATCGTGAAGCGAGGGGCCACTGTACTGAGAATCGCTCCCAAGAGCTGCTCTTTCGGGATAGCCGTGGCGAATTAAAACAACACAACGTGTGTATATTGGTGACACCCTCACGACTTCGTTACAAGATCGCGAACCGAACCAGCGGTTCCACGCAGCGTTGCTGGAAGCTGCAGCGGGCCATTAGTCTTATGCTGCCGGCAGCGCAATCTCAGTTTCAGACAGCGGAAGGACAGTTTAATGTTTAATGCAACGTGTAAGGACAGACTTGTTTTATTCATGGGAAGCGATTTGCCAAGTCGGGAGCGTTTCTCCCGCGTGCGAGCTTATTGCGAGAGCCAAGAGCGGTCCGGAGCTGTGACGCCGTTCATAACAGGTGTCCAGTGTCCCTCTCTAAATCCACTTTACTTCCCACGTATTGATCACGGTCCGGAAAACTTTAACGCCGTTTCAGCTTTAAATTCCCACCTTTGCGACGAGTAGCGGCAACCTTCGTAAGCGCCCTTCCGCCTTTATCCAGACGTCAGAAGAACGCTTTGCCGCGCTCGGAACAAAGTAGTGGAGGTCCGTCTGCCGGCGGCGGCGTAGACAGGAAATTTCAGGGCTGCACCTTCGCCTCTGGACGGCACAGTAGCATAGTGGGTGAGTAGTGCTGCCGCCTCACAGCAAGAATGTCCCGGGTTCAAATCTCCCCGTGTCCGCGTGGGTTTTCGCCGGGCACTCCGGTTTCCTCCCACCGTCCAAAGACATGCTGCCAGGTTAATTGGCCTACTGAGTAAATTTCCCCAGGTGCCCCGCGTTGGACTGGCGTCCCATCCTGGGCGTGGCCCTGCCCTGCGCCCTCTGTCTGCCGGGATAGGCCCCCGCTCACCGCGACCCTGTACAGGATTAAGCGGTTTCTGACAATGGATGGCTGGATGGTTTCTGACAACGGATGGAGCTTCGCGTCTTGGTGCGCGTGTCGTCTCGAGGGCCTTACGCGATCGTTCCCGCCCGTTTCCAGGAGTTGGGGCCGTACAACGTGAGCAAGACGGCGCTCCTGGGCCTCACCAAGGTCCTGG
Source organism: Geotria australis (assembly GCA_036362915.1). NCBI lineage: Eukaryota > Metazoa > Chordata > Hyperoartia > Petromyzontiformes > Geotriidae > Geotria > Geotria australis. Next base: position 2,113,709 of record JAZEWU010000008.1, on the reverse strand, counting down.
CGCAGCGGCTGGCGCCCACAAACATCCGCGTCAACTGCCTGGCTCCCGGCATCATCCGCACAAAATTCAGCTCGTCCGTGAGTGGCCCGTGTCGGCTCCACGCTCGCCCAGCACGGCGCGCCGCTTTCGATGGCGGGAGGTTTAGTCTACCTCTGCGTCTTCCTACGTTCGTTCGTTGTCGGAAAGCACGTAATCCTGTGCAGGGTTTGCGGGTGAGACGGAGTCTAACGCA
>JAZEWU010000008.1:2093451-2112459 GCA_036362915.1 Geotria australis | reverse complement strand
TAGTCTACCTCTGCGTCTTCATACGTTCGTTCGTTGTCGGAAAGCACGTAATCCTGTGCAGGGTTTGCGGGTGAGACGGAGTCTAGCGCTCTTGCTAGGGTCCGCTTTGGTGAACAGGTCTGGATTCTAGCACTCCTGCTAGGGTCTCCCGTGGTGAACGGGTCTAGTCTAGCACTCCTGCTAGGGTCTCCCTTGGTGGTGAACAGGCCTGGAGTCTAGCAGTCGACCTTCATAGGTGCTCGCTAACAGCACTTGTCCCTACAGTCTGTTAAGGCTATTAAGGGGATGTTTGTCTTTGTAAAAAAAAAAACCCGACGTTTAAACGTTTGCGGTGTTACCGCGTACATTCCATTATTTCGTTTTATGTGCAGGCGGGCAAAAAAAAAACATTTCGAGCAAACGCTGCAGCGGCATGTGTGATGTAATTAATTTTACATCGCCGCTGCCAGCACACCGGCTGAGTTGCAAACGCAGGCAGCCAGAGTATTTTGTGTAAACAGCGTAATGTAGAAAAAGCGCGCACGAAGACAAAGATCCCCCGTATAGCCTCAACAGGCTGTAGGGTCAAGTGCCGTCAGCGAGAAGCACCTATGATGGTCGGCACGGCACGCGAGGAGGTTGGGTGACCAGCACCACGCCCGGACGCCTTTGTCTCCCTAGTGGCAATGTTTACACACCGCACGAGGTACTAACTTGAGGCTGAGTCGACCCAGGACCGGTTCAGAAAATCGTCACCGGTGTTGGCCGTGAGCGGGATTCGAACTCGGGCCATAGCCAGGTTTGTAGCCCAGCAGCGCGCTAACCACTGAGCCGCTGCCAGCACAACCGGCTGAGTTGCAAACGCAGGCAGCCGAAGTATTTCGTGTAAACAGCGTAATGGATAAAAACGCGCACACACACACACACATCCGCGTGCGCGGGCACCGTTGTAATGTGACGCTTCAATGACACGCGCGGTTTGCTCGTGAAAATTTCCGATTTGCTGAGTTTTTGAAGTATTTTTTTTCTCCCCCCCCCCCGTTCACGCGTCGTGTTGTTTCCGTAGCTCTGGGAGAACGAGCAAATGCTCGACATGTTTCTCCAACATATACCCATGCGACGGTAAGACCAAACGGTGTGCTGCGTCAGCTGTTACGGTTGTCGGTAAAGGGGCAGCCCTGCAATTGCTTGTTCGTGTCGCCGCTGGCGGAAGGGCGGAAGGTGGGACGCTGTCTGCTGCTGTTTACTTTGTGACTACGGTTCAGATTTCATCTTTTGCAACATTTAATGCTGTCAGTCCGTTGAATCACCGTGTGATTGCACGTATTGTTTGCGTTGGTTATTTCCTAAGTTTGTTGTATTGCGGGAAGCCCGCATCCGGAGCTTGCTAGTGTTAGAGATAGGAGTCACAGTGTTAGAGACAGGCGCACGTGTTAGAAAAATAAGACTATTTTAGAGACAGGAGCCAGTGTTGTATCGCAGGAATCCCGCATCCAGAGCCTGCAAGCTCACTTGGCTATGTTCCGCCGTAACAACAAACACCCATCCGTCTATCAATCCCTAAATCCGCACCTTTTCCACAACTGCTCCATCAGCCTTAACCGTCCGCCCGCCTTCATCCCGACGTCAGACGGACGCGTCGCGCGCTCTGCGAACAACGCCGCCCGCGGGGCGGGTACTCTGCTAGCGGCGTCAAATTCTTCGACGACGTCTGCCCCCCACCCCACCCCCCCACCCCTTCCCGCAGCATCGGCGAGCCGGAGGAGTGTGCCGGCACCGTGGCCTTCCTGTGCTCCGACGACGCGTCCTACATGACGGGGGAGACCATCGTGGTGGCCGGCGGGCAACTGTCGCGACTCTGAACGGGACGCGGGTCGGTGAGAACCCCGTGACCCCCGCAGCTGGGTACGTCAACACAGGCGCCTTTCTTTGTGGAGCTTGTGTGTGTCTCCCCCTGCTCTGCGTGGGTTTCCTCCAGGTTCTCCGGTTTCTTCCCACAACTTTAAAAAAAACCGTACGAAGGCCGGCATGGTGGCGCGGTGAGCAGGCACCGCTGCCTCATAGCAAGGAGCGTCCGGGTTCGAATCCCGGCTCGGGGGCCTTTCCGTGCGGAGTTTGCACGTTCTCCCCGTGTCCGCGTGGATTTTCGCCGGCCGCTCCGGTTACTTCCCAGAGTCCAAAGACATGCTGCTGCTGCTGCATAGGTTAATTGGCCAGCTGACTAAATTGACCCCGGTGCCCTGTGACGGAGGCGTACTCTAGAGCTCACTGCAGTGGGTGTCCTTCTGCCAACAGTGCTGTGAGCAAAGCAATTACAGGGCTGCGCCTCTACCCTTTTAGCATCTAAACACTGAAAGTGCCCGGGCTCCTAAATTAGACGCGACTTAAATCTGTAAATTCAGCACGCTCGTGATTTGTAATTGGGAAATTAAATTACACACTCGAGAAGAAATCGGTAATTTTCCTTTCGAATAACGTGAGACGTCGTTAATTGGCCGTTTTTTATCTTCGTCGCATTACCGTAGCAATTTGTAACTTCAATGGATCTGCACGCGTCTCTCTGCCGCGGTTTAACCCGGCCGAGAGACGCCGAGTCAGCCGTTTATTCGCCCCGGTGGTTGGCGGTTCAAGAAAGGCTTTGAGAGACGTCTGAGGTAGTTGTGCTGCGTCCCTGTGAAAAGATGATAATAATCGTCACCATCATCATCATTGTCAGAAACCGCTTAATCCTGTACAGGGTTGCGGTGAGCCGGAGCTTATCCCGGCAGACACAGGGCGCAAGGCAGGGCTATACCCAGGATGAGATTTCAGCCCATCACACGGCACCAGGGGCAATTTTAGTTCGCAAGCCAATTAACCCAGGCAGCAGCGTGTCTTTGGATTGTGGTAGGAAACCGGAGCGCCCGGCGAAAACCCACGCGGACACGCGGGAGAGAACGTGTAAACTCCACACAGACAGGCACCCGAGCCGTGAATCGAACCCGGGCGGGCCTTCTTGCTGTGATGCGGCGGCGCTGCTCACCGCTATACCGCCGTGCCGCCCACCGCGATATATATCTCGCAATCCGTAACCGTGGCGGTTTGCGCGGGGAGTCCGCACCGAGACGCAGTAACTCGCTACCGCGGCCTGCTGACGAATCGTTAATGAATTCTCCAGACGCAGCAGAAAAAAAATTAATGCTCTTGAATTATTGAGCATTAATTGTGTGATGTCCAATTAATATAAAAAATACATCAGAAGCAAACGCTGCATTTTTAAGAGCCTCGAGGCAAAGGCTTCTCCTGCCGCCGAGGTGGCAGCTTGCGGGGGGGATGTTTTCCCGAGCCCCTCTTTCTACCTCGTTCACCTCGTTCCAGTGTGGAACCCGAGCAGAGATTCCCAACTGTTATTGAGCCGACGTTGAAGATGAATAATGATAATAACGATGGTTGCTCTTCAAAACTGCTGTTTTGGGATAACCGTGTCACTGAGCGCTCACCTCTCCCTTGCGACGTTTCGCCTCCCACGTTGGAGGCATCTTCATGCGTTGATGTTAATCTTACAAGTTGTTCTTTCGGGATAGCCGTGTCACTGAGCGCTCCCGCTCTCGACAGTCTATACACACAGTCTATAGCTGCTTCTTTAGGCGTTGATGCCTCCAACGTGGGAGGCGAAACGTCGCGAAGGATAGAGAGAGGGAGAGCGCGCGGCGAAACGGCTATCTCGAAAGAGCAGCTTCGAAAAGCAAGCATCATTATTGTGAGCGGAGACATTTCGCCGATCGTCTCGGGGCAGTAATTGGCGCGCGGATGATGAAAGCATAAATAAATGAATAGGCTGCGCTTCAACGCAATGCGTCATCGATGCAAACTTAATTTACTTGAGTGGGCCAATTAGAGGGCCGCGTGTGCCGATAACAACAACAACAACGCAGACAACAGGTACGGAAAGCCAGTGAAATATTAACACAAAGCGAGCCGTGTGTGTGTGTGTGACTGCGTGCTGTGCCGACTCAGAGGTCTTCATTTAATGAAGGTGAAGCCCTCAGAGGTTCATTATCTCCGTGCCAAGAGAGCCTTAGGGCAACCAATTTGTGGGCATAATCTCATGCTTGGGATTTCGCTCTGCGACTTGAGTACACAGTTGTCTGGGCGCGCGAGTGATGTTACGGCCTCTGAGCAATTCCACCTCGCGGTAACCATCATCAGGCGTGATCGGTCCGCTGCTGGATTACCGCAAAATTTCGGCTGGTAGTACGCAGCTGTTATCTGTTTGTGGGATGACTGCTGTAAAGTCCCCCATGGATCGTAACAGTGGTGGAGGGGATTGCGTGTTACAATGAACCCCAGAGCTATGTCATCTGTAGTCTAGCACTCTTGCTAGGGCCTCCCCTTCGTGAACGGGTATGGAGTCTACCACTCCTGCCAGGGTCTCCCTTGGTGAACTGGTCTGGAGTCTGGCACTCCTGTTAGCGTCTGCTTTGGTAAACAGGTCCGGGGGGGGGTCAAGGTAGAAGCGTTCACGTCGCGATCCCTGTCAGGTAATACTTGGTATTCCCTGCGAATTCTACCAAACACTTCGAGGCCGAGCTGATAGACAACGATGTCCAGAAGCTGACCGTCGTGCTTCGAAGAATCGCAAGGAAGGAACAGGTCCGGGGGGAGGTTCCAGATAAATAACGATCCGAGGATCATCCGACTAACGAAAGTTGGCGTCAGAGAGGGCAATCCGGCCGTAAAATTTCGCTCCAATACCCCCACCATCGAAGGGGGGGGTAGGCAACCGGGAAACGCAGACAACATCCATTTAAGCCGACGGCATCTATAAATTGTTAATCGGTAGAGAGCAATCAATTATCACACTGAAATAATTAGATAACCCAGCTGTGATTTTGAAGCGCGGGTGTCGGCTCTTTATTGGCTCGGCGCACGCGATAACCGGCGTCGAGCCAACGCGAGCCGCATCTCTGCGGCACTTGTTACCGTTCCCCCTCGCCGTGAATGCGAATCGCGGCATCGCACTCCCGTAGGAACCTCGGACGTGTCAATCATCCACCTCCCGGCCACGGCTCATCGACCTTCTGCGTGGCACCGTTACGCCGTGCTGCCAAGCGGGGGGACGGAGGAAGCGCGCGCAGCCATATTTCCGCTACCCTGGAGGACAGCTCTTGATTTTTTTTTAAAGGGCCAGAGATATTGACGTGAAACTCACTCTTGTCGGCTGAGTTAAACACGGAGGCTGACTGGCCGACAGGTCATTGCACCGATGTAGGCTCTCACGACACCTCATTCTCCGCTCGGTCAGTTCTCTATTGCTCCGCGTCTTTGGAACAATATTGCCGTGAGTCTGAAGCTACAGTTACCACATTCGATGAGCAGCAACCTTGAATCCCAATTTGAATTAGAATTTCTGCCGAGCGGTGATTGCAAAACTTGTTTTGTGTCTGAAATGTTGCACTTGTTGACTCTCTTAATGTTGGTCGTGCAATAGGCTACCTACAGTTTTTTTTCCCATCGCATTGTTTAACCGTTTCAACTACCTTCGAGTTAAATTTACCTTGTTTTGTTTCTCTATATGGTCACTTATGTGCAATGCTGTGTGTAAATGTTTATCGTTTGTTGTTGTTTGGTTAATTTGTGATTTTATATTTTTATTTATTTTTTTATGGCTGCTCTTCAGAGCTGTTGTTTCGAGATAGCCAAGTCGAGCGATCTCCCTCTCTCCCTCGCGATGTTTTGCCTCCCACGCCTGATGATGCTTCCAACGTGGGAGGCGAAACGTCGCGAGGCAGAGAGGGAGATCGCCCGACGCGACTATCCCGAAGGAACAGCTCTGACGAGCAACCATAAAACAATAACTAAAAATATAAAATCACAAATTAACCAAACAAAAAATCAACATTTACACACAGCATTGCACATAAGTGACCATCAGAACACACACACACCGTCCACCACGATACAGTGACAATCCACTGCGGCGGTAGCGGGCGGAGGGGGGGATAATAATTTCTCGATACCCCACCGTTGTTCAATAACCCTCTGTCCTCTCAGCAGGTGACCGAATGCTGTCAAAGCACCGGCTTCCTTCGGAGGGCACACGGCGGGAAGGCGGTGGCACGGATGGAGATTCGCCGTGACCCACCGCGCGCGGGCAACCGCGGTTGCCGCTCGCTTCGCGAATTGCGTCACGCGAGTTCCGATTTAAAAGCGAATCGAAGAGCAACAGCTGCTGGGGCCGGGGAGCGGTTGTTGCGCGGACACAGGACGCCGTGCCCTTGCGGCCCTCGCCCGCGATCGTTATGTAATCCCGTTCGCGTTGTTTAATCAAATAAGTGGGGGCTATCCGTAAATGGAGCGCCCTGTGCGATTCGTCGGTGAAATGAGAAATAAAAAAAACGGGCTTCTTCGTGGATCGATGGTTGCTTTTCAGAGCGGTTCTTTCGGGATAGCTGTGTCGAGCGGTGTCCCTCTCTCGCGACGTTTTGCCTCCCACGTTGGAGGCATCACGCTCTTTGAATACCTTAATAATGCAACAAATACTGTGCGTGTTATAAATTGTGCTGATGTAGGTTCTTCAACGCCTGAAGATGCCTCCAACGTGGGAGGCGAAACGAGAGCGAGAGAGCGCTCAGTGACACGGCCATCCCGACAGAACAGCTTCGAAAAGCAACCATCACGAATCCAGCCGTGAACATCTGCATCGGTACATTCGTGGATTCTAGAACGATATCAAACGCGTGCTTGTCTTGGCAAGCAGCAACGATAACGGTAACCTTCATGCCAGGTGTGCAAAGAAGCAATCCATCTCTATGCTGCCATGAGACAAGACGGCTTGGATCACAGCTATGCCAGGAAGACTTGCACCTACTCGCATTAGCCAGCCACCCGAGGATGCCAGGGGTTGTCATTTTGTTATTGGTTTTTGGTTTGCGTTTCTGGGCAACACTTTGATCAATTTGGCCGGATTTCAATAGAGCGAGCCCAGAGATTAACACTGAAGTGAATTTCGTATTGGATATTTTTTTTTTTTTACGAGGGCTGTTGTGACCGCGTGTTATGGACGGACGGACAGGCAGACAGATGGATGGGCAAGACCCAGCGCGCAAACAATCAATCTTAGTTGAAAAGAATTCGTGAAAATAGAGTAAAGCTCCACGGCTGCGCGCAGAGGCCGGGCGTTCGGTGATTGACAGCGGCGCTGATTTTAATGAATAAGTAACGCGGCGACGGCGTAATTACCGAGTTACAGAGACGTCAAGTGTCACCCTTAGAAATGTGCTGTAATGATGACGACCTGGAAATGCTTTGTTGACTGCGTGAACTTTGATGTCTAATGATGCATTAGCATTCATTAATGGCCCCCAAGTGATGCACTATACTTGGAGTAAAAGTTGTTGGGTTTTTATGTTTTCCCCGAATGATTAACGGGGCACAGTGACTGCCGCCATAATTAATAAAAAATAATATCAATTTATTTAGCGCCTTTCGCCCGAGGGTCACAAAGCGCTGCACAAGGGCCGCGAAGAGGACGGCATGTCAACAACGAAAGAAAAAACGCAACAAAACCAAAGCAACAGAAAATAAATGATTAAGGCTACCTCGAATACACCGAAAGGTCGTGAAACTGGCAATCTTAAGAGCTATACGATAATTGAGCTATATGATACCCCAAGAATAGGTGCTATACCAAACGCTATCCTGACCGTGTATCGTCGCTGACCTAAGTGACCGGTGTGGCGAAGTATGGTGACCAAAGTACTGCAGCGTGGTGACTCCTTCATCCAGCAGTGGATTCAGAGAATCGAGTGTACTGATGATGCTTCCGACGTGGGAGGCGAAACGTCGCGAGGGAGAGCGCTCGACACGGCTGTCCCGAAAGAACAGCTCTGAAGAGCAACCATCAGGATTGAATGTGTTTGATTCGATTACTTGTTTTCAAGCAAAAATGTATGCCTAACAGTTATCTGTTTGAATTAAGACAATATATAACGTTTAAAATGTATATAACGCACGATACTGTGCAGGTCTCACAATATCAATTATATTATACTGCACTGGTCCTGGGTCTACCTGCCGCCCCACTATTACTGAAGTCACATTCATTCATTCATTGTCAGAAACCGGTTGCGGTGAGCCGAAGCCTATCCCGGAAGACACAGGGCGTAAGGCATGGCTATACCAATGATGGGACGCTAGTCCATCACAGGGTTGCTGTAGTCACCTAAAACGCAAATCGTCTTTAATGAAACCCGTTCCACCAAAAGTCGATAGAGGGCACTGCCGTCACAAATAATTGGTAGCTAAGCAAAGTATGCTTCCGTATGCTGTGTCGTTGGGGGTCTCAACCTTTTTCACCTCAAGGCCCACTTGGGTCTGGTCTTCACGGACCACTAGGTGCCGCTCACGACCCACTGATGGGTCGTTACCCACCGGTTGAGAATGACGCCCATACGCTTCAATGTAAAAATTTCCCACAGACTTCAATGTTACATTTTCCCATAGATTTCAATGTTAAAGTATCCCATCCATCCATTTTCTAAACCGCTTGTCCTGGTGAGGGTCGCGGTGGCAGCAGTCCAAGGAGAGTGGACCAGACATCCCTTTCCTCAGCAACAGATTCCAGCTCTTCCTGGGGGATTCCCAGGCGTTCCCAGGCCAGCCGAAATATATAATCCCTCCAGCGTGTCCTGGGTCGGCCTCTAGGTCTCCGCCCAGTGGGCCGTGCCTGGTAGACTTCCCGGGGAGCCTTCCAGGGGGCATCCTTACCAGACGCCCGAACCACCTCAACTGGCTCCTCTCAATACGAAGGAGCAGCGACTCTACTCTGAGGTTGTCCCGGATTTCTGTGCTCCTCACTTTGTGAGGAGCCCAGCAACCCTGCGGAGAAACCCCTTTCCTGCCGCTTGTATCCACGATCTCGTTCTTTCGGTCATTACCCAAAGTTAATGACCATAGAGCTCAATTTTAAATCCCCCCTATAGACCTCAATGTTAAATTATCCTATAGACTTCAATGTTAAGTAATGAAATCCGTGAAGTTGCAAACATCATCGAATCACAATTCAGTTCTTCAGGAATTACGTATGGTTTTGTCATAACGCACTGGGGGGATCAAGATAGAAGCGTTCACGTCGCGATCCCTGTCACAGTAATACTTGGTATTACCTACAAATTCTACCAAACACTTCTAAGCCAAGGAGCTGAAAGACAACGATGTCCAGAAGCTCAACAGATGCCAGAAGGCCCCTCAGTCTGGAGCAAGAAGAGAGGCCAATGCCCGCCGCATTTAAGGCCAGGACTGACTATTATATCTAATAATAATAATAGCATTTATAGAGCGCCTTTCACCCGAGGGTCACAAAGCGCTGCCAAGGCTGCGGAGAGAACGACATGTCAACAACGACAGAGATGGGAAAATCAGCACATTCAAATCTAAATAGGAAACTGTCATATAACTATCACGCTTCGAAGAATCGAATCGAATTCGAATAACGCACTCGGGCCTCTATCCACTCGCAGGAGAGACTGGCCACCCATACCACCGCCCAACCCCGCGGGGTCTTGCTTCGTGTGAGCGGGCGGGCGGCTGGTAGTCGGTGCTTCTGGGTCCCTATCCGTAGCTCAGCGCGACCCGGCAGTATTTGCCTGATAATTGTTTAAATCGAGCAGTTTTATTTTAAAATCATAAACACAAACGAAGCGCGCGTCAATAATCAAACCAAGCACGCAAAACCGGTCAGAGACAGCGAGAGAGACTTATACTTAGAAGGTATATTTATTTGCAGCCTAGCCGAATAGGCCCGCGAGGCGTAAGTTGACTGTGACGGCGGCGCAGAAGGAGACGCGATTTAATCGTTTGGTAAGTATCGTCTTGTGTTCGTTTAGACTTCAAGTGTAGCAGTGGATCGAGACTGGATTACTGTGGATGCTCCCGCTGCCCGTGCTTGTTTTGGAATAGTACTGTAAGGTATCGGCGTGTTTGGTTGTGTGCGCGCTGGATGTGTGAGGATTACCATTAACAGCTGCTCTTTGGTGATAGCAGGCGAGGCTATCCCGTAAGAGCAGCTCTTTAGAGATAATTCGTATGCTGTTGTAATGTTGAAGGGTTCAAACCCGTTTATAGTTGCTGTGCAGTAACACTAATGGATTGTTTGGAGCGGTGGCGCAGTGGTTACGGCTAACCGAACCGTGTGTTGGAACCACACAAGGCCCTGAGTGGCAAGGTCCCCTGAGTTCGACACCCGGTCATTGGTGGTTGTGAGAGATGTCTGAGCCAACCTAGTGGCATCCCTAACCACCACCTCCGTCAGTCTAGCGCTCAGCTTGCTTCACTAACCCCTAATGATCAGCGGTGGTGAAGTATGGTCGAAACAGCCCCTCGATTGACTGATGACGAGCGGAGGCTTTCATCCAGCAGTGGATGTTACCAGAGGCTTGTGTGTTATTGCTGTAAGACGTATATATAATATCCACTCTAGCTTTGGCGTAAAATAGGAGTTGGTTTGTGAAGCGCAACTTCCTCTTGTGTCGCACTGTACAAGGCTGGTCCAGATATCCTGTGACCCCCATTTTATAGGTTATTTTTTCCGGTTTGTGATCTTTCACGAGCCCATACGCTCCTTTCCGCGAGCCGTTCTTCAAATGTACATGAACTCTTATCGGCCATCTGAAATAAATAAGGGTTATTTAAAAAAATTAGCAACGGAAAGAAAATGTTAGGGGTCGTTTAAATGTGGGGTCACAAGACATCTGGACCGCCATGTACTTGACTGCCTCTAGATGTTTATTATTACAGCAGAAAATATCCAGTCAGCTTGCAAGCTCATTGCGCGATTCCTGCGACACATTAACAATGACGTCGGATTATCACCTGAGCTGGGATGGTTGCCTGCTTAATCCTCTACAGGGTCACGGGGGTGCTGGAGCCTGTCCGGGCAGATACAGGGCGCGAGGCAGCGCTACATCCAGCATGGGATGCCAGTCCATTGCAGCGGGCCAGACGACCTAGGCGGGAGCAGCATGTCTTTGGACTGTCAGGGGAAACCGGAGTACCCGTTGATAACTCACACGGACATGGGGAAGAACATGCGTGCTGATCTTTAACACACTGGAGTGCCAGCGACTTACACACCGGTGCGATGACGTGGTACAGAATTGACACGTTCTGTTGACTTCACAAAACATTACTAATTGGCTGTGTGGGGTGGAGGTGGGTTTACAACACTTACTTTTTTTGTACGTGAGCCAACCCAAAAGTGTTTTATCATGGACACTAATCCCTATCAGTTCGATTACGCGACAGGTAGAACGAAAAAATATGTACATGTTTATGCTTACAGCAGAAAAATAACATTTGAGCTTGCAAGCTCTGGAAGCGGGATTCCTGTGATGAAACAAGCGTGCGAAATGACCAACATAACCTATCGGCTGCGTTAAACTCCGTAACGTTTCGCCTCCCAACAGCTTCAAGATACCCTTTTGGACAAAAAGCCTCGCCTGTTTTCGCGTGTGCCGCTGGACGGGAGGTGCCGGACGAGGCTCGGTGACATCATTGCCATCGTAAACCCCGCCGCCAACCCCAAAAAAAAAATGTTGCTGATTTTCCGTTCTCTGTCGTCGTTGACATGCCGTTCTCTCCGCAGCCCTGTGCAGCGCTTTGTGACCCTCGGGTGAAAAGCGCACCTATAAATGCTATTATAATGATTGCGATGGTTTGCAGCGGCGGTGGTTTCCCGCCTTCGGGAAGCCGGATGTCGGGGTGCATTCTGGGCGTCACCATCGGTCGTCAGCACGAGGAGCGATCGCTCGCGTTTCCGGCGCCCGTCCGCTGTGTTGCACGGACGCAACACGTGGCGCTCCTCCGGGAGCCGAGGGAGACGCAATCGATGCCGCAAATCCCACCGCGGCTTGTGTGCCAGCCGCCACAAATCTGCCCGCGGCCTGCTTCGCCGGGGACGCGAAATTCTAATTTAAAACGGCTCCGAAACGAGCGGCGACGCGCCGCTTGGAAATTGCCGCGTTAAAATACGCGCGCGCGCCGTAATTTTAAGTCCTCGGCGCATTGCCGATATCAGAAGGCCGTTTTGTTTGCGCGAAGTGACTTTGTGTAATTGGCGTACGTATTATTTAGAATTTATGCGCTCGACCCCGCCGTTTAATTACTCTTTCATCACTTGATTATACACCGAAGCGGGTACTATTTCAAATACGCAAACGCGTGCAGATGTACGCGTTCGTTCGTTATCCTTACCTGCTGCATTCTCTACTGGGTCGTGAGGGAGTCAAAGCCTTTCCCGGCAGACACAGGGCACGAGGCAGGGCTGAACCGAAGCAGGCATGCCAGTTCTTTGCAAGTCACCAGGGGAAATTTAGTCAGCGGGCCAACTAACCACGGTTGCAGCATCAGTAGCAGAGTGTCGTCGGACTGTGGGAGGAAAACCGGAGTACACGGCGAAAACCCACGCGGCCACGTGGGGAGATCACGCAAACTCCACGCAGAAAGGCACCCTAGCCGGCAATCGAAGGAGGGATAATAATAATAATCTACTTTTGTAACGCGCGCATTTTCTCCGGGCGCATTGCACCCGTTCATTCGGAGGCGCGGAGCCCTACTCAGTCGGTTTGTTGTGAGTCGGTGAAGAGATGACTTTTTAAGAGTTTTTTGAAGGCTGTGGGGGACTGTGACGCAATATGGGTGGCAGGCTGTTCCAGGTTGTGGGTGCTGCGACCGAGAATCGGTGTGTGGAGTAGGTGCTGTGGGAGGGATCGTGAAAGATGACAATGGCCGTGGCACGGAGAGGCTTTTCATCCAGCAGCGAATCGACGGACGGAAACAGTGGCGCGGTGGTTGAAGGCGACGGGTCCAAATTGCGATCTGAAAGATTTGGCAGCGCGACACGGGGCACCTGTTTGAAACGGCGAGCCGTCGCGCACACGACAGCGGTGTGCGCTCCCACCCACAGGGGTCGCGGAACACGGGTCGGTCGTGCCAGCTTTCGTTACGCGTGACGATGACTGATTGGCCGTTTCTGTCTCTCCCCGTGCGATCGCAGATTGGCCGCCGGGGGATGGATGCGGATTTAGAAAAACTCCGTAAGTGCGCACGTCCGAATTCGCATCAACAGCCCCTCACTGTGTGAACTTCCGAGTGATAATAATAATACACATCCTTTTGACTGGTATCTTGCATCTCAAGACTTTGTCCTCCTTGAGATTTATTACCATTTCCTTATTGTGGTGGCTGGGTTTGCATGATCTGCGCCTCACAGCAAGAAGGACCCCGGGTTCGAATCTCGGCTCGGGCGCCGTTCTGTGTGGAGTTTGTGCTTTTCTCCCCGTATTCTGCGTGGGTTTCCTCCGGGTTCTCCGGTTTCCTCCCAATACTTAAAAAAACCCACTCATTCATCATTTGGCCGATAATAATAATAATAGCGCCTTTCACCCGAGGGTCACAAAGCGCTGCACAAAGCTGCAGAGAGAACGGCATGTCAACAACGACAGAGCACGGAAAATCAGCAATAATTTTTTTGGGGTTTTTTTTTTTGAGAGAACGGCACAACAACAACGGGGAGACAGAAAACTGAGAGTCATAATATATAGGAAGCAGTGTGTGGCAATATGGCGCCGGCATAACGGCCTGGCTGACTCCTCCGCCTCTCTGCGCTTTCCTCGCGCCTCTGAGTCGTTCTCTGGTCGAATGGGTATCTTCGACAGTGAATGAATATGTGCGCGTTATAAATGTAAAATTATTAATTATTATTAGTGAAACAACCACCCAAGCCGGGTCAACCTGGGCAGCGGTTGTTTAAACCGGCAACAATAACAACATTGGGACACTGCTGTGGTGTAATGGGTAGCAAACTGTACTGCCAGCTGTACTTACAATGTTCAACCTCCCGGCTCGGCAGTTGACCCAAGCGCTCCGTCCCCACAGCAGTGTTTGAACGGGTAATAATAATAATAGCATTTATATAGCGCCTTTCACCCGAGGGTCACAAAGCGCTGCACCACAGTCGATTGGCAGGTCGCGTGCGGTGGGGTAAAGTGTGGGCAGCTGCCACCTCTTTCAAAACGGCTGGCCAGCGTGAAACAGACGGGTCAAATTCCCCTATAAAGCGGCCGTCACGAGCTCCCTCTGGTGGAGGTGCTTCTGCCAGCAGTGGCGTGAGCGGGCAGTTGCAGGGCTGCACCATTCCCCTTATTTATTATCGAGACCACTGCCCTGTAGGCTCGCTCACAGAGTCAATAGCCAACGCATATACCTGCTCAGATGAGCAATGGAGTGCCAATAATATTCATCGGTGGCCTTGAGCCACTGGAAAAAATTCCATATTTCTCTTTGCAGCGGCTGGTCTCCCCCCATTAGATGACTGATATTTGACCGTTCGTAAGCTATGTTTTATTGTTCATGAGCCATGTTGTGTTGTTCGTAAGCGTCCCCTTTTGTCCCTCTGCTGCTGGATGAGGGCCGTGCCGGTCGTAGGGGTTATGTTATCAAACTTGGTCAGTGTGGCTTGGTGACGATGGGAATAATAAGAATTACAATTTATAACGTGCCGCGCACATTCGTTTAATGTCTAAGAGAGAGCGATTCAGAGGCATGTGGAAACCGCATAGATGTGAGGAGGGGGAAGGCAGCCACGCGATTAGCCAGTGCCAATGTTTGCCAGACACTGGGTCCTATACAGTATAATGACATCGGACTATTACTGAATTGATGGTTGCTCCTCAGAGCTGTTCTTTCGGGATAGCCGTGTCGAGCAATCTCCTTCTCTCCCTCGCGACGTTTCGCCTCCCACGTTGGAAGCATCATAACGCCACCCACGTGCACGCGCAACCATACCGTACCACGTATTGTAAACTAAAATCTGGCCGTAATGCGATCCTAACGTTCTTACAGAGAGTACATCGTAAAGTTACTTCATCGTACTGCGAGGCCATCATAAAGCGAGGAGACCGCTGTAAATTTACATTTTCTTCTCGTTTACGTTTGTCCGCTCGCGGCACCGCGTGGCCAGGTCACTACGCGGTGGGGCTGGCGCAGGCCGTGAGCGCCGGCAACAAGGCGGAGGCCGCGAGGCTCGCCGGTCTCCTGGCGCTGGCCAACGCTCCGCTGGACATCCGACCGCAAGCAAGCGCCTACCCGGCACCGGAGATCAGGTGACTTGCACGGCGGCGCAGCGGGCAACGCTGGCGTCCCCGCGGCGACGAGAGCCTGCGTTCGAAACGCGGCTCGGGAGACACCTTTTCCGCGTCGCGTTTGCGCCGTTCGCCGCTCTCGGGTGTCCGAGCGGGTTTTCGCCGGGTACCGCGGTTTCGTTGCAGTGGCTTAAAAAAAAAAAAACACGGGTTCGGACGAAAACACGTGAAGACGGTGCGGCGTCTGGCAAATGTTGGCGCCGGCTTACCGCGTGGCTGCCTTACATCTGCCCCCCCCCCGCCTCTTTGCGGTTTCTCGCGCGTCTTCGAGAGTGAACGATAACCGCGCGGCGCGTTATAAGCTGTAAATCGTTGTTGTCATTAACGGCCTCGGCGACGCGTTCTCTGTGCCGGCGATTCCCAAACTGCTGTTCGCAAACCGCCGGTGGTCCGGCAAGGTCGCGGGAAGTGGTCCTCGGGACTGGCACAAATGCGTTATTAGTTTTCACAAAACACCGTATGTTTTTAAGGCAAATTTAACCTGAAGGCTTTCGAATCTATGGTATATCCTTTTCCCACGGGTTAGGTCACGTAAAAAAAAACAAGTGTCTTAAACCCACCTCCACCCGGCTCAGTAAAGAATTGGAGCATTTTGTTCACGCGACGAGCCTTACTAATTGGCTGTGTCGGGTGGAGGCGGGTTTACGACACTTATTTTTAAGATGACCCAACCCCCCGTAAAAAGGCGTATGAAATTTTTACGGCAAGGCGGTGAAAACAAATGTGACGGTTGGCTGCAGTCAGCAGGTTCAGGACGGTTGGAAAACACTGCAGTGTGCCACGGTTCTAACCGTGTATTGATCACGGCTCATGGTGGTGGTGATGGATTCATTCCCGGCGCAGAAACCCTTCCTGACAGAGTCTCGTGTCTTGAGACACGGTGGGTCTCGTCGAGATGCACGGGCAGTCCTTGTGTTGTCAGCGAGTTCCGTTCCCGAGGCCGCATGCTGTACTGTATACGAAGCAGTAATGCAGTTAATGCATGCCTGCGTTGGGTTTATAAACCAAAGTCAGAACACAAATGTTTTTTGTTATACTGGATACTGCATGAACATATATAAAAAAAATGCGTTATAAATGTTTCTATTCACACTTATCTTATGGGAGCTCATTTGTAAGTTCGAGCGTTTATAAGTCGGACGTTTGTAGGTCGGGGACTGGTCTGTAAAAATGGCATTGTTGATCCATGTCATCTTGGTCATTGTTTTTAAAAGGAGGTTAAAATGTCAAATGCCACTTGAATGTGTTTTTGGAAATGGTACAAAAGGACGAAATATGATGCTTCAAATCCGTCCAGCATTTAGATCGGTCCAGGGTGATGTTAACAGCATCTTACAAATCACGATCAAGTCAAATCCACGCCTGGCCAATTATTGATCCAGGTAGACAGTCATCTCGTCTCATCTCGTCCTGTCTGCCCGGATCACAGTCGACAGTCTTGTTATTATTCTAATATTTTTTTGAAAAATCAGCGGGCGACGTCAACACACGAATCTCCAAACTCGTGTTAAAAAAATCTGCGTGGTACATACTTAACCGCCTGCGATTCAACGAATTGTCACGAAATTCGGGTCACGATTTGATTGGTGCTGTCGTGATCGATGTAGAATTGATCTTCATCGTCATCATCATCATCTCTCGCCCATCCACTGGCGGATGAAGGCCTTCCCACGCCGTAATCGCTCCCCGTGCTCCCGCGATGCCCGTAATCCGTCTTAGTTCTGCAAATGAACTGACCTTACTGCTTCATCTCAATATCGGACCTCCTCTCAGCCTCAATGTAGAATCTATAGTGGTATTAATGTATATAATGTACCGCGGTATAGGCATTTGTGAATTGAAAACAATTGATTCCGTGCCGCCCACCGTTTGATCTTAAATCTGTGAATTATTACAGCGCCGCTCGGTACACATCTATAACAAAAGGTTCGCATTTATTACGCGCATTGTCTTCTTTACAATGTCCTTTCGTGTTCATTAAATATTTTCAAATCTGGGTCTCCGACTTCCTGCACACGATGTGCTGGCCGTGCAAAAAAGAGCCGGGCAGCATCGCCTTTGAAAGTAAGGTAGCGTACTTTTCCGCAGCCGCTGTGTTTTAGCGCGATAGCCCCTAACAAGTCCGATCAGTGGCAGGCATCGAACCGTCGCCGCCAAGCTAACGGGCTCAGCGGTGGCGAGCGCTCGGCTAATCGTGCCAAGGCTACCCAAGGCTACCCACCGAGGCGCCACGGCACGGTTCAATCCGGGGGGGCGGGGGGTGTCACGGCTTCCGTACCTGCAAGCGTCCTCCGCAGTTGGGGTTAAACATCGGTGGGACGAAGTAATTGTGCCGTGAGCTTATTTACGACAAAATGAATGTGACAGACCGAATGAGATAAATTGAACTGATAGAAAATCCCCGCGGAATTACCCAAGCGAGTGGGAGGGAAAGGGGAGGGGAAAGAACAGCGTCCTACCGCACAGCGCCTGGGCTCGGCCAGTGGCAGAAATCCCACTTCGCGTGCGATGATGAACAGCGCAAGACGTCTTATCTGACTGCCTCGACGCCGTGATTTCTAATATCCTCGGCTAAAAGTGGGCGCGTACAATTCACCGGTTTGAGGGTTTCATTAAGCTACAGGTGAACTTTGAGGACTTTGGTCGTGCGACCATAATATATATATATATTTTAAATCGGAATGTTTAATAAATGGGCTGAGTGTGGAGGAGGAGGGGTGGGAGGGAGCGATGGAATTAAACGGCCGCTGGGTTTTGGCGGGCCGCGTCGTCGCTGCCGTGATCATGGGAGTCCCGCCCGCAGCTGACGCTGCAACAAAGAATATAAATTAAAAGTTAAGTCCCTGTGATTGTCCGGGTGTGAGAGAGAGGGCTGCGGAATCTAAAAGCCATTACGCAACGGTGGAATACCATCGCGGGAAGTTTGGAGGACGTTGGAAGTATAAAAAAAAAAATGGAGAAAGAAAAAAAATCGGTTAATCAGATCGAGGGGGGAAAAAAAAAAACCTAAAATTAAATTGGTTCTTCCGAATCCGGAATGTGGCCGTGGGATTTTTTTTGTGTGTGTCGGAACTGCAGCCATGATTTTGAACCAGAGGTCACGATGTATTATTCATCGGCCATGCCTTAGCTTTTTAGGTCGGTCGCTGTTTGAAGTCTCGGATGTGTGCAGAGACGCGGGGAGTGAATCTGAATGAGAAGTAGCTTTATTTGTCGTTAAATCAGCCCGCCGGTTACAGCGCTGAATAATTGACAGCGACAATAAATTATGGGCCCTTTGCTCGTCATTCGACTGCTGGATGAAGGAATTCACAGATGTCGCCAGCGTGTCCTCTGTGAGAGTCGATTGACTATATACACTACTACGCTGGCCACTGCGAACAAGGTGTAGTTATCACTTGACACTAATGTTAGCCGTGGCCAGGTGTACAGTGCAGCGTGCTAACCATTGCACCGTCACCCCACCCCTCCCGTGTGTATAGTAATTGACAACAGATAAATAATAATTTACAGTTCACTGTCAATGCACTCTCTCTCCCCTGTTGATCGTAACTTTATCCTGGCGTTGGGGGGGTTTGTGTGTTACAATGAACCCCAGAGCTGTGTCGCTTGAACTCCTTCCTGGTCGGGTCTCCCGCGGTGAACAGGTCTGAAGTCTAGCATTGTTGCTTTGGTTTTTATTAGTTTGTTTTTTTTTGTCGTTGTTGACATGCCGTTCTCGCCGCGGCCCTTGTGCAGCGCTTTGTGACCCTCGGGTGAAAGGGGCTCTATAAAACGCTATTATTATTATTCATGCCAGGGTTCTCCCTTAGTGAACAGCTAACCGCATGGCTGCCTCCCCCCCCCCCAC
>JAZEWU010000008.1:2072941-2088195 GCA_036362915.1 Geotria australis | reverse complement strand
ATGACACCTGGGTCTGTCCTGTGACCTCCTGTCGGCGAGCCTTCGACACTTCACGTGGCCTCAAGGTGCATGTGGCCTGGCACAGGCGTCGTGGTGACATCACCGCCACTTAGTGGCGAAAGGCGGTTGTTGTATTGTTGGATAGATGGGTGGCTGGATGGTTAGATGGTTGGGTGTGTAGATGGGTGGGTGGGTAGATGTGGGGTAGATGTGGGAGGCGAAACGTCGCTAAGGAGAGGGTGAGAGCACTCGGGGACACAGCTATCCCAAAAGAACAGCTTTGAAAAGCAAGCATCACCACAACCCTGTACAGGAATAAGTTGTTTCTGACAATGAATGAAAACAGTTCCAACCCCGAGCGAACTTAAACCGCAGCGGGTTACGAAGAATATCCGACGCGCACTTGCGGAGTTACGGGGAAAACAAATGGAAATCGCGATGGGTGCCGTATCGCGGGAACGTACGTTGCTTCTAATCGGCGACGGCAGTTTGACGCGGCAATCGCGTAATTGTTAGCGGTGTTTTACAGGGGCCGGGTAGTTTGTTCGCGAATTAGTTGCGCGGCGGTGAAGTTGTGTCTTTTCACGCGGGAGCAGATGCCAAGTTAAACGGGATTAACGCTCGCAATTAATCTTTTTAAGAAAAGGCCGAACGCTCGATGCGAAACGTACCACTTTTTACTTTTTGAAAGATTTTAAGCGGGCCGTCAAAAGTAATTCCAGCAGCAAATTGGAAGCGAGTTTAACAGCGACGTTTAGTATTATTAATCTCGCGAAGTATTCCGATTATGTAAAACATGCTGCCTGGGCAAATCAATTGATTGCCCCCCCCCCCAACAAAAAAATACTTCCTAAATTTATTCAAGATTTTAAAAAAAATTCTATCAAGGCTGCCAAAAATTCTGTTATTTCATTGATTTTTTTTTACTTGAACGAGATAATTTAAATTCTGCCGGTGATTTAAGTGAACACCCGTCATCAGTGGCGAGCCGTGATCGATCCACTGCTGGATGAAGGCATCCGCAACCCGCTGCTGTCTCTTACGGTGTAAAGCGATGTAGTGTCAATGATAGGATCGGGATGATCTCTCCATCTCTGTGAGCCGCGTTTGTTGTGTTAGAGACAGGAGCCAGTGTTAATCATGTACAGGGTTATGGTGAGTCAGGGCTTATCCTGGCAGACAGGGTGTAAGGCAGGGCTATACCCATGATAGGACGCCAGTCCATCACAAGGCACGGGGTAATTTAGTCCGCAGGCCAATTAACCTATGCAGCAGCATGTCTTTGGACTGTGGGAGGAGACCGGAGTGCCCGGCGAAAACCCACGCAGACACGGGGGGGAGAGCATGCAAACTCCACACAGAAATGCACCCGAGCCGGGATTCGAACCCGGGGTTCTTCTTGCTGCGAGGCGGCAGCGCTACTCACCGCTACGCCACCGTGCCGCCCCCGTGTTAATACGGTACCTCGAGATAAACGGACCTCCGTCTGCCCAAGTGTGTGCGTCGGCTGTAACAGCGTGCAATCCCGCTTAATTGGCGATTACGCGTTAAAACACGTTTAACGCTAATTGATTGTTTTCAATCGTCGGTTTGCGGAGCGGGTTACGCCGCGCTCCGCGTCTCCTCCGCCTTCGAGTTATTTTTGTTGCCACCGATGCCATTCAGCCGACGCAGTTGTTGCCGTCTTTCCCCGGACGTGTATGTTCGGCTCGATCCGCGACGGTTGCCTCTCAGAGCTGTTCGTTCGGGATCGCCGTGTCGCTGCGCGCTCTCCCTCTCACCCCCCGCGACCCAGGCCACGTCGCGGCCGCGGGTGTTGCAGGAAAAAGTGGGGGGGATGGAATCATTTTCATTTCATTTTCAGAAACCGCTTAATCCTGTACAGGGTCGCGGTGAGCCGGAGCCTATCCCGGCAGACATAGGGCGCAAGGCATGGCTATACCAAGGACGGGACGCCAGTCCATCACAGGGCACCGGGGGCAATTTAGTCCGCAGGCCAATTAACCTATGCATGTTTTTGGACTGGGATGGAATCATGTTTCTGTGAAAGTGCGGGTGTCGCAACACCCGCGGCTGCGACGCGCCTGCCCGCCACGTTTCGCTTTCCGCGCTGAACGCCTGATGATGCTCCCAACGCGGTGGGGCGAAACGTCGCGACGCAGAGCTCGGCGACCCGGCTATCGTGAAAGAACAGCTCCGAAGAGCGACCGTCAATTACGTTTCAGCGTTTTACTTTGTTTATTTCCCCCCCCCACTCCCCCGCCGCATCGATTTTAATTTCCGAGCGGTGACGCGCGCATCAAAAACAAGCGAGCGGTTTCGCGACGAGCCAGCGGACAGCCGCTCGGAGCCGGCGCCTCGTCGGTATACTCCCGCGTGAGCCGGCAGGGAAAGCCACGGCGACATCCATCGCCAAATTGACCATCTGCCCGTAAGCCGTGTCTTGTTCTAAAGCAGAGATACCCCCCCCACACACACACCCACCCACTCACACCCACGTCCAACGCCCGAACCAACCATTCCATCCATTGTCAGAAACCGCTTAATCCTCTAACAGGGTCGCGGTGAGCTGGAGCCTATTCCGGCAGACACAGGGCGCAAGGCAGGCCACCGTGGGTGGCACAGTGGTAACATCTGTGCCTCACAGCAAGAAGGCCCCCGGATTTGAATCTCGGCTCGGGCGCCTTTCTGTGTGGAGTTTGTGTGTTCTTCCCCCTGTTCTGCGTGGGTTTCCTCCGGGTTCTCCGGTTTCCTCCCACAACTTAAAAAAACCACTCATTAATTATTTGGCCGATAACATCATAATATAAAGGAAGGAGTGTGGCAAAGGCGCTTTCCTTGCCCCTCTGAGTGGTTCTCTCGTCGAATGAGTACCTTCGATAGTGAAGGAATATGTGCGCGTTATAAATGTAAAATTATTATAATTTAGTCCCCAGGCCAATTAACCTAGACACCAGCAGCAGCGTGTCTTTGGACTGTGGGAGGGAAACCAGAGTCTCATCTCGTTGTCAGAAACCGCTTAAGCCTGTACAGGGTCGCGGTGAGCCGGAGCCTATTCCTGGCAGACACAGGGCACAAGGCGGGATTATAACTAGGATGGGACGTTAGTCCATCGCAGCGCCACCGGGGGTGATTTAGTGCGCAGGCCAAGTCACATATGCAGCAGCGCGTCTTTGGACTGTGGGAGGAAAGCGGAGTGCGCTCCGTCAAACTCACGCGGACACGGGCAGAGAGACAACACGCAAACCCCGTCCACCGCCGCATCTTGGTGAATTAACGGGCGAACGAAGCGCCCCGAGTACACGTTCCATAAACGGGAATCTGCTGATGCCATGCGTAGCTAGCGCTATGATAGCCGAGGAGCCGTAAAACTATTTGTTGCCATTTATTGTTTTGCGTTTTCCAGTTCTGCCCCGATGTACGCGAATTGCGCGCGTGTGTGTGTGCGTGTGTGTGTGCTCGCAAGCGAACGTTCGCGGGTCTTAATTATTTATCGCGCCATTTCTACGAAGGGACACTCGGGAGGATTGTACGGAGCGCGCCTGCGATAAAATGTCACCGATATTGAGAATGGCTGATCAAGCAAGCGGTGATGTTATTGCTGATGACTTGTGGCAATGTAACCCCCCCCTCCCCGCCTCTCCTCACAGCACCCCCGCTGTAGTTCCTCCACTCTCCATCGCGACGTTTCATCTGACGATAGAACCATCCATCCATCCATTTTCAGAAACCGCTAAATCCCGTACAGGGTCGCGGTGTGCCGGAGCCTATCCCGGCAGACACAGGGCGCAAGGCTAGGGGATGCCAGTCCATCGCAGGGCACCTGGGGCAATTTTTATTCAGGACGCCAATTAACCTGGGAGCATGTCTTTGGGCGGTGGGAGGAAACCGGAGTGCCCGGCGAAAACCCACACGGACACGGGGAGAACGTGCAAACTCCACACCGAAAGTCCCTCGATCCGGGATTAGAACCCGGGGTCTTCTTGCCTTACGCCCTGTGTCTGCCGGGATAGGCTCCGGCTCACCGCGACCCTGTATAGGATTAAGCGGTTTCTGAAAATGGATGGATGGTCTTCTTGCTGTGAGGCGACAGCGCTACTGATGATAGCTAAACGTTTATTATTATTATTATTACAGCAGAAAATACCCAGTGAGCTTTGCAAGCTCTTTACGGGATTCCTGCACTGACACAACTCTCCACAGCCTTGTGAAGCGCTTTGTGACTCTCGGGTGAAAGGCGCTCTATAAATGCTATTATTAGTATTATAACAAACACGCGAATTAACATCACTCGGATGTGTGGTCGACCGAGTCATCCAGAGTGATGCCTCCTCTAACGAGGCCTTCGACACTCCGTTCCAAATGAGGAACATAATTAATTTGGACCTAATTGACTATCTCCTGGTTTTTGTTTTGTTCGAATCCTGGTGTTAATTTATGAATTTCCTTTCTCGCGCTCACTTTTGTCTGCTGACGTGTCATTAATTATGCATCGCGACCTATTTTATTGTTTGTTGCCTCTCCTGCGCTGTAGCGTTGTTGGTTGTGGCTTTTCCCCCGTGCAGTTTGCGTGTTCTCCATAGGAACGCTCAGTGACACGGCTATCCCAAAAGAGCAGCGTTCACGTCGCGATCCCTGTCAGGTAATACTTGGTGTTGCCTGCGAATTCTACCAAACGCTTCGAGGCCGAGCTGAAAGACAACGATGTCCAGGCAACGATGTCCAGAGGCTGAGCATCGTGCTTCGAAGAATCGCACAGAAGAAGAAGCTGCGGAGAGCGACTCTCATCACACATCGAGCCACTGTGACAAACCCACATCATGATGGTTGCTCTTCAGAGCTGTGATTTCGGGATAGCCGTGTCACTGAGCACTCCGCCTCTCACGTTGGGAAACATTCAATTCAATTCAACTTTATCTGTCAATTCTGCCATATCGGTGCCGTGCCGAGATGTTTTCTGTCTCCCCCGTTGTCTCCCCGTTGTTGTTGTGCCGTTCTCTCAAAAAAAAAAAAAAAACCCCAAAAAAAATTGTTGCTGATTTTCCGTGCTCTGTCGTTGTTGACATGTCGTTCTCTCTGCGGCTCTGTGCAGCGCTTTGTGACCCTCGGGTGAAAGGCGCTATATAAATGCTATTATTATTATTACATATAGAGGCTCGAAATTCCGTTTCTCTCTCAGACCCTCGGCGTTGTTTATTGTCGTTCTGCAAATGACCAGCAGAAACCGGCAGCTGTACTTGTTTCTTGATGAAGATGTAGACAACAAAACGAACATGAAACCATGAAGACACCGCACCGTTTGGTCCGAGAGTAGCCGCTGCGTCAGAACGCGCCGCCATTCTGTCAGACCCCAGCGTCGGCATACACATGGAAGGACTTGGCTTGGATTGGCTTGACTTGGCTTGGATTGGCTTGACTTGGCTTGGCTTTTGCTTGGCTTGGCTTGTCACCCGATCGAAGGCAGGCCAGCCTGAAAGTATCAAGCCGGCACAGGATGTTCATTCCGAGCTGTCCACGTTGGACAGGCCTTTAAAGAGAGAGCACATCACTGTTGCTTCGTCCGGAGCGACAGGCCAGGGCAGCTTCCACACAGCCTTACGCACCACAACAACAACCGCCATTCGCCACTAAGTGGCCGTGACGTCCCCACGGCGCCTGTGCCAGGCATACCTTGAGGCCACGTGAAGTGTCGAAAGCTCGCCGACAGGAGGTCACAGGAGAGACCCAGGTGTCACGGGCTGCCTGACCGAGATGACTGGCAGATGCACCACCTGAGCTCCCTACTGCGCCAACTTGCTGTGTTTTGGCCGCTCGGCGCTCGGCTCGCTGTTGAGCGTCGCTCCTCCGCCCTCCGTTGTTGCTGGAGGGCGACTGCCTCCAACTGCCCAGTAGCGTCCTTCACGAACCTCCTCCTCCACAGAGGTCGATCTTGACACCGCTGGTACCAGTTTTCAGCAAGTCCACCCAGCTCCATGTCCTCCTGTGCCACATCAGTCCATCTCTTCTCTAGCCCGTACCGCGCCCGTTTAGCCCCCTCTATCCGGCCAAAACAGCAGTTGCTTGGGCATGCGGGCTACATGGCCCAACCACCTTACGCACAACAGACACACGGGCAGACACGTGTCTTAGCAGCAGTACACATTGACCTGCCGATACAGCTCGGCTTGAACAGACACAGATGTGCAGACGTGACTTGGACCTTACGCGACTCCGCGTCTGTCAGAGTGACAACTTCATTAATCCTTAGTTCCAGCGCTGTAGGCGATTTAAACGAACAGGAAAACAGAACTCGATTTTTTTTTCTTCTTCCGGAGCGCCTTAGCTCATCTCCTTAACCTACTAGTCCCCTCCATCCCCTCTACCCCTCCGCACCTCGCCCCTCCAAACACAACCCACCCACACACTGCCCCTCACGATTTCTACAGCAGAACACTAGGTGCCTTTCTCGCGAGAGGCGCGCTAATGTCACAAGCGGTGTCATTAAAATCGTGAGCGATTCACTTCTCGCCAAACGACTGTGGCGCATACTAATGGTGACGGAGAGAGAGAGTGGGTATTTTATGCAAACGACTTTGAACAATTAAGTGTTAACATTGAAGTTCGGTGACGCGGTGAGTAGCTCTGCCGCCTCACAGCAAGAAGTTTCCCGGGTTTCGAATCCCGGCTCGGGTGCCTTTCTCTGTGGAGTTTGCATGTTCTCTTCCCCGTGTCCGCGTGGGTTTTCGCCGGTTTTCTCCCACAGTCCAAAGACACGCTGCTGCATAGGTTAATTGACCTGCTGACTGAAATTGCCCCCCTTTGTCCTATGATGGACTGGTGTCTCATTCTGGGTATAGCCCTGCCTTGCGCCCTCTGTCTGCCGGGATAGGCTCTGGCTCAACGCGACCCTGTACAGGATGAAGCGGTTTCTGGCGATGAATGAATTCTTTAAGTTTTGAAATAATTAATTTGAATCACACATTCCTTGTTGAGACGCGACCGGGTTAGATTCCAGTTTGCGTCTTGTATAGTTGTGTGGACATCACGGAATTTGATTTCATCTCTCTGGGTGTTGTTTATTCCTCCACGGGTCGGTACCGTGGCTTAGCGGTGAGTAGCGCTGCCGCCTCACAGCAAGAAGGTCCCAGGTTCGATTCCTGAAGGTGCCTCCAACGTGGGAGGGGGAACGTCGCGAACGAGAGGGGGTTTCCTCCGGGTTCTCCGGTTTCCTCCCACAACTTAAAAAAAACACTCCTTAATTATTTGTCCGATAACATCATAATATATAGGAAGCAGTGTGTGGCAATATGGCGCCGGCAAAACCGCCTGCCTGCCTCCTGCGCCTCTTTACGCTTTCCTAGCGCCTCTGAGTCGTTCTCTCGTCGAATGAGTACCTTCGACAGTGAATGGATACGTGCGCGTTATAAATGTAAAATTATAATAATAATAGCGTTTTATATAGCGCCTTTCACCCGAGGGTCACAAAGCGCTGCACAAGGGCCGCGAAGAGAACGGCATGTCAACAATGAAAATAATCCAATTATTATTAGAGGCGTTCAGGGGTTGTCCGGTGGTAGATCCTTGGCCCCTGTTATAGCAATGTGGAATGTATCCATCTGACCCTGACTCTTTGACAGAGATGGGCCACTGGCGAGAAACGCGATTTGACTTTGAAACACACTGGAGGGTGCGAGCGGCTGTGAAACTTTTATCAGCCTGCGATAAACTTGTTTTAAATCACTTGCACCGGTACACCACGACTTTTATCACTTGTTCTTGAGCCGGGCCTGCCCAGTCTCTGAGGAGCAAAACAGCTGCGACATTCTCGCCAAATAGACTCCAGAGGGGAGGGGGAAAGAGATAGGAGCTAGTGGTTAGATATGGGAGTCACAGTGTTAGAGATGGGAGTCACAGTGCTAGAGATGGGAGTCACAGTGTTAGAGATGGGAGTCGCAGAGAGGCGGAGGAGGCAGCCAGGCGGTTTTGCCGACGCCATATTGCCACTAGATACTGCTTCCTATATATTACCTATGCATACACACTCACCTGACGGCCATCTTAGGGGACGCTGGCAGATTTTTGCCGCTCTTAAGATTGCCAGTTTCACGGCCTTTCAGTGTGTTCGAAGCAGCCTTAATCATTTAATTTGTTTGTTGCTTTGTTTTTTTATTAGTTGTTTTTTTCCTGTCGTTGTTGACATGCCGTTCTCTCCGCGGCCTTTGTGCTGCGCTTTGTGACCCACTGGTGAAAGGCTCTCTATAAAACGCTATTATTATCCGCCAAATAATTTATCGAACCGGGGGCACTTCCCTGCTGTGAGTCTGCGACCAACTCAGCCTCACAGTACCGCCACAGCGCGGCCCTGCAGCAGCAGTTGCTGTGGTTGTTGTTGTTGAGCGGATTCCGCATGAATATTTAGGCTGTCGTCGGGGACGCCGGGTCCATAAATAACGGGGGACACCGGAGGTTGTGTCCGCTCTCTCCGGGGGACCGAGAGCGTCGGGCTTGCCCGGCCCAGTCGCGGGGGCTGCAGCGAAGCTCCCCCATCACCACCCCCATCCCGAAGCACCGCGAGGCTCCGTTTGGGATTCACGCCGCATCTTATCACCTTACCGTGTTACCGTCTGATTTGATAGATCGTTCGTGTTTTTGAGTTTTCGCGTGTTTGTTCTCGTCGCGAGGTGTATGTCCCCGATTGCAGAGCTTGCGAGCTCACTGAGTGTTTGTTTGTTGCTTTTTTCTGCTTTGAGTGAGTGGGTGAGTTAGTGGGTGGGTGAGTATATTGCCAGTTTCACGACCTTTCAGTGTATTCGAAGTAGCCTTAATCATTTAATTTTTGTTGCTTTGTTTTTTTTTTGTTGGTTTTTTTGTCGTTGTTGAAATGCCATTCTCTCCGCGGCCCTGGTGCAGCGCTTTGTGACCCTCGGGTGAAAGGCGCTCTATAAATCGCTATTATTATTATATAGTGTGTGGTGTGAATATCGTGTTTGTGAGTTAGTGGGTGGGTGAGCACAGCTAGTTGGCACAGTAGGGAGCTCAGGCGGTGCATCTGCCAGTCATCTCGGTCAGGCAACCCATGACACCTGGGTCTGTCCTGTGACCTCCTGTCGGCGAGCCTTCGACACTTCACGTGGCCTCAAGGTGCATATGGCCTGGCACAGTCGCCGTGGTGACGTCACCGCCACTGTGTGGCGTTTGTGTGTTCTCCCCCTGTTCTGCGTGGGTTTCCTTCGGGTTGTCCGGTTTCCTCCCACAACTTATTAAAAAAAACCACTCGTCAATTCTTTGGCCGATAACATCATAATACATAGGAAGCAGTGTGTGGCAATATGGCGCCGGCAAAACCGCCTGGCTGCCTCCTCCGCCTCTCTGCTCTTTCCTCGTTACGCCTCTGAGTCGTTCTCTCGTCGAGTGAGTACCTTCGACAGTGAATTAACATGTGCGCGTTATAAACGTACAATTATTATTGCGTCTATCGTGTACGCTTTTTCGTACTTGGTGTGAACTGTAAATGACGAAGAAGTTGCTGCTGCCTCTGCCGCTGCTGCTGTAGCGGCAATAAAATTCATCTGAAAGTCTCTCCCCTCTCTCTCTCGCTCGCTCGCTCTCTCTCTCTCTCAGGTTGCTGCGGTAAGCAGATTTGCACGCTGGCGGAGCGTCGTGTCGGCTCGATTGATGACCGAGGCACCGAGCCGCCTTAACCCCTCCTGGGCGAGACCCCGCGGCTCACTCTCTACCCCCCCCCGTGACCGCTCACTCATTCACTGGCTTGTTGTACTCGCCCGACCGCTCACTCGCTCGCTCGACCATTCGCTCGGTCACTCGACTGAGTGAAGTCACGGAAGCAATCGCTCGCTCGTTCACCGAATCGTTCACTCACCCCACTCGCTCATTCACTGAATCGTTCACTCACTCCACCGCTCTCTCGCCCACTCACTGAAATCAATCGCTCGCTCGCTCGCCCATGGTGCCTGGATCTGTCCTGTGACCTCCTCGTGCACCTAGCCCGGCACAGCAGTCAACCCGTGGCACCTGTCCCGTGGCATTCTGCCAGCGAGCCTCCGACACTTCACGTGAAAGCCCCGAAGTGCACCTGGCCCGTACCAGGCCAGGGTCGCGGTGAGCCGGAGCCTATCCCGGCAGACACACGGCGAAAGACAGGGGGATACCGAGGATGGAACGCCAGTCCATCTCAGGACACCTGGGGCAATATTACTCAGTAGGCCAATTAACCTGGCAGCATGTCTTTGGACGGTGGGAGGAAACCGGAGTGCCCGGTGGCGAAAACCCACGCGGACACGGGGAGAACATGCAAACTCCACACCGGAAAGGCCCCCGAGTCGGGATTCGAACCCGGGCACCTTCTTTGCTGTGACTGATTACCTTCACATCAATTACCGCGCGTGTGTGCATTCTCATTATTGTCACCAAAAAAGTAGCGCCCGTTCAATGTCGACAGCCGTAAAAAAAGCTCTTTTTAAAAAACGCGAAATGATTTTTTGCGAAATGGAATGCCAACTTAAAACGAGAGACAGATGTAAAGATACACGCCGCGGGTGTAATTCGTGGGATTTTCGTTCCGAAGTATAATCACACAACGCGGTATGTTGCCCGCTGAGCGATGTTGGAGGCGCTATTAAACCCCGCGCGTGGACGCCTCTGGTGCTATTGGTGGCTAGTTCGTACGTTTGTTGTACCGCAGGAATTCCGCTTCCACTGCTTGCAAGTGGTAGAGATAGGCGGCAGGGTGGCGCAGTGGTAACATCTGTGCCTCACAGCAAGAAGGCCCCGGGTTCGAATCTCGGCTCGGGCGCCTTTCTTTGTCGAGTTTGTGTGTTCTCTCCCCCTGTTCTGCGTGGGTTTTCCCTCCGGGTTCTCCGGTTTCCTCCCACAATAAAAAAAGCAACACTCATTAATTAGTTGGCCGATAACATCATAATATATAGGAAGCAGTGTGTGGCAATATGGCGCCGGCAAAACCGCCTGGCTGCCTCCTCCGACTTTCTGCGCTTTCCTCGCTACGCCTCTGAGTCGTTCTCTCGTCGAGTGAAATTGTAGGAGCCGGTGTTGTATGGCAGGAATCCCGCTTCCATAGTTTTCAAGTGTTAGAGATAGAAGCTAGTGTTTAATATATATATAGGAGCCATGGTTGGAAATGGGAGAACATACAAACTCCACACCAGAACGGCACCCGAGCCGGGATTCGAACCCGGGTGGGCTTCTTGCTTTGAGGCGGCAGCGCTACTCACCGCTACGCCACCGTGCCGCGCCCTGTTCGAATTAATACCTTCGAAATTGAATGAATCTGTTTATTATCATTATAAGATACCGGGGTCGCGTTTGTGGGGACGGCGTGGATTGGTGGGAGTCGCGCGGCCACAAAGGGGTTAACGGTGTTCGGGGGGGGGGGACAGGTGAACCCCGGGGGGGATGGGGGGCCAGTGGGGGGGTTTGAGGCTTGATGACTCTGAAACTGTAAGTTGCCGTTCATGTGTGAAATGACTTGGGCCGAGCCTCATTTCCCTGCACATCTTTTGGCTACACGCCGCCAGATTAACCCTTGTGCCGGTGTAACAGCCCGAGTTATACCCCCTGGCCAGACCTAGAGCCCGGGGTGAAAGCGGCCTAGGCCGTTTCAAACACGGGGTTAAAATGGCCTCCCTTGTATTATACCCCGGGTATAATCTATTTTGATGTTATTGACATGCCGTTCTCTCCACATGCTTGTGCAGCGCTTTGTGACCCTCGGGTGAAAGGCGCTCTATAAATGCTATTATTATTTTAATTTTATGGGCTCTTACAGCGGCTAGTCACGGTGGGTCGACAAGTGATTCAATGAACGGGAGAAAACGTCGATTTTTTTTCGTGTGGATTGATTGCTCACGCCTCTGGCGATGATAGCTAGATATAGAGATATGTGTATTATTACAGCAGAAAAATACCCAGCGAGCTTGCAAGCTCTTTACGTGACTCCTGCGACACAACAAACATGCGAAATGGCGAGGAGTGTTGGGTGCGTTTTCAAAGCTGCTCTTTTGGGATAGCCGTGTCACTGAGCGCCCCCCTCTGTCTATACACACAGCCCATAAGTCTATACATGCAGTCTATACAGCCATCCATCCATTTTCAGAAACCGCTTAATCCTGTACAGGGTCGCGGTGAGCCGCAGCCTATCCCGGCAGACACAGGGCGCAAGGCAGGGGAACACCGAGGATGGGACGCCAGTCCATCGCAGGGCGCCTGGGGACATTTAGTCAGAACGCCAACTAACCTGGCAGCATGTCTTCGGACGGTGGGAGGAAGCCGGAGTGCCCGGCGAAAACCCACGCGGACACGGGGAGAACATACAAACTCCACACAGAAAGGCCCCTGAGCCGGGATTCGAAGCCGGGACCTTGTTGCTGTGAGGCGGCAGCGCTACCCACTACGCCACCGTGCCGCCCACATGCAGTCTATACATGCAGTATTTTTGCCGCTCTTAAGATTGCCAGTTTCACGACCTTTCAGTATATTCAGTATATTTCAGTATATTCGAAGCAGCCGTAATCATTTTGTTTTGTTCCTTTGGCTTTTTATTTATTTATTTTTCATTGTTGACATGCCGTTCTCTCCGCGGCCCTTGTGCAGCGCTTTGTGACCCTCGGGTGAAAGGCGCTATATAAAACGTTCTCATTATTATTATACATACATGTCTTTAGACTGGAGAGAGGGGGAGCGCTCAGTGACACTGCTAGCGAGACGTGACAAACTGACGTCAGTACAAATGTCGACGTTGCTGCCGGGGGTTAGTCAGCGCTGCGGGTATTTGACGGCGTCTCGGTGAACCCGCGCTCGTGGTGTTGATAATTGCTGTTTACGGGATAATTACAGTTTAAGAGATTTGTTACATTCGTTGCATTACCTCGTGATTTTGTACATCGTTTATGCTGATTATTTGGCGTTAGAGAAAGCAGCCAGTGTTAGAGACAGGAGCCAGCGTCAGAGACAGGAGCCAGCGTCAGAGACAGGAGCCAGTGTGAGAGAAAGCAGCCGGTGTTAGACACAGGAGCCAGTGTTTGAAACAACAGCCAGTGTTAGAGACAGGAGCCAGCGTTAGAGACAGGAGCCCTGCTAGAGACAGGAACCAGCGTTAGAGACAGCAGCCAGTGTTAAGAGGCGGGAATATCACCGGCACGCTAGTTACCCCCCGCACAGACACCCTACCGTCCAAACAACAAAAACGGCAACAATCGTTTTAATATCTCTTATCGCGAGATGAGCCGAGACGACAGCGCGTCTCTCGCTGGCATCGATTCCAGAGGTCACGGGGGGTCATGGGGTCAAGGTCGCGGGGCACTCTCCAAGCTGCCACTCACGCACCGCGCGGTCGTCTCGTCAGAGTCCCGCTCGCGGAGCTTGCACGCTCGCTGGGTGTTTTCTGGCCGTAATAATTAAATTCATTCATTCATTATCAGAAACCGCTTAATCATGTTCAGGATCGCGCGGTGAGCCGGAGCCTATCCCGGCAGACACAGGGCGCAAGGCAGGCGTATACCGAGGATGGGACGCCAGTCCATCGCAGGGCACCTATCTATCCATCAGTGAAGTTGTAATCAGCTAATGACCGCTTTATCATGGGCACTCTCTTCACTAATTAACACGCGTGTTTTGAGAGTGGTTCCGGATTGCGTAATCACAGGAGGGATGCCGTGTTATGTAATATCAATTATTTAGTGGGTTTTTTGCCTGCTGCTTTGGCGGTGATACAGTCTTCTTCTTTGCGATTCTGCGAAGCACGATGGTCAGCCTCTGGACATCGTTGTCTTTCAGCTCGGCCTCGAAGTGTTTGGTAGAATTCGCAGGCAATACCGAGTATTACCTGACAGGGATCGCGACGTGAACGCTTCTACCTTGACCACCTAATAATAATAGTTTTACATTTATATACACGCGGGAAATATGTTATTCAATAGTCCACCCTGTAGACTCCGAATAATACAGGTCTCGGGCCAGGGTTAGGGATGGAACCCACGTGCTCCCGTGTGCCCGGAGAAAACCCGCGCGTTGCGAAGTGGGGAACGACGCTCAAAAATCCATACGGATAGGTCGTGAACCCACTCGCCGTAATGCATCCCACAAGCTCAGAAGCCTAGAAATCAGAGTATCTGTGCAGCGGTAACATCAGCGCCTCCTCACAGAGAGAAGATCTAACGCTGGCTCCTGTCTCTAACGCTGGCGACTGTCTCTAACGCTGGCTCCTGTCTCTGACACTGGTTATGATTAGGGTCAAAAAAGCTAGGTCAGGTTGTAAGCTTAGTGGGAAGCAGAATTTGTGATACGAAGTGTCCCGGTTTCAAATGTTAAGTTAGGTTCACCCTACCACCCACCCACTCACTCACGCATCCACTCACTTGCCGACCCACTCACCCATTCTTCAGCTGGCCCGCACACACACGGGGTGAGGTGGGGTGGGGGTTACAGCGCCCACAGGTCACCCGCCTGAGGTCAAGGATGGAGAGCGAGACGCACAGAGGGAGAGAGAGGGCGGGACGGAGGGAGGGTGAGAGACAGAGACATAGAGGGGCTGATGACAGAGACAGGCACTCTCCACCCAGGCGCGTCGCAGCCGCGGGTGTTGTGACACCCGCACTTTCACAGAAACATGATTCCATCTCCCATCCACGTATTTCCTGCAACACCCACGGCTGCGACGCGCCTGTCTTTACGTCCTATGTCCTATAATTTATCGCTATTGCTTGACTTTCAGTTGATCTGTCTTGATGTTGTCGACACAGCCCTGTGCAGCGTTTTTGTGACCCTCGGGTGAAAGGCGCTCTATTCGAATTCAATTCGATTCTTCGAAGCGTGACGGTGCTTCTTCTTTAGTTGCAGACAGCCCTTCGGTATTTAGAGAAATAATAATCAGTGCTGGCCTTAAAGGCGGCGGGCATTGGCCTCTCCTCTTGCTCCAGACTGAGGGGGCTTCTGGCATCTGTTGAGCTTCTGGACATCGTTGTCTTTCAGCTCCTCGGCTT
Source organism: Geotria australis (assembly GCA_036362915.1). Lineage (NCBI taxonomy): Eukaryota > Metazoa > Chordata > Hyperoartia > Petromyzontiformes > Geotriidae > Geotria > Geotria australis. The sequence continues at coordinate 2,073,202 of JAZEWU010000008.1, read as the reverse complement.
CGAAGTGTTTGATAGAATTTGCAGGTAACACCAAGTATTACTGTGAAAGGGATCGCGACGTGAACGCTTCTACCTTGATCTATAAATGCTGTTGTTATTATTATTAGGCAGGCGGCGTCATTGCAACCCGCCGTTTCTCATCAATCAGCGATGGTCACCTGCGATGCTCCACGGCGCGCGCGTTCACGCGTCGCTGCGTTCACGCGCGGCGCCCGACACGATTCGTAATCGCGTCGCTTTGTCACGGCTCCCGTGCGTGTG
>JAZEWU010000008.1:2006025-2018644 GCA_036362915.1 Geotria australis | reverse complement strand
CCCCCCCCCCACCCACCAGTTTCCCCCCTCCCCCCAGACCGCATTTCAAGAATGCGCTCCGCTGCCCTTGTTATCGTTAAAAGTGCTTAAAAAGCAACTTTGCATCGATTACAACTCACCCTCGGGCTGATACGTGTAGATTATCAGATTCTTCTCGCGGTCGGACACTGGGAGACACGGGGCGAGAGGCGCTTCAGCAAGTGGGAAACATCGCATTTCGTTTCAAAGGCAACGCTGTACGCAACGCGGTTTCCAGTTCATTGCACGTCAATTAATAATAATAATAGCATTTTATAGAGCGCCTTTCACCCGAGGGTCACAACGCGCTGTACAATGGCCGTGGGTAAGTAGCTAGGTGAATGGGTAAGTAGGTCGGTAGGTGAGTAGGTAAGCAACTTAGTAAATAGGCAGGCAGGTAGGTGAGTAGGTAAGTAGGCAGGTATATAGGCGAGTATTAAAAGAAAAACCTAAAAAAAATTGTTGCTGATTTTCCGTTCTCTGTTGACATGTCGTTCTCTCCGAAGCCCTGTGCAGCGCTTTGTAACCCTCGGGTGAAAGGCGCTCTATAAATGCTATTATTATTATTAAAGGTAGGTGGGTAGGTAGGTAAGGTAGGGAGGTGTGTAGGTAAGTAGGCACGTATGTAGGTGAGTACACAGGTAGGTGGGTAGGTAATAATAATAACAATCTACTTTTGTAACTCGCGCATTTTCTCCGGGCGCGTTGGACCCGTTGATTCGGAGGTAGGTAGGTAAGGTCATTGGGTAGGAAGGTGGGTCAGTAGGGAGGTGCGACATTTTTGCAATCGTGTATCTCTATTCATCTCCGTCTTCGGCGCGTTGTTTTGTCGGCCAATTTGCGGCGCGCTCGGAGACCCTCGGCAGACGCGGCGCATCTGGGGAGCGCCGGCGGTTACAGCGAGCGGCTCATCGTTACTAATTGCTCGTTTAATAACCCGCGCGGGGAACGCGGCGCTCATACCTCTCGCAACACGCAACGCGGAGAGACCGCGCGCCCGCAACGAGCGACGAGAACAACGCGCGGGGGGGCGCAAATCGATCCGAAATAAGAACGAAAGAGAGGAGGGTAAAAAAAAAAAAATGAAACTTCCAGCGGCAAATTCCGCGCTTATTCCCGAGGAATCGCGCGCGAGCGAGCTACCGAATGAAAACCGCGACGGGGTCTCGGCGGCGGCGGCGGCGGAGGAGGCGACGCGGGATTACGCCGTTACGAGCCGCGCGCTTCATTCCGCCGTCTCATTAAGTCGGGAGATTCGGCTGCGAGCGCGGGACCAGTTTTTATTCTCAACCTCAAACGCCCCGTCGCGGTCCGGTGACTGCGGCGGGGGCTGAAAGCCGTCGGGCCCCCCTCTCTCTCTCTTGCTTGCGGGGGGGGGGCGGGCGCGCTACTTCAGACGCGAGCGATGATCGCATTCGTTGCCGCGGCCCCGGCGATGCGCGGCGCCTCATTACGCGCCCCGCATCCCCCCCCCCCCCCACGCGCGCTACCTGCCTGCCGCAAGGAATATGAAAAATCCACACCAGCTGACGCCGCGCGCTGCTGCTGCAACGCTGCTGCAGTCGAAAGCCGCCACCGCCTGCAAATCCTCCCTCGCCTCTCCAAAGACAAAGATCCCCCCGTATAGCCTTAACAGACTGTGAGGCCGAGTGCCGTCAGCGATGTTCACACACCCTCGTGGCGATGTTCACACACCGCACCGGGTACTCGTTTGAGGCTGAGTCGACCTAGGGTAATGCCCGGGAGCGGTTCGGAAAATCGTCACAGGTGTTGGTGACCGTGAGCGGGATTCGAACTCGGGTCATAGCCAGGTTTGTAGCCCAGCGCGCTAACCACTGGGCCACCGCATTCCCCTCGCCTCTCCACCACCACCAACACCGCTCCGCGCCGCCTCAACGCCCAACAACCTACCCCACCCGCCGCCGCCAGCGCCGATCGCGGGGCCCGAAGCTCCCACCGGGGAGCGGTGGCGACGGGGGGGGGCAGGGTAAGGCTGCCCGCCGCTAAAGCCGTAACGATGGGCGAGTAAGCAATTTGTCGCCCCGAAAGAGCTGCGGTCTATTTACGCAGTCGGTGGACGCGGCCAAGAAACGGGCGAGCGGGCGGGCGGGCCAACGGGCAGCATTAGTGCGGGCTCCCCCCGCCCCCCACGCCCGGCCCCTAGCGAGCGACCTTGACCGTGATGTTTAATTGCCCGAGGTTTGAGAATCGCTGGGGGCGGCGATGCGTTTCACTTTTCGAAAACGGCCGCGGAGAGCGTTCCATCCGTTCGTCGTCGTCGCGACGTTTCGCCTCCCGTGTCGTCGGGCGTGACGGCGATGCCTTTCCGACGTTGGAGGAGACGGGGGACGACGCTCGACGCGGCTTCTCCCCGAAAGAGCGACAGGGAGCAATTCTGGTGGCGCCGTCGAGCAGTTACAAACCTGCGTCGATACGTTGCCCGAGTTTTCTGCGGAAACGCGGAGGAAAGGCGGCCCGCGTCGCAGAGAGAACGAGCTCGTTTCGGAGAGGGGGGAAATTTTGTTTTGTTCGTATCGATGTGGGTTTTCGCGGCTCGATGCGCGATGACAATCCCTCCTGGGAGCTGCTCTTTTGGGATAGCCACGTGGAGATTCCCCTCCCGTCCCATTCGAGACGTTTCTCCTCCCACCTCGGAGGCATCATTGGAAAAGCGTCGCGTTACACACACCCGCAGCGCGAGTGTGCGTTTTGGCGACGTTGAAATAGTCGTACGTTTTGAAACACTGCCGCCTCCCTCCACCGTTTCCCTTCCACAGGTTTAAACGCCACACCGTGGCATAGTCTTGCCTCACGTCAAGACAGTCCTGGGTTCGATTCCTGGGTGCCGCCTTTCTTTGCGGAGTTCACATGTTCTCGCCCCGTACGTGTCGTGGGATTTCATCTGTTACACCGGTTTCTCCCGCAGTCTAAAGACACGCTGCTACTGCTGCTGTCTAGTCTAATTGGCCTGCCGATTAAATTTCCCGCGGTGCCCTGCGATGAACCGGCACGCCGTCCTGGTTATACCCCAGCCTCGCGCCCTGCGTCTGCCGGGATAATAATAAGAACAATAATTTTACATTTATAACACGCACATATTCATTCACCGTCGAAGGAACTCATTCGACAAGCGAACGACTCAGAGGCGCGAGAGGCCAATGCCCGCCTTTAAGGCCGGCACTGACTATTTACATCTCTAAATGTTGAAGGGCTGTCTGCAACTAAAGAAGAACTCGCTGCAATGGGAAACTGTCGTATAACCATCGCGCTTCGAAGAATTGAATCGAATTCGAAGCGGGTACCCATAACGAACGACGTTTATGTCTGCGAGACGCTTCAAAACAAACCGAACGAACAAACGAACGGACGGACGAACGGTTCAAGCGCGAGCGGACGATCGCCGGAGCGAGACGGGGGAGCGGCGCGCCGGCCTCCAGCGTCCCCCCCACCGCCCAAACCTCGTCCACCGCCTCGGCCTCATCATCCATCACCGCGGCGGTTCGCCGCAACCGCGGGGAAAACTCGCGCGCGGCTTCTTTCCGTCGTCGGCGGCGGAGGGATGCCGCGCGGCTGGGCGGCCGGCCGGCCGCAGACCGCGATCATCGGGGGAGCTGAACTTTCGATGATTTACGACATCCGCGATGTATTACTTAACGCTCGGCAGGCTCGCCGGCAAACCCGCGTTGCGCGCGGCGCCGTTAGGGCACGCCGGTGGCTGTACCGGTCGAGCGGTCTACGGTGAATTTTTGTGTCGTCGAAAATATACATCGGTACAGTGTGTGTGTGTGTTACCGCTACTTTTGGAATCTGTGTGTAATCGAGCGAGCGTTTTTATGTATGTTTGTATATACGGGTGTGTGTGTGTGTGTGTGGGGAGCGGTGGCCCGGTGGTTAGTGTGCTGGGCTACAAACCTGGCTATGACCCGAGTTGGAATCCCGCTCACGGCCGCCAACACCAGTGACGATTTTCTGTTAAGACTATACTGGGGATCTTTGTCTGTGTCGTGTGTGTGTGTTTGCACGAAGGGTACCCGGTTCGAAACCTTAATAACCTATAAATATTGGAGCAAGTGTTTTTACGTACGTATGTACATGTGTGTGTATATGGTCGCACTGCGTGTACCGGGTTCAAACCCTGCATAATCAATATATAATAAAGCAAGCGTTTGTATTTGTGTTAGCACTGAGGGCAAACGGGTTGAAATCATTCATAATCTAAACACAATGGAGCAAGTGTTTTAACATACGTATGTGTCGATGTTCAAACTGAAGATACCGGGTTCGAATCCTGCGAAATCTACACACGATGGAGCAAGTGTCTGTGTGTGTGTATATCAGGTTCAAATCCTTCACAAATACAAATGTGAGCCGCATAACCCCAAGGCTGCTGTGCCGTACTTTAGCTTTGCTTCTCACTTATTGATTATTCTTCCGAAACGTTAACGCTATTTCAGCTTTAAATTGACACGTTTGCACGAGGGCCATCAATCCTCTAAAGCACTCTTCGGCCTTCATCTAGGAAGAAATCCAGTTACATCCGCAGCAAATGTCGTCAACAAGAGACGTCAGAAGAACGCGTTACACGCTTTGAACGAGATCGCCCGACGGGCTGGTACTCTACTAGTAATCACAAATCCGAAGCCTGGCGATGCTTCCAGCGATCGAACCCGCGTGCCCGCGTGTGCGAGGACCCGGTCTGAACCCGGGGACCGATTGGCTGTACATGGTTCCGGGAGGTTCTGAGTGCCCGGGGTTTGAAACCCGGCGATCGAACCCGCGTGCCCACGTGTGCGTCACTCACCCAAGAAGCCCATCTGCGAGCTGTCCACCATGAACTCGATGCCGTACACCTCCAGCGGTTTCACGTCCTGTGCGGCGGCACACGGCCAGTGAAACGACATAAGGCGGGGGCGACGTAAATCGAGGTATCAACGCGTCACGCCGACTTGCAAAGATGACAACAGTGCCCAGAGCGCGGGGAGAGCGCGGGGAGAGCGCGGAGAACTCACGCGGCTGACGAGGGAGAGCGTCTTGCTGTCCTCCTGGTAGCGCAGCAGCGAGACGCTCTTCATGACGTCGGCGGCGAGGATGAAGTTCTTGATGCTAATCATCTGGTGGATGTAGAGCTGCGTGTCGATGAAGGCCATGCCCTGCAGCTCGTTGTTCTTGAGGCTCCACAGGAAGATCTGTCGACGGGGTAGGCGGCTTACCGGTACACTCGTCTCGCAACCCACCCTCCTTCAAACATGCGCCGGACCGAATGCTTCGGGCTGTTTTCTTAACGAGCCGTACCGGACCGTACCGGATTACTTTCACCTCTGCTCGTGCCATTTTCAGCTCGTATCGCAACCCTCCTTCCAAACTTCGTGCCCGTTTTACACCGAACGATTCGGTCACTTTGTTACTGGTATGACAAACCGGGCCATACCGGAACGTACCGGACCCTACCAGACCGGAGCGTACCGGCTTACTTTCACCTCTGCTTAGCACACCCGCACGCGGGCCGAGTTAATCAATCCATCTCCGAGGCGGATGTACTCTGGAGGAAAGCAGGTGGGCGGTGGGGGGAAGATTTTGGGGCCCGGGCAGGTTGAAGAAACTTTGGCCCATTATCTCGACAGCTGCGGCACCGAGAGCGGGAACCCGTGACCTCTGGATAGTTAGGCCCGGCGCGCTGACCAACGCACCGCAGCTACCGCCCTTAACGAACCAAACCCCGGGAAATATTGGAGAAATATCGGAGGGAGCGAGGTGGGGAGGGGGGGCCCCGCAGTCCTTTATGTGTTATAAAGGGTTTAACGCGGCAACGTAGAAGCTGATGGGGAGTTGAGTCATTGATTTATCAATTATAATCGCCCCCCATGTTTACACTCACCGTTTGGTGTCTAAGAATATTTACGATTAACACGAATTACACTGCGTGGGTCGTAGCCCCATCGTGGTGGAGGGGTTTTCGTGTTCAAATCAACGCCAGAATTATGTCACCTGGAGTCCAGCGTTCCTGCTAGGGTCTCCCTTGGTGAACAGGTGTGGGGGGAGGTTTCACGACCTTTCGGTGTATTCGAAGCAGCCTTCATCATTCAAAAAATTTCCGCTGTGGTTTTTATTAGCTGTTTTTTTCTGTCGTTGTTCCCATTGCAACAGGTTCTTCTTTAGTTGCAGACAGCCCTTCAACATTTAGAGCTATAATAGTCAGTGCTGGCCTTAAAGGCGGCGGGCATTGGCCTCTCTTCTTGCTCCAGACCGAGGGGCTTCTGGCATCTGTTGAGCTTCTGGACATCGTTGTCTTTCAGCTCCTCGGCTTCGAAGTGTTTGGTAGAATTTGCAGGTAATACCAAGTATTACTTGACAGGGATCGCGTCGTGAACGCTTCTACCTTGATCCCCCTTCTTTCAGTGAGGCGCGGACGTTACTGCTGGCACAGACAACCCCCGCTGCCCAAGCGACGAGCGGCGAGCGCAAAAGTTTCCCGCGCTCCGACGCTGTAACGACTGCGGCGTGCTGGCTGCGGCCTAACGATATTGGGAATCTGCCAGGCTCATTGTTTACTTGGTGCTAAGCAGGCTCCTCCGCAATGCACACACAATACTCCAATGATTAATGTGCTTGTGGGGGGGCTGTTGGCGAGGTGGGGATGCGGGTTTACGCGCAGAAGCAAGTGCCGCCGCGCGCCTTTTGATTTCTTACTCTCGATAAGTTTTCCGAGGTTTGAGTTTAAATGCGGGAAACGAAACGCCCGGTCAATATGTTCCCGACGGTGTAAAGATATTAATAGGAACGCCGCGGTAGTTCGCCTCGCGGAAAGTAAACAAAACGGACACGGAGGTTAAACAAACGACAACAATATCAACGACGCAAAGCCTCATTCATTCGAAGACAAACAGTAGAGCCGCTCCGGACACACGCACAGCTAATTAACCATCGCCATCAGACACTGTTATGCTGGCGGAAAAGCAAGGCAGTTTTTTTTTATTCAAGCCGGAAGGAACCGTTGAGCTATGTAGATCTTTTTAAGAGTCGCCCAGCGGTGCGGGGTAAGAGATAAGAGCCGGTGTTAGAGATATGAGCAAGTGTTAGAAACAGGAGCCAGTGCTAGAGACAGGAAACATTGTTAGAGACAGGAACCAGTGTTGGAGACAGGAGCCAGTCTTACAGATACGAGCCAGTGTTAAGACAGGAGCAGGTGTTAGAGACAGGAGCCAGTGTCGTGTCGCATCCATCGGCTCACCTTCTGGCCGATGGCGGAGACGAGGAAGCCGTTGCAGTGACAGAGCGCAGTCACGGGCCCCTTCTGCTCCTTCTCGTACAGAACCTTGAACTTGTTCTTGGTGATGGGCTGCCCGGGCTCGGGCACCACCTCGATCACATCCATGATGAGAATCTGCAGCGGCGGCGGGGAGACGCGGTTACTCCGAAAATACATACATGTACATACAAAACCCTTGCTCCATTATACATAGATTATTGGCGGCGCTAGGCCTACGCCCCATGCACACCAGCAATCCTGGGAGGGGCGCGACCTTTACAAACCACGAGCGACCTTTAGCGACGTACCCGGCCTCGGCACGTGACCTCCTCTCCGTGGACCAGGCAGGTCCCGGCCGCCAGGTAACCCTTGACCCCGGACACGGTCTCCTCGCTCTTGAGCGAGATGTTCTTGAGGCAGGTCACGTGCTCCCAGTCCTCCAGGTCGATTCTGGAACGCGACAGCGGGTCGGTTATCGGCCGAGCGGGAAAAACCCCCGTAATCGGCTGCTCGCTCGCAGGCGGAATTCCTCAACGTGCCGCACCCGTGATCGTCCAACTGAAGTAATAATACTAATAGCATTTTATATAGCGCCTTTCACCCGAGGGTCACAAAGCGCTGCACAAGGGCCGCGAAGAGAACGGCATGTCAACAACGAAAGAAAAAACAACCAATAAAAAAAGCAACAAAAAATTAATGATTAAGGCTGCTTCGAATTGGCACATTTGTTCATGTTTTTGTTCACGTGACAACGCTTTACTGATTGGCTGTGTCGGGTGGAGGCGGGTTTGCGTGACCTAACTCGTAAAAAGAGCTAGACTATGACCAACTGTCGACAACGCGAACCCGAGATCACAGAGCAACGCACTGTGATCGGCTCGACGCGTGGCGATCGGGTCAATGCACGGCGAGCCACTCTTACCTGGTGTTGGGGATCGTCTCCCAGCTGACGGGAGAAATTAGCTGGATGGAGAATTTCTCTTGCGTCGGGTAGATGAACCGCTCGTCTGCGCGAGAAGGGGAAACAACGCGCCGGCGTATATCGTACAGTGATTTCATCGTACTGTAAGGCCGTCGTAAAGCGAGAGACCACTGTACTCTTTCTTTCACGCGCGCACGCACCTCTCTCCACCATCTCAAACTCCTTCTCCTCGCCGCTCATCCTCGGGATGCGATTGCAGATTTCCAGCACGCTCGTGGTGACGGCGAACACCTGCGATCGCAGCAACATAAAGACAAAGATCCCCCGTATAAGCCTCAACGGACTGAAGAGTCAGGTGCCGTTAGCGACAGACACACACGCTCAAACATTCGGGACGGCCGACGACAGCGTGACTGCAGGCCGTGATCGTGCTACGCGGACCCCTCTCTCTATGCCGACAGAGCAGCTCTTGAGAGCTGTGAAAAGCTACATCGGAACGCGCGCATATAATTAGGCTCGAGTTGGCTGAGTTCTGTTAAGCTAGGTGGAGTGGGATCCAGACAGAGGGGCCAACAGAGAAGAATGAGCGACGTCTCACCGAGCAAACGCTGACCGCAGGATACATTGCCTGCCGCTGCAGACCATACTATGGAACACTGCCTTGTCTGTGCTCTACTACCGAACCTCTGCAGCTCAAAGGACCTTGCGGAGTTCAATGAAAATGCAAGGGGCTGTGTAAGAAAATGGGAAACTGTAATTTAACCATCGCGCTTCGAGGAATCGCAAAGATTAAGAAGACCCGCCCTACGGGCGATCGTGTTACAAGCATTTAACAAGTTCTTGCAACGCAGCGGTTCTTAACCTTTACTGCAGGCTGCACCCCTTTGCTTCTCAAAATAAGATCTCACACCCCTTAATCAACCGATACACATATAACGCAATACGTATATAATACAACGAATAAAAGAAAAATCCGGCACGTTTCACAACCACGCCAACCTAGAGCGGCTGCGTTTTTTGACGAGCCGGTAAGATTCCTGCCGCTGGCGTCTCCATCACTCGCCGACGCTCCCCGACACGGCTAACCGCTTCGCGCCGGCACCGCGTTGCCGAGGCGTCACGTTACCGTGGCGTTGCCTTTCAGCGTATTCGAAGCAGCCTTAATCATTTGTTTAATTTTTGTTGTTTTGGTTTTTATTAGTCGTTTTTTCTGTCGTTGTTGACCTGCCGTTCTCTCCGCGGCCCTTGTGCAGCGCTTTGTGACCCTCGGGTGAAAGGCGATCTATAAAATGCTATTATTATTATTATTACCTTGGACTCGACGTGGTAGACTATGTGGTGCGGCGTGCATCGCAGCGGGATCTTGCGCAGCGGCCACGGCGAGTCGTACGACAGGTGCGTCGGCAGAACGCTGATTCGCAGGTCTCCCTGGTGACGGGAACGGGGGCGGGAGTTGCGATACGCACCGTGCACGGTAAAACAAAATCACGTTACTTTCACCGGGTTCGACGGTGGAGATAATCCTGGCAGCGCGCGGCAACAAGGAACCCGGGCTCGATTCCCAGCCCGGTTGCCGGCCGTTCAGTTTGCAGTTTGCGTGCTCCCATCCATCCATTTTCTAAACCACTTGTCCTGGTGAGGGTCGCGGTGGCAGCGTGCTGAATAGGTCAATCGGTCTTACTGTTAGACAAACACACGTATAATGGTCACATATTTGTGTAATTGAAAAACCTTCATCCTCTATACCAAGCGGAAGGTGCAACCAGCGCGCTTACACGTTATTAATATGTGTCCGAATGTTGGTGGCAACCACTTTGAATAATAAGCAAATTACGTGCATATTATGGGTTTTCACCGGGCAACTCCGGTTTCCTCCCACAGTCCAAAGACATGCTGCTGCATAGGTTAATTGGACTGCGGACTAAATTGCCCCCCCCCGGTGCCCTGTGATGGACTGGCGTCCCATCAGGGGATATAGTTCTGCCTTGCACCCTGTGTCTGCCGGGATAGGCTCCGGCTCACCGCAACCCTGTACAAAATTAAGCGGTTTCTGACGATGAACAAGTTAGTGAACAGCAGCGGCGGTAGCGGTCGCGTTAGGCACTCACCCGCTTGTTGAAGTAGAGGAACCCTCGCGGGCAGTTGACGTTGTGGAAGGGAGCGAAGGACTCGATAGGCCCGTCGATGTGCATGGGGTGCATGCGGAGAGCTCCGCGCGACGTCATGAACACCCAGTGGGGGAAAGGCCCGCAGATGAACACCTGTCGCGCGGGGCGGAGGAGGTGGAGGAGGAACGCGCGGTCAAGTGACGGGGTCACATTATAAACTTCTTGTTGATTCTTCAAAGCGTGATGAGTTACACGACAGTTTCCCATTTCTTTACACAGTTATTTGCATTTTTATTGAACTCTGCAAGGTCTTTTGAGCTGCAGAGGTTGGGGTAGTAGAGTGCAGACAACGCAGTGCTCCATAGTATGGTCTGCTTCTCCACATTCACAGGTGGTTGGGACGGTCTTGTAGCCCCATCTGACCAAAGCAGCTTTTGATCGTCCCGTTTTAGTTCTGAGGCGATTGAGTGTCTTCCACTGAATCCATGGTGCTTCTGAGCCAGGAGGGAGGTCTTCAGCAGGGGATTATAATAATAATAAAATTTCCCCCACCCGTTCGACAAGGAACGAGAAGTGAAACCCTCGCCAAATCAGTCCTCTCACCCCCGAGTATCCCGAGACGTCGTCGAATATTCGGAAGCGCGCGACGCGGCCCCTCGCTGCGGCCGTCTCGTCGGGCGCCGTCGCCGTTGCCGTGTCGACGCCGGCGCCGCTGCTCGGCTCCCCCTCGGCTCTCCGCGAAGGAGGCCGGGTGCGCCGCTCGCGGAACGTGATCGAGTGCTGCACCTGCGGAGGGAGCAAGTTCGCGCGATCATCGCCGCACGGCCGGTGTACCCTCCCCGTGATTGGGCGGCAGGGTTAGGGTGCGGTGACGTCACGGGTTGTTAGGTCACCACCTCCGCCCCTGTCGTTATTGGGTTTGCGTCGCGGACGTAATAATCGTCGAGTTAAGAATGTTGATTGGTTTTCAAAGCGGTTCGTTTCGGGATGGTCGTGTCACTGAGTGCGCTCCCCCTCCCTACAGTCTATGCATACAGTCTATTCATACAGTGTCTAGCTGCTGTTTCGAGATAGCCGTGTAATTGAGCACTCCCCCTCTCTACAGTCTATACATACGATTCAGAATGGTTGCTCTTCAGAGCTGTTCGTTTTGGGATAGCCGCGTCGCCGAGCGCTCTCTTTCGTCAGGAGGCATCCGCGTCAAACATCTACACCTCGTACCTTCTTGAAGCGAACTTTGAGGTTGTTGATGGTGAGCAGCGAGTCGTACGGGAAGGCCTCGTAGATGAGCAGCTCCTGATCCACGTAGACCTGCAGCGAGCGAAGAGACAACAATCCCCCGTGTGGCCGCGACACAACTGTACGGCGGTGGTAATATCTGCGCCTCACAGGAAGAAGGGCCTGTGATATCCATGGCAACTTTTTGCCACTAACTATTAATGATGGTTGCTCTGCAGAGCTGTGCTTTCGGGATAGCCGCGTCGAGCAATCTCCATCTCTCCCTCGCAACGTTTCGCCTCCCACGTTGGAAGCACCATCGGCGAAACGTTGCGATGGAGAGACGGAGATCGCTCAGTCGACACGGCTATCCCGAAAGAACAGCTCTGAAGAACAACCATCACGAATCGTGCCGTGAAAACCTACATCAGTACAGTACTATTAATTTCAATATACAGTATACTATACGCAGGCTAGAGCATCACATTACACAATGCATTCCGACTTTAGAGTACAAACAACGTCCAAATCCTGCAAGCATCAGGCACATTGGTGCTTTGCATACAGTACAATACAACATCAATGAAAATGCAAGGGGCTGTGTAAGAAAATGGGAAACTGTAATTTAACATCGCGCTTCGAAGAATCGCAAAGAAGAAGAACATCATGTTTGTTGTGTCGTAGCGGAGTCCCGTAAACAGCTTGCAAGCTCACCGGCTATTTTTCCGCTGTAATAATAATAAACATCTATCTATCCGACACAACTCGCGAACGAATCGACTCGCGAACAGGTACTAAGCGACTTTCCGACAACGGACGAACGGCCGGATCTCCGAATCGTCGCGGCACGGGGAGAGGGCCACGCAGCGATCGTGCGCATCGCGCGCACTCACGAAGAGGAACGGCTTGGACTGGCGGTGGCCCAGGCCGGCTAGCACGAGCTCGTGCACCACCGGCATCTCCCCCTGGCGGGCCGCGGCCACCTCGTCCTTCTTGGCCTCGACGGCGGCCGCCTGGCCCGATGAGCTGTCCACCAGGACACGCTGCCCCACCGGGAAGTTCTTGACGAGGAAGACGAGCCGCCACTCGGGCAGCTGGTAGATCTGC
>JAZEWU010000008.1:1986202-1996541 GCA_036362915.1 Geotria australis | reverse complement strand
GTCGCGGATCGCGATGTTTATCCGGAATTGAACCCATCGACTCACGTGTCTCGACCTCTTGGGACAGCAAGCGGGGGGGGGCAGAAAACAGCAAAGCAGATTTACGCGCACGAAGCAAAATCGGCGGCAAGCAAAATTCCGTTCTCTCTCCGATTGCATCGCTCGATTTGTGAGCAAGGTACACACTTAAAAGCAACGAAGGCCTCGCCCGTATTTGTCGCACTGCGTGTATCAATGATCATGAATTGGCTGAACGCATGTTAATATATACAGGATCGTGGAGATTGGGCAATTGTTAGCACTTGAATCCCGCTTCCAGATCTTGCAAGCTCACTGGGTATTTTCTGCTGTAATAAAAATCTATCTATGGGTCTCTATGTATGTTTATGGGTCTCTATGTATCTCTCGGAGTCTACGTATCTCTTTGGGTCTCTGTATATCTGTATGAGTCTCTATGTAGCTCTATGAGTAGTTTATGTATCTCCATGGGTCTCTATGCGTCTCTATGTATCTCTAGCCCCTGTGTTGCGATTCTCACACGCACCACTAGATGACAATGACGCGCTCTCTGTGTATCTCTATGGGTCTCTTATGTATCTCTGTGGGACTCTATGTATCTCTAGCCCTGTGTTGAAATTCTCACACGCACGGCTAGATGGCAATGATGCGATTCTCTGTGTAGCTCTATGAGTCTCTATGCATCCCTAAAGGTCTCTACGTATCTCTCTAGCAGTGTTGCGCTTTATAAAATTGATATTATTATTATTATATATGGCGACACCGCGATCATCTCCACCTTACGGCCGATTGGCCAGACCCCTCTGCCGAATTGCCACCCGACGCGAGCGGCCGACAGGGAGGGGCTCGGAAAATGCGGAGAGACACCCGCGTCGCGCGCGGATCACCTTGCTGTCGTCGCGCTTGTCGCTCACGGGGGAGATCACCGTCCACATGTCGTAGCAGCCGGGCAGCTCGAATGTCGTCACCACCTGCGGCCGGATGCTCCTCTGCCGGGCGGTAAAAGCAGCGCGCGCATCGCTCGCGGTTATCGCGATGGACGCAAGCCGTAATGTGTCCGCGAGCACTTATTTTTTGCCGGTGCACAGATGATGTAAAGAAAAAAAGTACAAGGTTTTGCCTTTTGTCTGGCGATGAGACAAGCGTTAAGAGCTTAAAAACACCAAATCGATACCTGGTTTGCAAAGGTGTCCAGTTTGCAAGAAGCCACGTATGCTTCTGGCAATACTTGGCTAACACTGGGCCAACTAGTTTATCAAAGCATTTTTTTTGCTTTTTTTACTTAAACAAAATTGACGGAGCACTTAGATCGCAGAAATGCCGGTTTGACAGCTTGCAACGAAACTGGATATTTTCTGCCATAATAATAAACACCTATCTACGTACAACACCATTACGGACCACAGGATGGTGTACAGGATTAAGCGGGTGCTGATAATAACGATGGTGATGATGATTATTATTACTCGTCATAAGAACTCACCTGCACAACGGACAGAGCTCCGTTTTTTCCGTAGCCGGAGCAGCAGACCAGCTCCAGGTCCGGTTCGGGCCGGTTTTGAAACTTGTACACGTGAAACAAGAGACAAGCAAACCTTACCGTCGCGTATCGACGAGCGAGTTACAAACGGCGGATTCGTACGAGTTTCCGCGCAGGCGACGGTGGGTGACGTTTTCGAAAACATACCCGCAAACGGGGCATCTTAAAGATTTGAAATAAAATGATGTTATTTTTTTAAATCGATTGCAACGAATTACAACGTCGAAAAACCGCACGCTCAAAGAACTGCATTGTGGTCCGCCCAAGAGTTGCATGGGGAGGCCCACATCCAGCAGTGGATTGACAAAAGGGCTGCAACATAAATATATTTGGCCGATAGGCTCCGGCTCCCCACAACCCTGTACAGTATTAAGCGAGCACAAACAACGACCAAACAAACGAATCTGCGTTGCTAGGGTGAGACTTAACAGGAAGGGAGAAGTGTTGATAACGTGTCAATGAATAAATGGATGGACGGATGAATGAACGGTGCTGGGTACGCGCGCAACACGCTCACCTCTTCCGACAGGAAGGCCGGCTCCCCCATCGCCACGTTGGCGCAGGGCCCGATGTTGAGGATGCTGTCGCACACCTGGCGCGATGGGACAACACGGGAAACACGCGGCGAGTATTCGCTATAACATCGCAACATTTAGGGACGAAGTGTACGGCGGTGTTGGCTCCGGCTGACCGTTGTAGCTCCCTCCCCCCCCACAACTGCGCAACGAATCGCCGCAGCATGCACGCGGCACGGTGCTCGTGCCGCCCGCGCGCTGCCGCTACCTCGAAGGAGTAGGTGGCCAGCTGCGTGCCGGACTGCGCCTCGCTGCCGTACACCTCGATCTCGTCCATGTCGTCCAGAAGCGCCACATTCTTCGCTAGGGGACGAACAAACACACAAGCACGAACATCCTAATATATTGGAAGCAGTGTGTGGCGATACGGCGCCGGCAAACCGCCTGGCTGCCTCCTCAGCCTCTCTGTGCTTTCCTCGCTACGCCTCTGGAGTCGTTCCCTTGTCGAATGAGTACCTTCGACAGTGAATGAATGTGTGCGCATTATAATATGTTAAATGATTATAATTATGAATTATGAAGGCCGCCGCGGCACACGAGGGGGTGGGTGGCCAGCATCGCGCCCGGCTGATATCTCGGTCGGCGGTGAGTGTTGGACAGTACCGCGCTTCCTTACCCATCCAGTCCGAAGAGCCGTCTGTGCGTTTCTTTTTGTTCGGCGGCTCCTCCTGATGAGACACGTTATTGACGAGTTAACATTCCAACAACGAAAAACTGTGGCCTTCAAATTACTAAATATACATTAGGCGACGTTTTGGGGCAATGGTCCTTCAACACGGAGCATAGAGAGGCCAGAGAGGTAGAGTCATTTACTAAGTATTATAAAGTGTTATAAAATTGGCTGTCGACCCGACAGAACGTGTTAATTTATTACTACTTGAGCACCTCGGTGTGTTAGAGAGCGGCACGCCGGTGTGTTAAGGGTTTACCATACTTCCATAATCCTATCTCTGTGCTCCGTACCTCCAACAACCCAAACGAAAAACAATGTACGGTATTATTACTCTCACGTTACGACCGTTTCACATTATGGAACGTGTTCTGTAGCAGATTAATATCGTAAAGCGAGGGACCACTGTAGTTCTTTAAATCTCTGTCTGATCGAGTAAACTTTACACCGAGCGGGCGCCGAGAGATAAACGTCTCTTCGTAGCGCGAGGAGAAAGCCTATCGGTCACAAAGTAATTGCACCGTTGCCAATAGCGATAAAAAAAACCCGCAGCTCCACGCGACGTTAACTGTACAGGTGGTAGCTGCGTGGAGGAGCGATCCTGTCACATTAACGGCATCGGCCCGGCCGTATTCGTGATCGGTGCTCATTGTAAAAGCAACTTGCTCGCCGGCTCGAAGGTCAGCGCGCTGAGCCGGCACCGTACAAAGAGCCCGGCTTCGCGGTTTGTACCGGTTTGTCTTTGCTCGTGGTCTCGGCGGCCGACTCGGTCAGCTTCTCGGTGTACTTCAGCAGCAGCGAGTTTCCGAGCCGCGAGCCCAGGAACAGGTAGCCGGGCTCCATCGTCAGCATCTGCGGGGGGCGGTGGGGAGTGAAGCGCGTCGATGGCGGGGCGGGTCGGAGACGCGGGCGGAGAGACGGGACGCGGGCAGAGGCGGAACGACAAAGCGCGGGAAAGGCGGGCGCACTCACACACGTGGTGAGGACGCTGGCGGCCGCTTTGTCGAAGTGGAAGCTGCGCACGCTCCTCATGCCGTCGATGATCAGCGTGAGGACGTAACTGGCGACACCGGACACACGCACGCGAAAACCGTCCGTCAGAAATCCACGTACGCGACCCGCGCTGGATTAATACAGCCGCGGTGAACCACTCATACAACGAAATCTATTACGCTCCACGGCGGTGGATGAACTGCAATTATAATGAAATAGGCTTTCACAGCTCCCAAGAGCTGCCATTTCGGGATAGCCGCGTCGAGCGTTCAGCGACGCGGCTATCCCGAAAGAGCGGCCGTCGAGAGCGACTCTCTCACTCACATTTCTCCTCCCTTGAGCGAGACGACTATCTTGTCGTAGGAAACGAAGGTGGCCTGCGCGCAATCCAGCGTCATCTTGACGCCCTCCTGGATACCTGTCACGAGCAAACACGCCGGTCAAGCCTCCTGTTACTTTTTCATTAATTCAGTCATTCGTTCATTCGTTCGTTCTCAGTACTCGTTCAATGCTGTAGAGTGTAGACTGTAGAGGGTTGCGGTGAGCCGCAGCCTGTTTGGTTAATGTGTTATTTTTCTGCATTTATTTTATATATTTATTAATTATTTTTGTCAATTCGCATGTTTGTTGTGTCAGTGCAGGAATCCCGTAAAGAGCTTGCAAGCTCAACGAGTATTTTTCTGCTGTAATAATAAACATCTATCTGTCTATCTACACTGAGGCGCACAGAGATACTCAGAGACTCACAGACATACACCGAGACCCACAGACATAAAGACAAAGATCCCCCGTATAGCCTTAACAGACTGTAGGGTCAAGTGCCGTTAGCAAGCACCTATGAAGGTCGACACGGCACACGAGGGGGTGGGTGACCAGCACCACGCCCGGCCTCCTTTTGTCTCCCTCAAAACTCATTTGAGGCTGAGTTGACCTAGGGGAGGCCCAGGACTCGTTCAGAAAATCGTCACCGGTGTTGGCCGTGAGCGGGATTCGAACTCGGGTCGCCAGATTCGTAGCCCAGTGAGCTAACCACTGGGCTACCGCTCCCCACAAGACATACGCAGAGACACACAGACACAGAGAGACCCAAGCCATCTAGCAACGGCCAGCGACAGAACTGTCCCGGGCGGCCGTCACGCGACGTCACGCGACGAGTGGCTGCGGGCGCTCACGCAGCGGGAAGGCGGTGGAGCCGTGCGTGATGCTGTTGAGGGACACTCCGTACGGAGGCACGCTCTGGTTCATGTAGAGCAGCGAGTTGACGGCGAAGATCACCACGCCGCCTGGGGGGGAAGGAGACAAACCGCCCGGGAGTTACCGTTGAATAAAAAAAAATCCAGGCGAAAGCGGTCACGTCGGCAGAAAACGTCATCGACGAGAGACGTCAGAAGAACGCGTGTTAAACCGCTTGGAACGCAATCCCTCGTCGAGCGGGTACTCTGCTAGTCGATACGATATTTCAACCCCCCCAGAAGCTGAAATTTTCACTGAGATAAACTCCAGAAGCGAATTTAACGTGATTTAGTTTGTTTTTGTCATTGGCGACCTGGCGCGCGAACGCCGCTTTATAAGAGCAGGCCCCGGCAGTGCAGCGCCAATTTCCCGTAAAGAGCTTGCAAGCTCACTGGGTATTTTTACTGCTGTAATAATAAACATCTAAACATCTTAACCGCCGCACCGCCGCTCCCTACACGCCGCAGTTCCGCCCCGGTGATAACGGGCATCGGCGCGCGGCTTCGACGCAGCAAAGAGGTCGCGGCGCGCGGCGGCAAGACCACGACGACAAAACCCGCACCGATGGGCTTGGGGACGGCCAGCGCTTGCGTGCAGTCGAAGGGAAGGCTGCTGAGCGACCAGATGATGGGGTGCACCCTCTGGGCGATGTTGAGCGAGATGGCCACGATGCCGCACGTGTCCTGGCGCACCGCCACGCGTCTGCGGGGCACACAGCGAGGGCGCAGTCGGCGTAACGCAAGCGCCGCGGCAAAGAGGCGGACGCGGTTTTTGCACAGAGTTGAGAGAGAGAACATGGAAACAAATGATCTCACTGCCACGTATCTTATTTATGTGTGATCAATAAACTTGACTTGACTTGAAAACACCCCAAGCACACACAGAGAACAAGAGACAAACATCCACGCAGAAACCGGGGATCGAATCCGGGAGGCTTCTTGCTGCGAGGCTCGAGCGTGCTACCGCCGCTCCGTCGCTCGGCAACCCGGCGAACAACCCACAAACGGACAGCAGAGACCGAACCGCATCGCGGAAAGTGAACCGCGACAGTGAATCGCATCACGGTTCGCAGGGGCCGGTGTCGGCGTGGTGGGGTGCGGGGGACGGCCTGGCGTCGGCATAACGACCGTGCCGAGGGCCACTCACCCGGGCCACGTCTGGTTCGGCTCGAAAAGGATGAGCAGCGTGGGCTCGTAGTAGCCGTGCAGGAACTGCATGTCGAGGACGTTGAGGAGCTTCTCGTCCAGGCCACGCAGGTCGATCACGTAGCTGGGCAGCAGGCTCGGCTTCTGCCTGCGAGAGGGGGGAGCGGCGACGGAGGACGAGGAGGAGGCGGAGGAGGACGTTAGTGAGCAACGATGGAGAACGACGCATTTAGAGGGGCTCCTGTTTTAATCGTCGGAGTTGGCTAGCTGGGGCCGACGCGGTTTGTCGACGCGGTTTGTCGACGCGTATTGGCAATTCGCGGAGTTGGTTAACGCCGCGAGTTGTGTTGAACCGGCACGTTAAGATAGCACGCCGCAGTAATGTACTGTTGTGGTGTGTTGCTACATACACACAGCAGCCTACAGTAGTGTCCCAGTGTAGTGTACTGGTGCATACACACTGCAGTACTGTACTAGTGTAGTGTACTGATCCGTACACACGACACTCCAGGGTAATGCACCAGCGTGGTGTACGAGCGTATCGGCGTACTGTACTGTCACGCGGCGGCACCAGAGCAGTGGCGGGCAGGCGGACGGTCGGTGCGGGCGATGGTGGGCGGCATGGGCGGTTCGAGTGGTGTGGGTGGTGGTGGATGGTGTGGATGACATGGGCGATAATGGCGGCATGGGCAGCTCGAGTGTTGCGGGTGGTGGTGTGGGTGGTGGTGCGGGTGGCGCGGGTGGTGGCGCGGTTGTCGCACCCCTCCGACACGCCGCCGTCGGCCTCGTCGGCGAGCGTCTCTCGGCGGAAGGGCAGCACGACGAGCCGCGTGCCGTACACCAGCATGGCGGCGCAGCGCGCGTCCGGGTCCACGCGCACCATCGGCACGTGCACGTTGCCGTGGAAACCGTCCTGCGGGGCGCGCGGGGCAGCGCACAATTACGATTAAAACAACTACGGCGAGAAGGTCCCCGGGTTCAAATCCTAGCTCGGGTGCCGCCTGTCTGAGGGCACACAATGCTGATCAAAACAACCGGAGAGTCACTCACCCAAGGGTTGATATTTGTCCCTTATACCTGCGACATTCCCAAGTGCACTGGGCTGGAAAGGTGGCCAGGCGATGCATAATCCCAAATGAGACAGTTGCGGATATTTTCAACCTTAGCTGGAAAGGCAGCAACGACGAGTGGTTCGGGACGAGCGTGAATGCTTTGATGTAAACGTTACCTTGATTTCGTCTTCCTCGAAGTAATGCAGGGAGAGCGTTTTCAGGTCGTGGGTCGCTGCGTCGTACTCCACCACGGAGAGCTGCACGCGATCACAACGCGACGGCATTAGTCAATCGCTTCACTCAGCCTTCACGTATTTGCTATCAGGTAGGAACTCGCCGGATCAACACGTGCTGTAACCGCATTGCCCTTCCTAACGTCGACCTCCCTTATTGTCACGCTGTGCCACCCAGCGTGGCGCAGTGGTTACATCTGCGCCCAACAGAAAGAATGGGCTTGCCCGAGGCGGTTCGTTTCCTCGCCACGCCTCTGAGTCGTTCTCTCTTCCAGTTAATACCTTTGAAATTGAATGAATATGTGCGCGTTATAAATAGCATTTGTTATTATTATTAAGCTGCGGGCATGGGAATGGCCCACGGGCGGTGGGTTGCCCCACTCCGGGTCTATGGGGCGAAGCGCGGGGAGAGATTGTGTTCGCGTGCCGGAGACCTTGGCGTCCATGAAGGCCAGGAGAAGAGCGTCGCGCGACGAACCGCTGAGGCGCACGCTCGCCATCGACATGATGTTCCCGAAGATCGAGAAGCACGACATGAACTCCAGCTTGTCCTTGCGAGGCTTGACATCTGCGGCGCAAGTTTCACCAACGTCGTCACACATCGTTCGGTCATAAAAGCAGCGATCAATCCATTGCTGGATCGGGTCACCTGAGCGCTAGTAGTTCGTTCGTTCCGCCCGGTCAGAAATGTTTGAGACAGATATGACGTTGCAGACAGATATAACGAGATGGACAGGTCAGTTTGCGAGATTCAAAACAGTTACCTGTCGGTTTTTCTCCTTTTGAAACAGACTGCAAAGAGATGAAGCAATGTTAGTCGCCAGCACGTAAAATAAAATGTAACCACACGCTGGTTTTTGCATTAGGACAGCTTGAGTTTAAGACAGCATCTAATTTCACGTGGTGTTTATCGACGAATCTTCAAAAAAATAACAAATCCATAGCTGTTCTTTCAGGACAGCTATGTCGAGTGTTTCTCGTCCCTACTTCACGGGGAGAAACTGCAAATTGTACACAAAGATACACGAGCCGGGAATCGAACCCTGGTACTTTCTTGCTGTGAGGCGGTAGCGCTACTCGCCGCTAAGCCACCGTACCGCTAAGCCACCGTACCGCCACCGTGCTGCCCAAACGTGAGAGTCGAAACGCCGGGAAGGACCCAATGGGAAAGCTCGACACGGCTATCCCGAACAAGCAGCTCTTGCGAGCAACTCTCACACATCGAGCCGTGACAATCGACACAGAGTGGAGGCTCACATCGGTGTCATGGATGAGGCGGTAGATCTGCAGCTGAGAGCCGCCGGCCACCACCAGGTTTCGCTCTTGGCTCGAGTAGAAGTGACAGTAGACGGCATGCTCCAGCCCCGTGGGCGGGTGCACCTTCCTGTGCACGGAGTACATGGCAGCCGGAGCCGCGGGGAACCTGCAGAGAAAACGACACACGACAGACGACACAGAACTCGTGCAGCTTCACACATCCGCAATACCGATCCGCTCGTGACTCACACTAGCAGTTCTTCTTTTCGATTATTCGAATCGTGATGGTTACTATGACAGTTTCCCATTTCTTTACAAAGTTCTTTGAATTTTTATTGAACTCTGTAAGGTCTTTTGAGCTGCAGAGGTTTGGTATCAGTTGTCCGTGATCGATAGATGGATGGATGTTTATTAGTACAGCAGAAAAATACCCAGTGAGCTTGCAAGCGCTGTGCGGGATGCCTGCTGACGAGATCCCCGGGGGGTCAACGCCGGTCCAAAGCTGGTTTGAAATGTTGGCCTCAAAAGTCCGGCGAGCTAGCGTATAACTACAACATCCATCCGTTGTCAGAAGCCGCTTAATCCTGCACAGGGCCGCGGTGAACCGGCGCCTATTCCAGAAGACACAGTGCGCAAGGCAGGGCTATGCCCAGGATGGGACGCCAGTCCATCACAGGGCACCGGGGGCAAGTTAGTCAGCATTCCAAATAACCTATGCAGCAGCATGTTTTTGGACTGTGGGAGGAAGCTGGAGTGCCCGGTGACAACCCCACGCGGACACAGAACCGAGGCAGGTTACAAACGTGTCAATGTAGGTTTTCAAGGCTCCGTGTAGGACAACTGCGCTCCCAATGCGGGAGGCGAAACGTCGCGAAGGAACAAGGAGGAGGAGGAGGAACGCCCAACACGGCTATCCCGAAAGAGTGGCTCTTGAGAGCGCTTCACAGAGGCCTAACAAGTCAAGCGCGGCCAATGCACAGCATCGGGTTTCGGAGTGTAACTTCGCAAATCTCAAAAGTATCTGACAATCAAGTGACCGAACCCCGCAAGTCAGTCGGTTCCTCACCTTATCGATCAGCCTCGTTGCCAATTCGATATTGGATATAAAATAATACAAATGTAACATCAAATAATAACTTTCATTCAATCGTGCAGCTCCCAAGCGCACTGGGCTGCATGCGCTCGTGACGTCACGTCCTGATAACTTTATGGACAGCACCGAGCAGCGGCCTCTCACGGAGCGGCGACATGACGACATTAGTTAATTACTTTATCGACAGCACAGCCTGTATCCCACAGACAGAATTACCATCCACTGTCAGAAACTGGTTAATCCTGTACAGGGTCGCGGTGAGCCGGAGCCTATCCCGGCAGTCACAGGCCGCAAGGCAAGGCTATACCCAGGATGGGACGCCAATCCATCACAGGGCACTCAGGGCAATTTAGTCTGCAAGCCAATTAACCTATGCAGCAGCATGTTTTTGGACTGTGGGAGGAAACCGGAGTTCCCGGCGAAAACCCACGCGGAGTGACGTCACGTCGTAATAAACTTTATCACAATGTTTAATTGCATTTGGTCAGATGGGGCTACAAGACCGGCCAAACCACCTGTGAATGTGGAGA
>JAZEWU010000008.1:1953018-1967078 GCA_036362915.1 Geotria australis | reverse complement strand
CCTCCGGGTTCTCCGGTTCCCTCCCACCGTCCAAAGACATGCTGCCAGGTTAATTGGCCTACTGAGTAAATTGCCCCAGGTGCCCTGCGATGGACTGGCGTCCCATCCTGAGTAATACCACTGCCTTGCGCCCTTTGTCTGCCGGGATAGGCAAGAAGCGCTGCTGGATTCCTGACGAGAAGGAGGCCTATCTGGAGGTGGAGGTCAAGGAGACGCAGGGTAACACGGTAACCGTGGAGACCAAGGATGGAGAGGTACGCGAACTCAACGGCAAAAGGTCCACACCCGTATCGTGTGCCTTAACAGACGGTGGGGTCAAGTGCTGTCAGTCGGTCAGAAAGAACCGCTGAGCTATGCAGCTCTTTGAAACAGTTGTTCAATAGGCAGGGGGTAAGGAAATTCCATCCATCCATTTTCATAAACCGCTTAATCCTGGACAGGGTGGCGGTGAGCCGGAGCCCATCCCGGCAGACACAGGGCGCAAGACAGGGGAACACCGAGGATGGGACGCCAGTCCATCACAGGGACCGGAGGAAGTTTAGTCAAGCAAATTAACATACGCAGCAGCAGCATGTATTATGACTGTGAGGGGGGGGGTAACCGGAGTACACGGCGAAAACTCACGCGGGATAGCCCTGACTTGCGCCCTGTGTCTGCCCGGATAGGCTCCGGATCACCGCAACCTTGTACAGGATTAACCGCTTTCTGATGGTTGCTCAGCGACACGGCTATCCCGAAAGAACAGCTCCGAAGAGCAACCAACAGGAATCGAGCCGTGAAAACTTACATCGGCACATAAGCGGTTCCTGACAATATGGCGCCGGCAAACCGCCTGGCTGCCTTCCTCCGCCTCTCCGCGCTTTCCTCGCTACGCCTCCGAGTAAATTCTCTCGTCGAATTAATACCTTTGACAGTGAATTAATATAAAAGTAACATTATTGTTACCGTGAGTCGAGTCGGATCGCTGCCTAACACTGTCCCCGCGAGGCGTTCCGCAAATAGACGCGCGCGGTGACGCGAGTGTCGCGTCGCGAAACCCCGCGCGGATCGTCGCTTCGCTCGCACATTCAGCGGTGTGGATGCGCGCGGAGTGAGGTGCCCAGCTGCTGCTGTGACAGCACATTCACATAGTGTATAGCTGTTTTAGAAATCCGGCACAACCTCGGAGTAGAGTCCGCTGCTTCTTCGGATTGAGAGGAGCCAGTTGAGGTGGTTCGGGCATCTGGTAAGGATGTCCCCTTGGAAGGCTCCCCCCGGGAAGTCTACCAGGCACGGCCCACTGGGCACAGACCTAGAGGCCGACCTAGGACACGCTGGAGGGATTATATCCTTCGTCTGGCCTGGGAACGCCTGGGAATCCCCTTCCCAGGAAGAGCTGGAATCTGTTGCTGAGGAAAGGGATGTCTGGTCCACTCTCCTTGGACTGCTGCCACCGCGACCCTCACCTACACTCCCTACTCCTCACCACCCCAACTCTGCCCCACACCGTGACCTCGTCACAGACCAGGGTGATCAAGGCTGACGACGTGCAGCTCATGAACCCTCCCAAGTTCGACAAGATCGAGGACATGGCCATGCTGACTCACCTCAACGAGGCGTCGGTGCTCTACAACCTGCGCAGCCGATACGCTGCCTGGATGATCTACGTGAGTGGCTACAGACAAAGGTTCCCCCCCCACACCACCACCCGGCTAGCCTCTAATAGCACTTCCGGGGCAAGTGCTGTTTAAAAAAATAATAATAATCACATTTAAGGCGGCACGGTGGCGCAGTGGGTAGCGCTGTCGCCTCACAGCAAGAAGGGCCCGAGGTCGAATCCCGGCTCGGGGGCGTTTCGGTGTGGAGTTTGCACGTTCTCTCCCCGTGTCAGCGTGGGTGTTCGCCGGGCACTCCGGTTTCCTCCCACCGTCCGAAGACATGCTGCCAGGTTAATTGGCCTACTGAATAAATTGCCCCTGGTACCCTGCAATGGACTGGCGTCCCATCCTCGGTATACCCCTGCCTTGCGCCCTGTGTCTGCCGGGATAGGCTCCGGCTCACCGCGACCCTGTACAGGATTACGCGGGTCCTGACAATGTATGGATGGATCTTCTTGCTGCGAGGCGGCAGCGCTACTCACCGCTCCGCCACCGTGCCACGCCCGAGTGATAAATATATCCTGACAAAAGCGGACCCGAGATAACTCCCAAACCTCTTCCCCCCAACCCTGCACTACACTGCCAGGCTAAGTACAGCAACGCTATGAATAGGTTGAGACTAAACAGGTGTCTGCGCCGAACACAAAGCACAGTGCGGCTATATAAAGTAACCTTTCCTATTGTTATCCCGATTGGATTTTCCAGGAGGGATGGCTTTTGTTAGAGGCCACAAGCCCTCCGTGCGTCGTCGTCCTGCTTCGGTGTTTCCCCAGATTGGCACTCGCTAATCAAACACCACCCCCCTCGACACCCGCTGCCAACGACGGGTTATTTTAACCTGGCATGACACGACCTAGGGCGGCACGGTGGCGCAGTGGGCAGCGCTGCCGCCTCACAGCAAGAAGCACCCGGGTTCGAATCCCGGCTCGGGTGCCATTCTGTGTGGAGTTTGCGCGTCCTCTCCCCGTGTCCGCGTGGGTTTTCGCCGAGCACTCCGGTTTCCTCCCACCCTTTCAAAGACATGCTGCCAGATTAATTGGCCTACTGAGTAAATTTCCCCAGGTGCCCTGCGATGGACTGGCGTCCCATCATTGGCACAGCCCTGCCTTGCGCCCTGTGTCTGCCGGGATGAGGCTCCGGCTCACCGCGACCCTGTACAGGATTAAGCGGTTTCTGAAAATGTACGGACGGATCGAATTGTTTATCCAAATCCGTGTCGCAACCGCCGGCCCCGCGTTCCTTCCGCACAGACGTACTCGGGTCTGTTCTGCGTGGCGGTGAATCCGTACAAGAATCTGCCCGTGTACAAGACGGAGGTGGTGGCTGCCTACAAGGGCAAGCGTCGCTCCGAGGCGCCGCCGCACATCTTCTCCATCGCCGACAACGCCTACCATGACATGCTGCGCAGTGAGTCACGCAGAGGGGACGCACGGCGAGACGAGGGCACGGCCACGAGGCCCACCGGCAGGCGGTCTGAGCGATTCGAATGTAAAAAATAATTTGCCACCGCGTTATCCAAACAGGACAGCCTAAAATACCTCGCATCACCACTCCGGCCACTCGCATCAACACAATCCCGTTGCTCTGCGCAGCTCATCACGGCACCTACTCCGCACACCGCGTTCACGCACAACCGTTGCGAAACGCCGTTTCTCGGTCGCGGCACCCACAACCTGGAACGGCCTGCCACACCTATTGTGTCAAACACAGTCCCCTACAGCCTTAAAAAGTCACCTTTTCACCGACTCACAACAAACCGACTGAGCAGGGCTCCGCGCCTCCGAATCAACGGGTGCAACGCGCCCGGAGAAAATGCGCCACGCGTTACAAAAGTAGATTATTATTATTATCACAATAATGGGGATCAAGGTAGAAGCGTTCACGTCGCGATCCCTGTCAAGTAATACTTGATATTTTCCTGCAAATTCTACCAAACGCTTCGAAGCCGAGGAGCTGAAAGACAACAATGTCCAGATGCTCAACAGATGCCAGAAGCCCCTCAGTCTGGAGCAAGAAGAGAGGCCAATGCCCGCCCGCCTTTAAGGCCAGCACTGACTATTCATTCATTCATTCATTTTCAGAAACCGCTTAATCCTGTACAGGGTCGCGGTGAGCCGGAGCCTATCCCGGCAGACATAGGGCGCAAGGCATGGCTATACCAAGGACGGGACGCCAGTCCATCACAGGGCACCGGGGGCAATTTAGTCCGCAGGCCAATTAACCTATGCATGTTTTTGGACTGTGGGAGGAAACCGGAGTGCCCGGCGAAAACCCACGCGGACACGGGGAGAACATGCAAACTCCACACAGAAAGGCACCCCGAGCCGAGATTCGAACCCGGGACCTTCTTGCTGTGAGGCGGAAGCGCTACCCACTACGCCACCGTGCCGCCCCAGCACTGACTATTATATCTCTAAATGTTGAAGGGCTGTCTGCGACTAAAGAAGAACTTGTTGCAATGGGAAACTGTCATATAACCATCACGCTTCGAAGAATCGAATCGAATTCGAATCACAGTAATACACTGAGGGACGCAGAGGCGTATCTAGGGTTTGGCAGGTATGGCACGTGCCCTGGGCCTCAATTTAAGGGGGGCGCCACTGAGCAGTTTCTATTAAGTAGTATTCGTATTTTTTCTGGCGTCTTAATGTCCTATGTCCTATAATTTATCGATATTGCTTGACTCTCAGTTAATCTGTGTTGATGTTGTTGACATTCCCTTCTCTCCACAGCCTTGTGCAGCGCTTTGCGACCCTTGGGTGAAAGGCGCTCTATAAATGCTATTATTATTATTATTAAAGTCAGGCAAGCCATCCTCGGATAGTGAAAAAATAATTTTCTTAAGATGGTTTTCATGTAGTGCCTAGAATTGTCTGCGTGGGTTTTCGCCGGGCACTCCGGTTTCCTCCCACAGTCCAAAGACACGCTGCTGCGTAGGTTAATTGTCCTGCGGACTAAATTGCTTTGTACTGCAGCGAATCGTTCACTTGAAAACTTGACTTTGCATTTTTGTTATTTTGCAGATCGTGACAATCAGTCCATGCTCATCACGTGAGTGTGGGCACCATGCACATTACGCTCAAACATTATTGCGGTACATTAGTGACACTAGCAGAGTTCCCGTCCCGCGAGCGATGTTGTTCCAAGCGTGTGACACGTTCTTCTGACGTCAGCGCAACGGCGGAAGAGTGGCTTAGGAGGGTTGACGGTACGAATTTTCATTAACGGACAAGAAAACAAATCTTAACTTATAAATGTTCTATAATAGTAAGTACAGCACGTGCACTGCACTCCCAAGGCTCCTGTGAAGCATAACTCGTCTATAATCAAGTTGAGGATATTATTGTTATTATTTCACTGAGTTATTATTATCAGTAGTACAGTATTATAATATAATTCATTCAATAAATACTGTCCAGTTATTTTGGAACCGTTTTATAAAGACCTCTATTCACGGATTCATCGGTTGGCCGGACAAGCCTCAAGAAGGCATCCGAGATCCGTTAAAAATCGGCTTGCCCTGAACTCGTAACACGTCGAGCCTAGAATTCCTACGTCAAAGTCGCTCTTCGTTAAACAGCGGAGAATCCGGTGCCGGCAAAACCGTGAACACCAAGCGGGTCATCCAGTACTTCGCGACAATCGCGGCGCTGGGAGACCATCCGTCCAAAAAGAACGTAAGTAAACCTCGCAAACATACCAACAACAACACCATCTCTCCGCGGCCCTTGTGCAGCGCTTTGTGACCCTCGGGTGAAAGGCGCTCTATAAAATGCTATTATTATTATATTCGCCACTAAGTGACGGTGACGTCACCACAGCGATTGTGCCAGGCCATGTGCACCTTGAGGCCGGTCACGTGAAGTGTCGAAGGCTCGCCGACAGGAGGTCACGCGACAGACCCAGGTGTCACGAGCCTCTGGGCCTCTGTCCGAGATGACCAGCCGAGGCACCGCCTGCGCTCCCTACCGTGCCAGCTCGCTGTGTTTCTAGCCGCCCAATCGGAGACCTAAAGCGGGAAATTAATTCTGGCTCACCCGAGTTCGACATTGGGATGTTTCACCGCACGGCGTAAATAATGCGATAATACTCGTAACGGGCGCTGCGGTTATCGCGAACCTTGTATCGTCCAATACGCATCGCAGTATCGACGTATCGTGACAGTGTGGTGACGCTAGATTTTTCTCGGGGTAAACTTGTGGCCTTAGACTAACATTCGTGTTTTTTTTACTTTGTTTTATTTCCATGGTTACAGCAACAACCAACTACTAAGACTGGCGTGAGTACACCTTCGTTTCTTCTCTAAAGTAATGGTCATATCAACAAAAAATATATATTTTAATCGCAGCGGAGTAGCACTAACCAACGCAAACATTGTGTAAAATCACAAGGTAATACAACAAATGTTACACCATTAACTTGTGCAAGGTTGATGCCCTCACTGTAATCATAAAGTAAACAAACAGTCTGCTAAGGCTACACGGTGTTACTTATTGTTCCTGATGAAGCTGATTTGCAACTATCAGCGAAACGGCGTACCTTCATTGTAAATGTCATGGATTTGCTCTCCCTGTCTCCCTCCGTGTTTGTCTTTAAGGAAGTGACGGCCATCTTAGGGGACGCTGGCAGATTTTTGCCGCTCTTAAGATTGCCAGTTTCACGCCCTTGCAGTGTATTCGAAGCAGCCTTAATCATTTATTTTTTATTGCTTTGGTTTTTGGTTGCTTTTCTTTCGTTGTTGACATGCCGTTCTCTTCGCGGCCCTTGTGCAGCGCTTTGTGACCCTCGGGTGAAAGGCGCTATATAAAATGCTATTATTATTATAATTGGCTGTGCCGGATGGAGGCGGGTTTACGACACTTTTTTTTTACGTGACCTCACCCATAAAAAAGCTATACTACGGATAACATTGGTCACGAAAGCCTTCGTGTTAAATGTATTAAATTTCCCTCGTTGCTAAAGCGCGTTTATCCGCGTCGGTGGTTCTCTCCGTGACCATCAGGGCTCGCTGGAGGATCAAATCATCCAGGCGAACCCTGCCCTGGAGGCCTTCGGAAACGCAAAGACGCTCCGAAACGACAACTCGTCGCGCTTCGTGAGTCGCCGCTCGACGCGTTCCCGCGCCGCTCCTGGCCCGGGTCTCTCGTTGCGCTTCTCTAACTGTACCGGTGTGCCGGTAACCGTCCTGTCCGCCGTTTTCCCCCGCCCTCGTCCCGACAGGGCAAGTTTATCCGAATCCATTTCGGAAACACCGGCAAGTTGTCGTCTGCCGATATCGACATCTGTGAGTAGTTTTTCGCGAGCGCGATCCGCACCCTGCGCTCACCCACACCCTGACGACACGCACGCTACGGGCTGGTGGTCGCGGCACGGTGGCCTCGTGGAGATGCTTGCGCCTCACAGCAAACAAGGTGCCGGGTTTGAGAGGCTACGAAGCGACCGGCGTACACGTAGACAGGGCAGCGATTTTAAAAGTCTGGGGGTTCTAGGGGGTTGTGGGACACGAGCACCGCAACCCCCCGCCTTCGGCCCCCTGCACGTACCGTACTACAACTGTTTACTCTTCCCGCCCTGCTGGCCCTAGTGTGTTGCTCAAAATGGCTGCGATTGGCCGGATGGCCGTTCAATCAATCTAACTTGACCGATAGGTTTTCACGTGTCGGGAACTCAGGTTTCGTTTCGTCACACTTACCCACGGATATGAGACTACCTCAGAAAAAAGTGGGGGTAATTGAATCATGTTTCTGTCAAAGTGCGGGTGTCGCAACACCCGCGGCTGCGACGCACCTGCACGTGGGACCGCCGAGCTGCGTGCGCGAATCCTTACCCGCGGCGCGCCGGCGCTCGGCTCCGTTCCGTTGCAGACCTCCTGGAGAAGTCGAGGGTGATCTTTCAGCAGCCGGGCGAGCGGAGCTACCACATCTACTACCAGATCCTGTCCGGCAAAAAGCTCGAGTTGCAGGGTAAGGCGGCGCACTGTCGTTTTTACCCGTACGGACATGCATCGCCGTTGCGGTTCACGGTCACGCGTCCTGGCGAGCGAGTGTTTGGGGCGGTGGCGTCAGCTTGCTCAAACTGTTTGAAGCGTCAAACAGGGTTGAAATGACGTAATGACGGATACGGGCAGTCCCCGGGTTACGAACGGGTTTTGTTTCCGCGTTCATAAGTCGATTTGTTCACAAGTCGGAACGAAATGCAGGTCGGTCGCTCTTCAAAGCTGTTCTTTCGGGATAGCCGTGTCAAGCCATTTCGCCTCCCACGTCGGAGGCATCATCAGGCTTCGTCGAGGTTGATACATTAAACATGTTGAAGTGTACAGTGGTTAAACGCCTGATGATGCCTCCAACGTGGGAGACACGGCTACCTCAAAAGCAATCATCATGCATCGAGCCGTGACAAACCTACATCAAGTATATCGCGATCGTGTTGAGTGAAAGCGTCTCGCGTTGAT
Source organism: Geotria australis (assembly GCA_036362915.1). NCBI lineage: Eukaryota > Metazoa > Chordata > Hyperoartia > Petromyzontiformes > Geotriidae > Geotria > Geotria australis. The sequence continues at coordinate 1,958,990 of JAZEWU010000008.1, read as the reverse complement.
TTGACCCTTCCCGCTGACCCCGCGTCGTCTGACCCATGGACAGACATGCTGCTGGTGTCCACCAACCCGTACGACTTCCACTTCTGCTCCCAGGGGGCGGTGACCGTGGACAACCTCGACGACGGGGAGGAGCTGCTGGCCACAGACGTACGCACACAAAGACAAAGATCCCCCGTGTAGCCTTCACAGACTGTAGGGGCACACGCACACACAAACCACCGTCAATCGCCAGAAACCGCTACAGGGTCGCACACACAAACCCTAACCCCTGACACTGCGCTGAGGGGCAGTGTCAGGAATAGAAATGCCATATTGCCATAAAGAGGAGGCGAGTCCTTCCGAAAGGCAGAATGTTGTTAATTGACACCCCATGGCACGTGTTCATGTCTTTGGACTGTGGGAGGAAACCGGAGTGCCCGGCGAAAACCCACACAGTCATCACGGTTAATAATAAATTTAACGTGAAGGTTTTCATGACCAATGGTGTCCATAATATACCCCCTTATGGGTTTACGGTCTGGACTCTAGCGCTCCTGCTAGGGTCTCTCTTAGTGAACAGGCCTGGAGTCTAGCACTCCTACTCGGGAGATAATAATAATTTTACATTTATAATTCTTTCCATAGTTCTCTCCTTCGCGACATTTCACCTCCCACGTTGGAGGCATCATCGGACGTTCTCCAACGTGGAGCGGTGGTGGAAATGTCGCGAAGGAAACAGCAGGAACGCTCGACACGGCTATCCCAAAAAGAGCGGACAATTCCCGCACGGAAGATCGTCGTTCGTACAATACTGCCGAGAAGTGAAATCACTTCCATCTTAACCGCGACCGCGCGTTGTGTTTGCAGCAAGCGTTCGACATCCTCGGCTTTAACAGCGACGAGAAGTACGGCGCCTACAAGCTCACGGGAGCCATCATGCACTTCGGCAACATGAAGTTCAAGCAGAAGGCTCGCGAGGAGCAGGCCGAGACCGACGGGACGGAGAGTGAGTCGCCGAGACGTCGCCGCCGCAGCTCCGTCTGCGACACGCGGTCTCGCGTAATAACAAGTGCCCATCCATCCATTTTCAGAAACCGCTAAATCCTGTACAGGGTCGCGCTGATCCGGAGCCTATCCCGGCAGACACACGGCGCAAGGCAGGGGTACATTCAGGATGGACGCCAGTCCATCGCAGGGCACCTGGGGCAATTTACTCAGTATGGCAATTGACCTGGCAGTATGTCTTCGGACGGTGGGAGGAAACCGGAGTGCCCGGCGAAAACCCACGCAGAACAGAGGGGGAGAGAGCGCCAACTCCCCGCGGAAAGGCGCCCGAGGCGGGAATCGAACCACCTCGGGCAGGACCTTATTTCTGCGACGAGGCGCTGATGTTACCACAGCGCCACCCTTCCTGCATTACAGCGCCAGTGTCCTTACCCGAGGCGGTTCGATTCCCACCTCGCTCGACGCGGTATATCCCCGAAAGAACCGCGCGTTACGGGGGAGCGATTCTCACGCGATGTCTCTTCTTTGCCCCCTCAAGATACCGACAAGGCGGCCTATCTGATGGGCATCAGCTCGGCTGACCTGGTCAAAGGCCTGCTCCACCCGCGCGTCAAAGTGGGCAACGAATACGTGACCAAGGGCCAGAGCGTGGCACAGGTACGGCCGCGGGAGCCTATCCCGGCAGACGCAGGGCGCAAGGCAGGGTTATTACCCTCCAACGTGGGAGGCGAAACGTCGCGAGGGAGAGATGGAGATCGCCGAGTGACACGGCTATCCCGAAAGAACGGCTCTGAAGGGCAAGCATCATGAATCGAGTTGATTATTCTTTCATTCATTGTCAAAACCCGCTTAATCCTGTACAGGGTTGCACTGAGCCGGAGGCGAAAGGCAGGGACATGCCCAGGGTAGGACGCCAGTCCGTCACAGGGCACCGGGGGCGATTTAGCCTGCAGGCAAACTAACCTATGCAGTAGCAGCGTGTCTTTGAGTAGTGAGACGCAACCTGGAGTGCCCGGCGAAACACGCAATACTCCACACAGAAAGGTCCCGCCGAGTCCGGGATTCGAACCCGGGCGCTTGTTGCTGTGAGGCGGCAGCGGCCGGTGGGAGGAACCGCGGTGGCGCCGCCCGCTCTGTCGCTGTCCCGCAGGTCACCTACGCCGTCGGCGCCCTCTCCAAGTCCGTGTACGACCGCATGTTCAAGTGGCTCGTGAGCCGCATCAACCGGACGCTGGACACCAAGCTCCAGCGGCAGTTCTTCATCGGCGTCCTGGACATCGCTGGCTTCGAGATCTTCGACGTGAGCGCGGCGGCGGGGCGCGGCGCGGCGGTCACGTCTGCGGCGGTTCGATTGCCGCCTCTAGTGCCGGCGCCTGTCGTTAACACTGGCTGCTGTCGCTAACATTGGTGCCTGTCTCTAAACACTGGCTCATAAATACAGTTTACAGTTTTAAATAACCCCGTCGTCGTTCGTCCTGTCCTCCGACCCTTCCCCACCGACCCTCGCCTGACCCCGGCACGATCGCCGGCGCGACGGTGCGCCCCTTCAGTACAACTCGTTCGAGCAGCTGTGCATCAACTTCACGAACGAGAAGCTGCAGCAGTTCTTCAACCACCACATGTTCGTCCTGGAGCAGGAGGAGTACAAGAAGGAGGGCATCGAGTGGGAGTTCATCGACTTCGGCCTCGATCTGCAGGCCTGCATCGACCTCATCGAGAAGGTGGGCGCGCGCGCGAAACCGGCCGGCCCGCGCCACGGACGGCTGGCTTTGAGATAATAATTGTAAAATGTATAATGCCCGGTGGCGAAAACCCACGCGGACACGGGGAAGAACGTGCAAACTCCACGCAGAAAGGCACCCGACCCGGGATTCGAACCCTGGGATCCTTCTTGCTGTGAGGCGGCAGCGCTGCTCGCTGTGCCAACCACAATGCGTACATTATCACGTAAAATTGTTTGCATGGTTTTTTTTCCCACAAGCACGTGTGGCTTCTTGCAAACCGGACACTTTGCGGACCGGTGCCCATTTAGCGTTTTAAGCTCTTAACACTTTTTGCCAGAAAGGGTAAAAACCCCCGAATCTTTTCGACGTAACAATAAAAAAAATCATAATTTTACATTTAAAACGCGCACATATTCATTCAATGTCGAAGGATATTAATTCGACGAGAGAACGACTCAGAGGCGTAGCGAGGAGAGCGCAGAGAGGCGGAGAAGGAGGCAGCCAGGCGGTTTGCCGGCACTACAGATGCTTAACAACAACAACAATTAACTAACTCGCGCAATCGGCACGGCCGTTCTCGCCGGCGCGGCGTTGCTCCGGGTTTTTTTTTCGTCCCGTCACAGCCCATGGGCATCATGTCGATCCTGGAGGAGGAGTGCATGTTCCCCAAGGCGTCCGACATGACGTTCAAGGCGAAGCTTTACGACAACCACCTGGGCAAGTCGCCCAACCTGCAGAAGCCTCGGCCCGACAAGAAGCGCAAGTACGAGGCGCACTTCGAGCTCGTCCACTACGCCGGCGTGGTGAGTTGACGACGACGCGGAAAGGCGCACCGCACCTGGCACGCCGCACGCGACACTGAGCGGATTCCGATAGCCCGGTCGCCCCCCGCAGCCGGGAGCGAGCGGGGTGCCGGGTTAGAAACGCGGGCCCGTTGCGGAGAAGGCCTGCCCTGGCTGCCGCCGCCGCCTAGGGACACGTCGCGGCTGACCGAGCGCGGAATGGACGACGGCCCGATGTTGGAGACTTTGCCGTGAGATGTGTTGATCAAAAATAAAAAACACTCGTTAATTAGTTGGCTGATAACATTAAAATATATAGGAAGCAGTGTCTAGTGGCAATATGGCGCCGGCAAACCGCCTGGTTTGCCTCCTCCGCCTCTCTGCGCTTTCCTCGCGCCTTCTCTCGTCGAATTAACATCTGCGGCATTGAATGAATATGCGCTCGTTATAAATGTAAAATTGTTGTTATTATTATTAAACGAGGCGACACGGGCGGCGCGGTGAGTAGCGCTGCACGACGGGTTTCACGGCGCAAACGCGCTCACGGCCTTGCGGCCGCCCGCTCGGCCTGACGATACAACACCTATCCTGCGCGATGTAACACGGAGGCTTTTGCGACCGATGTTATCCGTAGTACATCCCTTTATACGGGTCGCGTCACGTAAAACAATAAGCGTCGTAAACCCGCCTCGACCCGGCCGATTTTAGTAAGGTTTGTCACGTGAACAAACTGTGCCGATTTACAACGAAGGTACGAGGTTTCGCCGACGGTTGCAACCGTTCGTTCAACGATGAAGCTGATCACGCGTATTTTTTTTTTACACGACATAACCCGCTCGGTTTGTATTCGTTTCGCCCTCCCTCTCGCGAGCGTTCAGGTCCCTTACAACATCGGGGGATGGCTGGACAAGAACAAGGACCCGCTGAACGAGACAGTAGTCGGGCTCTTCCAAAAGGCGTCCAACAAACTGCTGGGCGCCATCTTCGAGAACTACGTGAGCTGCGACGCAGGTGAACCGCGACTCGGCACGGCACGCGGGCTGTCCCCGGCGTTACCGATCCGCACACACACCGCACACGGTGTTACCCGGAGCGGTGTGCGCGCCGAGGATGGGACGCCAATCCGTCGCAGGCCACCGGGCGCAATTTAGCCAGCAGGCCAATTAACCTATGCAGCGGCGTGTCTTTGGACTGTGGGAGGAAACCGGAGTGCCCGGTGGCGCAAAACCCAGGCGGACGCGGGGAGAACGTGCAAACTCAACGCAGAAAGGCCACCCGAGCCGGGTTTCGAACCGGGGACCTTCTTGCCGTGACGCGGCGGCGCTACTCACCGCTACGCCACCGTGCCGCCCGTTGCTTTTAATTATTGTTGTGAATTTTACCGTGGACTTTGGGTTAAAATCGAACCTGTTCCTGTTCCTGACGTTCTCCGTCAGCCGCGGACCAGGCGAAGACCGGCGGGGACAAGAAGCGGAAGAAGGGCGCCTCGTTCCAAACGGTGTCGTCGCTTCACAGGGTGAGCGTCACCCCCGCCACACCGCGCGATCACGCCTGCAAACGGACAGAGGGCAGGGTGGCGCAGCGGTAACATCTGCGCCTCACAGCGAGAAGGCCCCCGGTTCGAATCTCGGCTCGGGCGCCTCACTGTGTGGAGTTTGTGTGTTCTACCTCTGTTCTGCGTGGGTTTCCTCCGGGTTCTCCGGTTTCCTCCCACAACTTAATAAAAAAAATCCTCATTAATTATTTGGCCGATAACATCATAATATATAGGAAGCAGTATGTGGCAATATGGCACCGGCGAAACCGACCTGGCTGCCTCCTCCGCCTCTCTGCGCTTTCCTGGCTACGCCTCTGAGTCGTTCTCTCGTCGGATGAATACCTTCTACAGTGAATGAATTATGCGCGCGTTATAAACGCAAAATCATTATTATTATTATTATCAGCAGAAAGGTACAAACCGCGCGAATTTAAACCGGCGACGGAGGTGGGCACCGTCGGACGCGCTGACTGACTTGCCCGCTCGTGCCCGGAACAGGAGAACCTGAACAAGCTGATGTCCAACCTGCGGTCCACATCGCCACACTTCGTCCGCTGCATCATCCCCAACGAGTCCAAGACGCCAGGTGCCCCCGCGCCCACACTCCCAACCTATAGTACTGTATATACGTTTGTCGCGGTTTGATGTTCGAGAACTGCTCTGTTATTTCGCATTAGCCGCGTCGGGAGAGAGAGAGAGCGGGAACACTCGGCACGGCTATCCCGAAAGAGAGCAGCTGCGAAGAGCACATTCTCAGAGTCACGAGCCCTGTCTGGGTAGTGGTAGCGGTCATGACTTTAACGTGTACCGCCGCCTCCAGGTATCATGGACCCCTACCTGGTTCTGCACCAGCTGAGATGTAACGGCGTGCTGGAGGGAATCCGCATCTGCAGGAAGGGCTTCCCCAACAGGATCGTCTACGCCGACTTCAAACAGCGGTCAGTG
>JAZEWU010000008.1:1942386-1952604 GCA_036362915.1 Geotria australis | reverse complement strand
CGCGCGACGCGGCGATCGGACGAACGGCTTCGCGCGGGTCCTTACCCGTCTGACGTCTTCTCCAGGTATCGCATCCTCAACCCGACCGCCATCCCCGAGGACAAGTTCGTGGACAGCCGCAAGGCTTCCGAGAGGCTGCTGAGCACCCTGGACATTGACACGAGCCAGTACAAGTTCGGCTACACCAAGGCGAGTTTGCTGGTCTCTCTCAGACGTCGGACGATTCGGCGGCTTACGTACATAAGATCGATGAGAAGTTCGACAAAAGTTGTTGATGTGCACCAGAGCCGTAACGAACCTCCGACACGCTTCCAAATCCAACCGAGCAATGCAACGGCTAACTTGCAACGTCTGTGGCAGGAGATGCACACACGCAGAATCGGTTTACATGATTCACATATGAAGCGACGATGCCAGATACGTCATACTCAGTATTGAGTGACAGCTAGAAGATGAAAATTACAGTGTAAAATACCCAGTGAGCTTGCAAGCTCCATGCGGGATTCATTGCGACGTGATGAACGCAAGATCTTTGTGTGTAATGTGATGCTAATGTTCTTACAGAGCCTATACCGTAAAGCGAACTCATCGTATTGTGAGTCCATCGTAAAAGCGAGGGACCACTGTACTAATAATAATAATATTACAATTTATAACGCGCGCAAATTCCCCAGCCCAGCCGAAGCGAGACGCAGATACTGAGGGCGCGGAGCCAAGCTCGGTGTACGAAGGCCTGACAAAAAAGGCGTTGTGTTGAGATGGTTTTTTAAACGTCGGTCAAGGTTATGGGTGCTCTGACGAAGTTCTAGGGGTAGGCTCTTCCGGATTCTCGGTGCGGTTATAGAGAAGCGCACGTACTACGGATAAAATCGCGTCGCGATTCGCGTCGCGAGAAGGTTTTGCGCTTTGCTTACTCGCGCGTCCAGGTGTTCTTCAAGGCCGGGCTGCTCGGCCAACTGGAGGAGATGCGCGACGAACGCCTGGCGAAGATATTGACCCTGATCCAGGCGAGGGTGCGCGGCATGCTCATGCGACTGGAGTACAAGAAGATCATCGACCGCAGGCGAGATTCGCGACGCGAACGTACAAGGAACTTGTGTTCCTTGGTTTACGTGCCGTGGTTATATATTTTTTCATTTAACATCGATTGCGAACAATGTACCGGTGTAGGTTTGTCACGGCTCGGTTCGTGACGGTTGCTCTGCAGAGCTGTTCTTTCGGGATAGCCGTGTCGTCGCTGAGCGACGTTTCGCTTCCCACGTTGGAAGCATCATCAGGATGCCGTGAAAACAGCATTACAGATCATAAACATATATATTTTTCCCGCGTTTACCAACCTTGTTTCGGCACGCCAACAGGGACGCGCTGTTCGTGATCCAGGCGAACATCAGGGCGTTCATGGCCGTCAAAAACTGGGCCTGGATGAAGCTCTTCTTCAAGATCAAGCCACTGCTGAAGAGCGCCGACGCCGAGAAGGAGATGCAGAACATCAAGGAGGAGTTCCAGAAGCTCAAGGAGCTGTACGCCAAGTCGGAGGCTCAGAGGAAGTCGCTGGAGGAGAAGCAAGTCGGGCTCATCCAGGAGAAGAACGACCTCAGCCTCCAACTGCAGGCCGTGCGTACCGGCGTTCAGGGCGTGGTTGTTGTGTCGCGGGAGTCCCGTAAAGAGCTCGCAAGCTCGCTGGGTATTTTTCTGCTGTGATAATAAACATCTATCTATTTATGTCGAGAGCTGTGGCGCAGCGGTAACATCCGCGCCTCGCAGAAAGAAGGTCCCGCCCGAGGCGGTTCGACTCCCACCTCGGGCGCCTTTCTGTGCGGGGTTTGCGTGCTCACTCCCCTGTTCTGAGTGGGTTTCTTCCGGTTTCTCCGGTTTCATCCCACGACAAAAAAAAAACACCAATTAATCTATTGGCCGATAACATCATAATAATGTGACGGTCTGTGTTCATCAGAACCACTGGTGGTAAGGGGAGGCCAGGGGAGAGTTGGGGGGGGGTGCTGTAGTCAAGCCAGGGTGTCTGTGCAGCGGTAATATCCGCACCTCCTCACAGAAAGAAGGCCCTGCCCGACGCAGTTCGATTCCCGGCTCGGCGCCTTTCGGCTCGCTAACGACCCAACCCCGTCTCGCCGGTCGCCCCCCGCCAGGAGCAAGAGGTGATCGCCGACGCGGAGGAGCGGTGCGACGCCCTGATCAAGGCCAAGCTGCAGCTGGAGACCAAGGCGAAGGAGCTGACGGAGCGTCTGGAGGAGGAGGAGGAGATGAACTCGGAGGTGACGTCCAAGAAGCGCAAGCTCGAGGACGAGTGCGCCGAGCTGAAGAAGGACATCGACGACCTGGAGATCACGCTCGCCAAGGCGGAGAAGGAGAAACACGCGACCGAAAACAAGGCCAGTGGCGATGGGCAGAGCGGCGCGTAAACGACGGTGGCGATGGGCGAGTTGGCGACGGGCTGTGGTGTTGTTGACATGCCGTTCTCTCCACAGCCTTGTGCAGCGCTTTGTGACCCTCGGTTGAAAGGCGCTCTATAAATGCTATTTATTATTAACTCGAAGGCTTTCGTGACTAGTGTTATCCATAGTAAAGCTCTGTTTAAGGGTTTAGGTCATGTGAAAAAATATGTAAGTGTTGTATAATAATAATAATATAATAATAATTTCAATTTATATAGCGCCTTTCACCCGAAGGTCACAAAGCGCTGTACAAGGACGGCATATAAACAACGAAGGAAAAAAAATCCGACACTCATCGATAGGTTGGAGAATCAAGCAGGCACAAACAGCACTTACCTCCAAAGATGTTACCGACGTTTCGCTGGAACTTACATCCAAACAGAGCTTTACTATGGATAACATTGGTCATGAAAGCCTTCGAGTTAAATTATAATGATGTTGACGATGATGTTGTTCACGATCTTCTTCTTTGCGATTCTTCGAAGCGCGATGGTCGGCTTCTGGACATCGTTGTCTTTCAGCTCGGCCTCGAAGTGTTTGGTAGAATTCGCAGGTAATACCAGGTATTACTTGACAGGGATCGCGACGTGAACGCTTCTACCTTGACCCCCTGAACACGATGACGACACCAATGTTGACCACAACGTTGACGACTCACAGGTTAAGAACTTGACGGAGGAGATGGCGAACCTGGACGAGATCATCGCCAAGCTGACCAGGGAGAAGAAGGCCCTGCAAGAGGCCCACCAGCAGACGCTGGACGACCTGCAGGCGGAGGAGGACAAGGTTAACTCCCTGACCAAGGCCAAGGCCAAGCTGGACCAGCAAGTCGACGAAGTGAGTTGGAATTTATATTTTGAAGTTTTTATTTTATTTCATTCATTGTCAGCAACGGCTTAAACCTGTACAGGGTTGCGGTGAGCCGGAGCCTATCCCGGCAGATACAGGGCACAAGGCAAGGCTATACCCAGGATGGGACGCCAGTCCATCACAGGGCACACGGGAGCAATTTAATCCGTAGGCCGATTAACCTATGCAGCAACGTGTCTTTTGACTGTGGGATGAAACTGGATTGATCGGCGAAAACCCACGCGGACACGGAGAGAGAGAACATGCAAAAACTCCACACAGAAATGCACCCGAGCCGGGATTCGAACCCAGAACCTTCTTGCCGTGAGGCAGCAGCGCTACTCACCGCTACGCCACCGTGCCGCCCCTACATACATACACACAGTGCATAAAACATTCGCTCCATTATATATAAATTATTATCATCGTTGTTTTGGGTGTCGCGAACGGGCGCTCTGAATTTACCGGCGGAGCTTTGTCACGGCTCGATGTGGTGAGAATCGCTCTCCACAGCTGCTCATTCGGGACAGCCGTGTCGAGCGCGCCTCCCCTCTCCTTCGCGACGTTTCGCGTCCCGCGATGGAGGCGTCATCCGGCCGTTTGTTTGTCTTCGTCTAAAAAAGCTGGAAGGCTCGCTCGAGCAGGAGAAGAAGGTCCGCATGGAGCTGGAGAGGGCCAAACGGAAGCTCGAGGGAGACCTCAAGCTGACGCAGGAATCCATCATGGATCTGGAAAACGACAAACAGCAGTCGGACGAGAGGCTTAAAAAGTGAGCGGCGGATTCGCGACGCTCCGCTTCGCGATGCGATCTCGCGTGTTTACGATCGCTCAGCATGACCGAGCCTTGGAGATATAATCACGTCATGGCGATATTTAAAAAAAAAATAACGAGACTATTATCGATGGTTGCTCTTCAGAGCTGATCTATCGGGATAGCCGTGTCGGGCGATCTCCCACTCTCTCTCGCGATGAGGCGAAACGTCGCGAGGGAAATTGGGAGATCACTCAGTGACACGGCTATCCTGAAAGAACAGCTCTGAAGAGCAACCATCATGAATCGAACCGTGAAATCTCACATCGATACTAATATCATCGTGAATACTATATCAAATCACATATCGTAGTATCGCCATATCGTGACAACGCGACCGTTATAATTTTTACTGAAAATGCAATTGTTGGACGTCAGAATCGTTGTTGTTGTGGTGATGAGTTTGCGTGATTCCCCGGCAGGAAAGAGTTTGAAATCTCGCAGCTCAACTCGAAGATTGAGGACGAGCAAGCCTTGGCTTCCCAGCTGCAGAAAAAAATCAAGGAACTACAGGTATTCACTTGAACTCAGAACAACAACAACCATTATGGTAATGTAGACTTGCAGCTTGCCGCGCGGTTTCCTCTCGCTCTTGGAGTTCGCATGTTCTCCCCGTGTCCGCGTGGAGTTTTTCGCCGGGCACTCCGGTTTCCTCCCACCGTCCAAAGACACGCGTACACGGGGAGAACACGCAAACTCCGCACGGAAAGGCCCCCCCCGATCCGAGATTCGAACCCGGGCTCTTCTTGCCGTGAGGCGGCGGCGCTACTCACCGCTGCGCCACCGTGCCGCCCCTCTTTGATTGGATGCCGCCTCCGGCAGACGCGCACCGAGGAGCTCGAAGAGGAGCTGGAGGCGGAGCGAGCGGCGCGCGCCAAGGTGGAGAAGCAGCGGTCGGAGGCGGCGCGCGAGCTCGAGGAGCTGAGCGAGCGCCTGGAGGAGGCCGGCGGCGCCACGGCCCTGCAGCTGGAGCTGAGCAAGAAGCGCGAGGCGGAGTTCGCGAGGCTGCGCCGCGACCTGGAGGAGACGACGCTGCGGCACGAGGCCACGGCGGCGGCCGCGCGCAAGAAGCACGCCGACGGCGCCGCCGAGACGGCCGAGCAGGTGGAAGGGCTGCAGCGCGTCAAGCAGAGGCTCGAGAAGGACAGGAGCGAGCTCAAGATGGAGGTGGACGACCTGGCGGCCGGACTCGAGCAGGTCACCAAGGGCAAGGTAAGCGCGAGCGTGTGGCGACGGTGGTGGTGACGGTGACTGTGTGGAGAGCGGTCGTTCAGCGGTAAGCGCGCTGGGCTACAAACCTGATGACCCGAGTTCGAATCCCGCTCACGGCCAACACCAGTGACGATATTTTTGAAACGGTCCGTACGTAACTGTTCCAACTTACAAATTCGACTTACAGGCAGACTTAAAAACGGAACTCGTTCGTAACCCGGGGACTGCCTGTATCCGTTACATTGCCCGAGTGCCGTCTCTCTCCCCGGTAATTATAAACATCCATCCGTCCGTCCCGGTGGCGTCGCGCGTCGCGAGCCTAGGCCAACGCGGAGAAGCTCGCCCGCACCTTCGAGGATCAACTCAACGAAGCCAAGGCCAAGGTGGACGAGCTGCAGCGGCTGGTCACGGAGCTGTCGTCGCAGAAAGCCAAGCTCACGACCGAAAACGGTACACGCGGCCTGGCACACTCGCCAGGGACGAAACCACCTAGCGACCTAACAAAATCTCGACTACAATACGTTTTATTTTATTTTTTAACCAGAAAGTCATCTTGAAATTAGGGTGCGTGTTATACGTAGGTGTAATTTTTTTTCCTCTCCAATTTTTTTTACATGTCTCTAAAACAAACCATGAAAGTGTTCGTACTTCTTAATATTTAAACGCAAAAGTCACCGTAATTTAATTATCGAATCCGTTGAAGTATCATCATCATCATCATAAAACAGCGAATGTCGGGGCCTTTGATCTGTCGGTTGTTTCCTATCATGCCGCGAATGGCAGCTGTAGGCTTCGAGAGATGTACGATTACAATTTATTTTTTTATCACGATGAAATCCCAAGTTTTGGGTGCGTATCATACATAGGGCGCGTATTGTAGTCGACATTTTACGGTACAGCTCGGCAGAAATCGCAATCCTGATAGCGATCTAAGGTGGCTGTCAGACCTGACATTCGCTGTTCGTTGCCGCTGCGCTTGGCGCCGTTCCGCGCGCGGCGCGACAGGCGAGATGGCGAGACGTCTGGAGGAGCGAGACGCCATCGTCAGCCAGCTCTCTCGGTGGAAGTGTTCCTTCACGCAGCAGATCGAGGAACTCAAGAGGCACCTCGAGGAGGAGACCAAGGTGAGGCGGGCACGCCGCATCCTGACGTAGCTTCGTCGCGGCTCGATTCGTGACCGTTGCTCGTCAGGGCCGTTCGTTTCGGGATAGCCGCGTCGCTGAGCGCTCTCCAGCTCTCCCTCGCGACGTTTCCGCCTGCCACGTTGGAGTCCCCGTCAGGAATCGGTACGTCTCGCTGTCTTATCTCCGTCGCCCCCGACGCCAAGTCGGCGCGAACTCCGACTTCTGAGCAGCACCGCGTTCGGTCGCTCCGCTTCGCTCGGCCGGCGCTAGGGGACATAACAATAATATTAATAATGTTACATTTATAACGCGCACATATTCATTCAATGTCGAAGATATTCATTCAACGAGATAAGAGAGGCGGAGGAGGCGGCCAGGCGGTTTGCCGGCGCCATTCTTCGACGCTCGCGCGCGGCGCCGCCGCCGCCTCAACCGACAGCGGCCCGAAAATCCGCCGATGGCCGCTCTCCGTCCCCCTCACCGGCCCCGTGTCCCCACCGGCTTCCCGCGGCCCGCAGGCCAAGACGGCGCTGGCCCACGCGGTGCAGTCGTCGCGTCACGACTGCGAGCTCCTGCGCGAGCAGTTCGACGAGGAGCAGGAGGCGAAGGCCGAGATCCAGCGGGCGCTGTCTCGCGCCAACGCCGAGGTGGCCACGTGGCGCACCAAGTACGAGACGGACGCCATCCAGCGCACCGAGGAGCTCGAGGAGGCCAAGTGAGGGACCGGGCGCGGCACGGGCGGCGCTGCGGCGGCGCGTTTGACGCGGAGAGAAGGTCCCCGCACGACGCGGGTTTGATTGATGTCGCCCGGGAGCCTTTCTCTGTGGGGATGCCGTGTTGTCCACCCTCTGTTCCGCGTGGGCTTCTTCCACGGGTGTTCGGTTGCAAAAAAAAAAAATACACTGTTTGGTCGATGGGCGGCACGGCAGTGCAGTCAGTAGCACTGCTGCCTCACAGCAAGAAGCTTCCCGGGTTCGAATCCCGGCTCGGATGCCATTCTGTGTGGAGATTGCATTTTATCCCCCTGTGTCCGCGTGGTTTCTTCGCCAGGCACTCCGGTTTCCTCCCACATTTCAAAGACACGCTGCTGCTGCTGCTGCATAGGTTAATTTGGCCCGCTGACTAAATTGCCCCCGTGTCCTGTGACGGACCGGCGTCCCGTCCTCGGTATAACCCTGCCTTGCGCCTTGTGTCTGCCAACGCCTTGTGTCTGACAACGGATGGATGGATGTATTTGACCGAGCCATTGAACAAGGGCCATTGATTAAGGCGAATACACTGAAAGTCAAATCGTCCGTCCCGCAGGAAGAAGCTCACCGGGCGCCTCCAGGAGGCCGAGGAGGCCGTCGAAGCGGCCAACGCCAAGTGCGCGTCGCTCGACAAGACCAAGCAGCGGTTGCAGGGCGAGCTCGAGGACGTGATGGTGGACGTGGAGCGGGCCAACGCCGCCGCCGCCGCCCTCGACAAGCGGCAGCGCACCTTCGACAAGCTCCTCGCCGAGTGGAAGCAGAAGCACGAGGAGTCGCAGGCGGAGCTGGAGGCCGCGCAGAAGGAGGCGCGCGGCCTCGGCACGGAGCTCTTCAAGCTCAAGAACGCGTACGAGGAGGCCCTGGACAACCTCGAGACGGTGAAGCGCGAGAACAAGAATCTCCAAGGTCAGCTGGCGCGCGGCGTGGGGATTCGCGGCGGGTTTTTTTTTGTGGGGGGACGTTTCGCCTACCCCGCGTTGGAAGCGTCATCAGGCGTTCTGCTCGATGATAATAATAATAATATCATTTTATATAGCGCCTTTCACCCGAGGGTCACAAAGCGCTGCACAAGGACATAAAAAAACAACCAATAAAACAAAGCAACTAAAATTAAATGATTAAGGCTGCTTCGAATACACTGAAAGGTCGTGAAACTGGCAATCTTAAGAGCGGCAAAGATCTGCCAGCGTCCCCTAAGATGGCCGTTTAAACCAATAACAAAGGATTAAAAATACTAGGATAAAAAAAAACAAAATACTAACAATTTTTTAATATTTACACGTTAAGGTCAGAAGTTGCCATTGCCTGAAACGTCACCTATTGTACATTCGTCCTTTGAGGACCACTGCACGTGAGCGTCCGGGTTCAATCACAGGTCCGGGTTTAATCACAGGTCGCCGGGCTGCCTCTGCCGAGGGTCTCGGAGGCGCAAACTCAGTGCTCTGACCTCCGCGCCACCCGCTGACCTCCTGCTAATTAACCTCCCGCGTATTAAGCCGCGCGCGCGGATCGTATTTCCGCGGTTTTACGCGAAGCGTGAGCCTCGACCGCCGCGCGAACATGTGTTTGATATTTGAAAGCCGTTTAAGTGTGAGCGAGGGTGAGCTTGGTTCGTTGGTTTACAGACGAGATCGGAGACCTGACGGAGCAGCTCGGGGAACTCGGCAAGAACATCCACGAGGTGGAGAAGATGAAAAAACAAACGGAGCAGGAGAAGCTGGAGATTCAAGCCGCCCTGGATGAGTCGGAGGTAATGCGCGATCATTCGTTCGTTCGTTATCAGAAGGGCAGCGGTTCTTAACCGTAACAATAACAGTAATAAACTATATTTATAACGGTGGTGGCTCTTCGGAGCTGTTCTTTCGGGACAGCCGTGTCACTGAGCGATCTCCCTCGCGATGTTTCGCCTCCCGCGTTGGAAGCATCATCAGGCGTCATCAGGCTTCCGCACAGAAAGGCACGCGAGCCGGTTGCATTTATGCGTGGAACGGATTAATATCTTAAAGCGAGGGACCACCGTATCGGTCTCGTTTTACGGTGGTCTCAAATTACGATACGTGTTCCGGAACGCATTAAGTTTCGTGAAGCGGGGGACCGCCGTGACGACGGGACGTCGCCGTGACGACCGCGCGCTGTCCCCCTCCCTGCGAAGGGCGCGCTGGAACACGAGGAGGGCAAGAGCCTGCGCGTGCAGCTCGAGCTGAACCAGGTGAAGGCCGAGATCGACAGGAAGGTCGCCGAGAAGGAGGAGGAGATCGAGACTCTGAGGTGCGGGCGGGCGATCGTGTCGCCGACGCAACGGGCCGCGGGGACGTTCGTGCGTCTGTTTCGTACCGGATGATGCGACGGTATTTGATGATGAATTCTAATTTAGAGACGCGCGCGCATTCGTTCGATTTCGAAGGTATCCATTCGAAGGGAGGATTCCGCGGTTTCTGACAATGATTGATAGATAGACGGATTATGGGCACTTTTTTTGCCAGTATACAAATAATGTAGACTGTATAATGCTTCACCCTTTCTGGCAATGAGAGACGTGTTAAGGTCTTAAAACAACCAAATGGACAACTTTTGGCAAAGGTTCCAGTTTGCAAGCAGCATTTATCATAGCGTTCGTTTGCATGCTTTTGCCACAAGCATGTGTGACTGCTGCCACCGCGACCCTCACCAGGACAAGCGGTTTAGAAAATGGATGGATGTGTGACTGCTTGCAAACTGGAACCTTTGCCAAAAATGTACCATTTTCTGTTTTAAGATCTTAACACTGCCAGAAAGGCTGAAACCTTATACATTCTACAAGACAGATAGATGTTCATTATTGCAGCAGGAAAAAAATACCCGGCGAGCTTGCGAGCTCTTTTACGGGATTCCCGCACCGACGCAACGAACGAACGTCGCGTCCTCCACCAGACGCAACCACCAGCGCACGGCGGAGGGCATGCAGGCGGCGATGGACGCCGAGGCCAAGGCCAAGAACGAGGCGGTGCGCGTGAAGAAGAAGATGGAGGGAGACCTGAACG
>JAZEWU010000008.1:1919503-1936413 GCA_036362915.1 Geotria australis | reverse complement strand
CAGGTTTTAAATTACAGCCATTCTAATTTAATTGACGGATCAAGGCCTTGCCATGCCGTCTCAGTCACGGGGTTGTTTTTATTTATTAAACGTACTTCCGCCACTCTAGACAGTGCAGGTTGTGTCGTAAACAACGCCGGGGTCTGAGAGAAACGCTATTTCGATCCTCAGTATGTCCTGTACGTACGGCAGAGTTGACAGATAAAGTTGAATTGAATTGGACGGGGGGTAGTGGCATCGTGGCCCAGGTCTGACATCACCTGCCACTGATGTAGGCCGTGGCGTGGAATCGAACTTAGATCGCCAGGTTGGCAGCACCAACCGCCGGACCGCCACTCGACCAACTGCGAATACAGGTTGCGATCCTCAAGGTAGCACTTTGCCCGAGTAAAAAAAAAAGCGACCCATCCATCCATTTTCTAAACCGCTTGTCCTGGTGAGGGTCGCGGTGGCAGCAGTAAAAAAAAAAAGCCACTTCCTACAAACCGGTCGATCGATATAGATTTTTTTTACACGTGACAAGTTTTCGACGCCGCGGAACTGCCCCACGGACGAGGGAGGTGACTCGGTCAGGAGAGGCGCCGCGTTCGATTCGGAAAAACGTGAATCCGCTCCCCCTGTGTGTGTGTGTGTGCGCTTCTCTCTCGCTGCTTACAGGCCGCGTGGCTAGAGGTCCCGCGTTCGCGTCGCCGATCGGCCGCCGCGCCACCCACAACTCACGCCGCGGCCGTATCCTAAACGCGTATCGTTAAAATGAAATGTTATCGTCACGCGATACTAACGTTCTTATATGGAGCGCATACCGTAAAGGTGATTCAATCGTATTGTGAGGCCGTCGTAAAGCGAGGGGCAACCGTACGTCGAACGGAGAGACAAAGTAACGAGAGTTTCGGAGCAGGTTCAGGGATGAGAGAAGTCTAATGTGACCCGGGCAAGCCGACGGATGGATGTGCCATCGGGCACATTGTCAGCGGGTGAAATCCCGGTGAAGGGAATTCTGGAGTGAAGGATGTTGGGACAAGCGGCGAAGAGACGGGAGAGGGAGAGACGCGGCTTGACGACTCAACGGAGGACGGAGCGAGTGAGGGCCGAACGGCGGAGTGACCGCGGAAGCTCGAGATGCGACGACATCGATGGCGATTGAACCCGAGACCTGCCACCGACCAGGGGAACAAGGGGGTTAAGGAAGCAATCGGGTTTTCCGTCTCTATGGATTAAACCGGCGATTATTAATGCTGCTGCTGCTAAGTCGCACGTACAGTAAACCCCCGATGTAAATAGTGTCTGGAATTCTGTTAAATCCGGATGTTTATATGATGGGCTTATATACAGAGTAATGGCCATATCGTATAACACCCCTATATGTTATGAATACCGTTAAACAGTATAATACGTGTATCTGAAAGCACCAATAAAAGCACTAAAATAAAAAATAAAATTATTTCCAATGCAGACTGCTATCTCGGAAGTAGCCAGCGTTAGAGACGGGAGCCAGTTTTAGAGACAGGAGCCAGTGTTAGAGACGGGAGCCAGCGTTAGAGGCAGCCTCCGTTGCTTCCAAAGTCAATTAAATCGAAGGTCTGTTACATCGTGGCCGAGCTGAAAGGCAACGATGTCCAGAGGCTGACCATCGTGCTTCGAAGAATCGCAAAGAAGAAGATCGTGGTTTTACTCTATCGGAATTTTATTCACGCCAGCTCTGCGCTTTGCCCGAAGCATTGCTTTCAAGCTTACGGATCCCACATGTCGACGTAAGGGCACGCACGGCTACAAATAAAAACAAAATCACTATTTTTTATTTTGTTTTCATTTTGGAGTGTCGGAGGTGGGAAGAGTTTTGCGTGCACTTGCTACCATCTTTGTAACGTTGAAAATAAAAATCTGGAAACAAAAAGACAACCGGTTCTTATCACCTTATTTATGTCGCATCTCGATAATAATAATACATGCTATTTGTAACGCGCACATGCATTCATTCATTGTCAGAAACCGTCTAATCCTGTACAGGGTTGTGGTGAGCCGGAGCCTATCCCGGCAGACACAGGGCGCAAGGCAGGGCTATACCCAGGATGAGACGCCAGTCCGTCACAGGGCCCCGGGGGAAATTTAGTCCGCAGGTCAATTTAACCTATGCAACAGCATGTATTTGAACTGTGGGAGGAAACCGGAGTGCCTGGCGAAAACCCACGCGGACACGGGGAGAACATGCAAACTCCGCACAGAAAGGCACCCGAGCCGGGATTCAAACCAGGGTATTCTGGCTGTGAGGCGGCAGCGCTACTCACCTTGCAGCCCCAAAGGCAGAATACGTTAACTATATTCCTGTTTAAAAATACAAAACTGCACAGATTAATCCAAAGTCGTGTTTTGTCATCATTTAAATTGTTCTGTTTGTTTTTGTCTTTATCTTTTGTCATCATTAATCCCGTTTAATTGCTCGAAAGAAAATTCCTTCCCTGTTGTTTGTTGAAGGATACGGGCCACTGGGTGTAAATGCATTCAAATCCTCGCACGTTCACAGACGACTTTGAGAAAGAATAGTTCTTTAAAACAGATGTTGTTGACGGGAGATAAAGTTACAATAAAATATAATTTAAATGTTATCTGCATAATCCCTCGGGATGGAAAAATCTGGTTAACAAAGAATGCCCAGGCTGTATATTGCAGCGTTTAATTTGTGATTTTGATATTTTATTTTTTGGTAATTGGCGTGTTTGTTGTGTCGCATGAATCCTGTAAAGGGCTTGCAAGCTCACTGGGTGTTTTTTATGCTGTAATAATAAACATCTATCCATTGAGAGTTGCTCTCAAGAGCTGCTCTTTCGGGATAGCCGTGTCGAGCTAAGAGTCTTTATTATGTCAATCTGTATGGGGTTGCTCTACTGTCAATAGTTTCGGTTACACGACCACGCCTGATGATGCCTCCAACGTGGGAGGCGAAACGTCGCAGCTTTGAAAAGCAACAAACATAGAATTTGTGTAATGTGTATTGCAATTAATAGTTTGTTTTAACAACAACAATACAATTTCGCAGAATAGTAACAATTCGGGGTTAGCCCATGTATCCATAAGGCCATCCAATTTTGGACCTGATTTGAGTGACCCGGGGACATTTAGGAGGAAGCTCTTAAACAGGTCCGTCTCGCTGACTCCAATCAGCCCCACGGGCCGTTCTCTGAACCCAGGCTCGCGTAATTACAGCCGCGCGGATCGACGCACGCTATCTGATAAATGTCAATTGCTTACAGGTGTGTTTTGCGATGAGCAAACGTCGGATATTTTCACAGGAATTCCTCCCGCAAAGTTGTTTCTTTCTTTTTTTCAAAGCGGAAAATTTATAGGAGTGATGGGGGTCAAGGTAGAAGCGTTCACGTCGCGATCCCTGTCAGGTAATACTTGGTATTGCCTGCGAATTCTACCAAACACTTCGAGGCCGAGCTGAAAGACAACGATGTCCAGAGGCTGACCATCGTGCTTCGAAGAATCGCAAAGAAGAAGATAGGATTGATGGACAAACACCTCAAACACCAAAACGAAGCTTCTCCAGGGTTTGACATTATCCCACGCGGAGACACGCGGTGTGATCATCAATCCGGGGACCTGAACGTAAATGAGATGAGTAAGGTCCCCCCCACCAATGGACAATCGGATTGTCCATTCGGGTCTTTCTTGCTGTGAGGCGACAGCGCTACTCACCGCTACGCCAACGCCCCACAAATTGTATTTAGAGGGGGTAAACCCACATATTGTGCCCACCACCAACCCCAGTGCCTGTCAGAGAATACGGGACATCAGAGCAAGAGGGGGAAAACAATGTTAGGGGTCAATTAAATGAGGGTCACAAGACATCTGGACCACCCTGTAGACCGGTAACATCACCTCGTTTTGTTTACCCGCCCGAGGCCAGCGCGTTATTATAAACACATGGGCCGGGCAATTATTGTGAAAAACAATTAATCGCTTGTGAGGGTGCCGTCTGAATGTTTCTCATGACACTCACTCAACGCACCCTTGTATTATCGCTCGCTGCCGCTCTCACCCCAAACATTTTTTGTTTGCCGATTTTCCGTTCTCTGTCGTTGTTGACATGCCGTTCTCTCCGCAACCCTGTGCAGCGCTTTGTGACCCTCGGGTGAAAAGCGCTCTATAAATGCTATTATTAATGTTATCGCCACTCACCGCACACTCACCACCAGTGGCGTAGCGCGGGTTGCCAGCGACCGTTAGCACTCCCTGAGTCCCTTCCACCAGTCCAGTACTGAACCCCTTACCCCCCACCAAGCACATGTATTGCATTTTAAGAAAATACTCCATCCATCCATTTTCAGAAACCGCTTAATCCTGTACGGGGTCACGATGAGCCGGAGCGTATCCCGGCAGACACAGGGCGCAAGGCAGGGGTATACAGAGGATGGGACGCCAGTCCATCGCAGGGCACCTGGGGCAATTTTACTCGGTAGGCCAATTAACCGGACACGGGGAGAACATGCAAACTTATACAATACATATATAATACGATACAAAAATCTGGCATTGCCTCGCACCCCCCAGCAAGGGCATCCCTCACCCACCCCTAGGGGGTGCGTGCAGCCCAGGATGAGACAATTCAATTTCGGAGATTTAAACCTGGGGTCACGAGACATCCGGACCGGCCTGTACATCACCGCACGTGGCCCGGCAGGGGGCGCGAACCGCTCGTTGTGGTGAGCGCGGGTGGTCACCGCATTGTTTCAGCTCGGGTCAGAGGTTACACGGGTCGTGAATGTCCATCCATCCATTTTCTAAACCGCTTTTCCTGGTGAGGGGTCGCGGTGCCAGCAGTCCAAGCAGGGTGGACCAGACATCCCTTTTTCCTCAGCAACAGATTCCAGCTCTTCCTTGGGGGGGAAGAGCCGATGGATATAATCCCTCCAGCGTGTCCTGGGTCGGCCTCTAGGTCTCCGCCCAGTGGGCCGGGGGAGCCTTCCGGGGGGAATCCTTACCAGATGCCCGAACCACCTCAACTGGCTCCTCTCAATCCGAAGAAGCAGCGACTCTACTCCGAGGTTGTCCCGGATTTCTGTGCTCCTCACTTTGTCACGGAGAGTGAGCCCAGCAACCCTGCGGAGAAACCTAATTTCTGCCGCTTGTATCCGCGATCTCGTTCTTTCGGTCATTACCCAAAGTTCATGACCATGTGTCGAATTTAAAGCCAGGAAACTCACTGGAATCTTCCGTACGAGAATAATAATAATATCATTTTATAGAGCGCCTTTCACCCGAGGATCACACAGCGCTGCACAACGAATTAGGCCTCTCTCTCTGGGAAGGTGTACAGGGTGGTCCAGATGTATTGTGACCCCCGTTTTTGTTAATCCCAGTTTGTGATCTTTCCATGAGCCCATACGCTCACTGTAAGAACTCCGTCCTTCAACACGTTGTTAGAAAACGCTTAATGCAAACGCCACACCGAAAGGCTGCCGGGTCGGGATTCAAACCCGGGTTTTTGTTTTGCTGTGAGGCGGCAGCGCTACTCACCGCTACGCCACCGTGCCCACGCCCGCGATCTGTTTAGTTTTGCTAAACACTTCGCGACTTGTGAATTGCTTTCCAAAACCTGCTCTTCCGGGATAACCGTATCACCGAGCGCTCCCCCGTCTCTACAGTCTACACATTCAATAATCTAACTCGACACATACAGTCTATATCTGCTCTTTCGAGATAGCCGTATCACTGAACGCTCCCCCCTCCCATCTCAGCTTCGCGACGTCTCGCCTCGCCACGTTGACGGCACCATCCAAGTGTGTTCTGAGTGCAGACTCCACACACGGAACGGCACCCGAGCCGTGATTCCGAACCCGGGTTAAAAGCCTCACCTTGCCAAGCTTCTTTGCCGACGCGAAGGCACAACCACCCAACCCCCAACCAGCCCCACTTCCTTTGAAGAGACGCGCATCTTAATTAGTGGAATCTATTCAAATAAGAGTAGCCTCGGAGATAAATCGGTCTCAGAAGTCAACCCATGCGGCCCCCTTCCTCCCCCCCTATAGCTGAGCGCACGTGGTTATTAATGGATTGAGGTGGGGGAGGGAGTTGTCCTTTCTTCTTTAAGGGATTAAAAGAGCGTTATTTAATTATGGGGACGAGTGGGGGGCAGATGGGGGTGTCTTGTGAGCGGAAACAATGGGACGCAGCAATATGAATGAATGAAAGGTCTGCAGCATTGCTGCAACGGTAACTCTAAATTATGATAAAGGACTTTTTGCAACCTGCCCGCCCCATTCCTAATCTGGGTTAATCATTGCCTTTAAATCTTGCGGCGTGGGGGATGGTGCCGTTTTTATTCGACAATGGGAGGCATAAGACAAAAGCTGTTACAAAATCCCACTGAACAGTAACAAAAAAACCCTCCGCAAACAAAAAAGACGCATTTTTATTTGTTTATTGGGGCGAGTTTGCTGAATGGGTTGGACCGCATTCGCCAATTGCCAAACACCCCGGTGGTTTTTCATCCAACAGGAAAATCGAGAACGATCGTAAAGCGTTATTAACAAGCATGACGTTTGGTGGTTGCTTTTCAAAGTCGCTCTTTCGGGATAGTTGTGTCACTTGAGCGCTCTCCCTCCGGACACGGCTGTTCCGATAAGAGCAGCTTCGAAGAGCAACCATCACGAATCGAACCGTGAAAACCGACATCGGTACAAACAAGACATCTTGTAACGACCGCGGTGTGTAATCATTTAAGGGCTGTTAACACTACAATCGTCCGAAGATAGATTTTTTCAAAACGGGGTGTTTATTGATTGTCGAGACTCTAGATGATACACATCGAATCAACAGTGTCACGGCCCTTTGTCAATCCACTGCTGGATGAACGTATTCATAATCGAGATGTGTAGGTTTGCCACGGATCGGTGTGCGAGAACCGATCTCCATATCTGCTCTTTCGGGATAGCCGTGTCACTGAGTGTCCCTTTTCTCTCTCTCTCTAATTCGCGACATTTCGCATGGGGAATAGAGAAAGAGCGCTCCGTGACACCATCCATCCATTTTCATCCATCCATTTTCAGAAACCGCTTAATCCTGTACAGGGTCGCGGTGAGCCGGAGCCTATCCCTGCAGACACAGGGCGCAAGCCAGGGGAACACCGAGGATGGGACTCCAGTCCATCGCAGGGGGCCTGGGGAAATTTAGTCAGTACGCCAATTAACCTGGCAGCATGTCTTTGGACGGTGGGAGGAAACCGGAGTGCTTATATGCTCGTATTAAAACGTTCTTATGGCTGGTGCTGTTGGACGTGGTTAAGTTACAGTCCAGACTTTTTGGGAGGCAGCTTGATGTATCTCGACTAAAACTCTGATTCATACCCTTACACGCGGCCTGATCCCAGTGCTCAACACAACTGATAAAAAGAAGCGAACGGACTGCGATGTGCCGGAGCGCGCCATCACCCCTGCCCGGGTTATTGCGACAGCTGCCAATCTTCAGCAGACCTGTGGGTGTCACGCTGAGAGCGATAATTACTCTGGGTTGCAGAGAAGCGAAACGCGCGCACTCACACAGACACATCTGCTATGTATTGTCTATATGCCAGGTCCCCGCGGCATTACATTCCTGGGACGAGGGTAGAGGTGGGGGGCGGTGGGCCCGCGTGAGATATGCAGAGGGACACGAGGGCAGGTGTGGTTATACGGTTGTATAAAGATAAAGAACCCCCGTATAGGCTTAACGGACTGTAGGGTCAAGTGCCGTTAGCGAGCTGCTGTGAAAGGTCGACACGGCACACGAGGTGGTGGGTGACCGGCACCACGCCCGGCCGCTTTTGTCTCTCCCGAGTGGTGACGTTTTACACACAGCACTAGGTACTCATTTCAGGCTGAGTGGATGTAGGAGGGCAAGCCATAACGTAACGTAACAACCGCCATTCGCCACTAGGTCGCGGTGACGTCACCACGGCGCCTGTGCCAGGCCATATGCACATTGAGGCCGCGTGAAGTGTCGAAGGCTCGCCGACAGGAGGTCACAGGACAGACCCAGGTGTCATGGGCTGCCTGACCGAGATGACTGGCAGATACACCACCTGAGCTCCCTACTGTGCCGACTCGTTGTTGACATGCCGTTCTCTTCGCGGCCCTTGTGCAGCGCTTTGTGACCCACGGGTGAAAGGCGCTTTATAAAATGATATTATTATTATTATTATCTCCCTCGGGTAAGTACGGAGGGAGATAATTGGACGTGTTGAGCGTGGGTGTGAAGTCCTTTTGAAGTCGCGTCGCCAGAATTCAATAAGGACGTTGTCACCCAACTGTTTTCCTGACGCCCCTTTCATCCTCTCAATATCTAGGAGCTTCCCACAGATTCCGAACAAATGTTTTGGTGTGTTGATGTCGGTTTTCACGGCTCGATTCACGATGATTGCTCTTCAAAGATCTCCTTTTGGATAGCGGTGTCATTGAGCGGGCGTTGTGGGTAGCGCTGCCGCCTCACAGCAAGAAGGCCCCGGGTTCGAATCTCGCCTCGGGGGCATTTCTCTGTATGGAGTTTACATGTTCTCCCCGTGTCCGCGTGGGTTTTCGCCACCGGGCACTCCGGTTTCCTCCCACCGTCTGAAGACACCCTGCCAGGTTAAGTGGCCTACTGACTAAATTTCCCCAGGCGCCCTGCGATGGACTGGCGTCCCATCATCGGGTGTTCCCCTGCCTTGCGCCCTGTGTCTGCCGGGATAGGCTCCGGCTCACCGCGACCCTCTACAGGATTAAGCGGTTTCTGAAAACGGATGGATGGGAGGAGAGGCCAAATACATGGATACGTTCTTTCCAGAGCGTTTGCTCTCTCTCTCGTGGTGATTAATCGGCGCAAACACACCACAAAAGCGAAGCACGGCTATTTGAACTGAGCCCATGGCAACTTGTGTAAACACGCATTGCAGGTCCTCTCAAAGTGGGGGCTTTTGGTCTCAGCAACGTCACGATGAACGGCCGAACGTGGAACCGATTCACAGACACATCACTGTCAGCAGATGGACTGGCGTCCTATCCTGGGTATAGCCCCCGCCTTACGCCCTGTGTCTGTCGGGATGGGCTCTGGCTCACCGCAACCCTGTACAGGATTAAGCGGTTTCTGATAATGAGATGAGAATAATTTGTTGCTTCTTCTTCTTTGCGATTCTTCGAAGCGCGATGGTCAGCTTCTGGACATCGTTGTCTTTCAGCTCGGCTTCGAAGTGTTTGGTAGAATTCGCAGGTAATACCAAGTATTACTTGACAGGGATCGCGACGTGAACGCTTCTACCTT
This sequence comes from Geotria australis, assembly GCA_036362915.1. Classification (NCBI taxonomy): domain Eukaryota; kingdom Metazoa; phylum Chordata; class Hyperoartia; order Petromyzontiformes; family Geotriidae; genus Geotria; species Geotria australis. The sequence continues at coordinate 1,927,140 of JAZEWU010000008.1, read as the reverse complement.
GACTGATTACCGTTCTCTGTCGTTGTTGATTTGTCGTTCTCTCCGCAGCCCTGTGCAGCGCTTTGTGACCCTCGGGTGAAAGGCGCTCTATAAAAGCGTCTCGAACCCGAGTTCTATTCCAGCTCACGGTCACCAACCACACGGGTGATGGTTTTCTGAAAAAGTTCACGGACTTTTCCCTCCAACGTTGACTCAGCGTTCGAATGAGCAAGCATGGTACGAGTGTTTAAATAATAATAATAATAGCATTTATATAGCGCCTTTTCACCCGAGGGTCACAAAGCGGGGCGTTGTGGTACCCCACTCGTGTGCCGTGCTGGCCTTCATTGGTGATCCCCAACAGCCACTTACTTGACCCTACAGTCTGTGAAGGCTACACTGGGGTCGTGGGTCAAGCAGGGCGCAAGGCAGGGCTGTACACAGAGTCGGACGCTAGGCCATCACAGGGCAGTGGGGGTTAATTTAGTCATCAGGCCGCTTAACCTATGGCAGCAGCAGAATGTCTTTGGACTGTGCGAGGAAAACGGAGTGCCCGGCGAAAACCCACGGGGAGGACATGCAAAAACTCCACACAGAAAGGCACCCGGGCTGGGATACGAACCCGGGGGCCTTCTTGCTGTGAGGCGGCAGCGCTACTCACCGCTACGCCACCGCGCCGCCCTGCTAAAGATAAAAATTCAACACTTACAGATTTTTTCACATGAGCTAAAGGTCCTAAACCCTTAAACTGAGCTTTACTTATGGATACAAATTCTAGTAATTATTGCTACATCATTCTTCAAGCGGCTGCTGCGTGAAGGCCATTTTATGTTAACCACCATCCGTTGTATGACTTTGACGATCTCACTTTCTGTTTGCGTTTGTTGTGTCGCGTAAATCCCGCTTCCAGTGCTTGCAAGCTCACTGGGTTTTATAATAATACACATCTAATGACCGGAAATCGAACTCAGGCGTCTGGGTTTCATCAGCATCGCACAGCAACCACTACACACCACTGCTCCCCGACGTTTGGTAAACAAAAACTGCGTCTCATTCAAACCGGCCTTTTTCCGGCTTGCGAACAAGTTATTTCTGCTTCATTTGTAATCATTTTCTCAGACTAATTGGCCGCGCTCAAAGAAGCTTAGCGGCTAATTATACGAATGACGACAATCGACAAAACAACGTGGGCAAGACCGTCCTAGCGATTCACTTTGCAAACGTGTATCACTGTTGATCAGCGGCCATTAATCTTCATCCATCCATCCATTGTCAGAAACCACTTAATCCTGTACAGGGTCGCGGTGAGCCGGAGCCTATCCCGGCAGTCACAGGGCGCAAATGCCGTGCTATACCCAAGATGGGACGCCAGTCCATCGCAGGACAGCGGCGAAAACCCACGGGGACACGGGGAGAACTCACAAGCTCCGCACAGAAATGCGGCACCCGAATAGGGAATCGAACCCGGGTCCTTCTTGCTGTTAGGCGGCAGCGCTACTCACCGCTACGCCACCGTGCCGCCCCCCAATGAATCTTTAACGCGCTTAAATCATTGCCTCCTTCCGTCCATCTGTCACTCTACCTTCATCTCAGAAACTGCTGGTCGTGATTCGCGAACGTGGTGCAGTGAGGGGTGTGGGGTGGGGCACGGTAGAGCAGCGGTGTAGTAGCCCTGCCGCCTCACGGCAAGAAGAACCCGGGTTCGATTCCCTATTCGGGTGCCGCATTTCTGTGTGGAGCTTGTGAGTTCTCCCCGTGTCCGCGTAGGTTTGCGCTGAAGATACGCTTGCTCCCCAGGTTAATTGTTCATTATTCATTCATTGTCAAAAACCGCTTAATCATGTAACAGGGTTGTGGCGAGCCGCAGCCTATCACGGTAGAGACAAGGCGCAAGGCAGGATGGGACGCCAGTCCATCACAGGACACCGGGGGGCAATTTAATAATAATAGCATTTTATATAGCGCCTTTCACCCGATGGTCACAAAGCGCTGCACAAAGGCCGCGAAGAGAACGGCATGTCAACAACGAAAGAAAAAAAATACAATCAATAGAAACCAAAGCAGGCCGACATCCACTCAGACACGGGGACGGGGAGAACATGCAAAGTCCACACAGAAAGGCACCCGAGCCGGGATTCGAACCCGGGGCCTTATTTGCTGTGAGGCGGCAGCGCTACTCACCGCTACGCCACCCGTATATATTGCAAGCTCACTTGGGCTTTTTTGGTTTGTTACCGTGATATAAATAAACATCTATCCATACCGAAACAGATGTATGTAACGTGAATTAAATAGAAGAAAAAAAACCCGCAAGCCGAAGGATATAATCCCTCCAACGTGTCCTAGGTCGGCCTCTAGGTCTTCTCCCGGTGGGCCGCGCCTGTAATACCTCCCGAGGCTTTCCTGGGAACGGCTGGGAATCCCCCCCAGGAAGAGCTAGAGTCTGTTGCTGAGGAAAGGGATGTCTGGTCCACTCTCCTTGGACTGCTGCCACCGCGACCCTCACCAGGACAAGCGGTTTAGAAAATGTATGGATGGGAAAAACCCGCAGATATGAGAGTTGTTATAACACTGCTGGTAAGATACAACGCAAACGTATGCAGCTGGTTAGATGCGCCCTCATTCAATACTGGTGGGTTTTTTTTTTTCAAATACACAACAAAAGGAGACTAAACAAGACACTCGCATCTTTATTTAGTTGCTTCTGCTTCGAGTTGCTGTTGCTGGCGTCACCCCCCCCACTTCACCCCTGCCCGCCTCCCCCTTTTTTTTCCACAGAGAATGGCACAGGAAGTTAAAATATTTATTCAGACCGTTTGAGAAATGCCCTCTTCGCCTTTTTAAGACCCAGTTTGTCCGAGAGAACTTTAGAAAGCCGGTGGCTGGTCAAATGATGGATTGACCAATAAACGTCAAACCAAACCTCAGGCTCCATAAACTGGTGTGGCTTTTTCTTCAGATGTCTGCACCCTGCCTGCTTTGTATCTGTCCTTATTTATTTTACAGCCACTGTGCTAGACAAAATTAAAAAATAAACCGCCACCCCCCCCAAGAACTCATGCGGTGGTTATTCAGAGCATGGAAACATGAAGACACTGCACTCTCGGACGAAACGGTGCGGTGTCTTCATGGTTTCATGTTCGTTTTTTGTTTACGTCTTCATCAAGAAACAAGTACAGACGTCTGTTTCTGCTCGTCATTTGGAGAACGACAGTAAACAACGCCCGGGTTCTGAGAGAAACGGAATTGTGTTCCTCTATATGTCCTGTACATATGGCAGACTTGACAAATAATAATAATAATAGCATTTTATACATCGCCTTTCACCCGAGGGTCACAAAGCGCTGCACAAGGGCCGCGGAGATAACGGCATGTCAACAACGACTAATAAAAAAAAACCAAATCAACTAAATTTAAATTTGAACAAAGCAAAAAACAAATAAAGTTGAATTTAATTGAATACGTTTCATCCCCTCCCCGAAGGCGCTATATGCATGCAGCCACATATCTCGGATCGAAGACAATACAGTTTAGAGGAGACGCCGGTGTTTAAGGAGTGTTGACAGAGCCGGCGACCTATCCAGACTCTCCGCGCGCGTAATTTGTAATTGTAAGCCCTCGGTGGCATCTGGGAGGCATTTGCCATCTGAGAGCGTGAAGTCGCTGGCCCCGAAATTCTGGGATGAGCTGTTTCGTTCGCAGCTCCGCCGGCACGAACTGTATCGACGGTTGCTCTTCAGAGCTGCTCTTTCGGGATAGCCGCGTCAACTGAGCGATCTCCCCTCTCTATCGCTCTCCCTCGCGACGTATCGCCTCCCACGGTGGAAGCAACGGATATTCTGTTAGGACAGCTCTGAAGAGTAACCATCCACGGAGAGCAATTCTCGTACATCGAGCCACCGTGACAAATTCACATCCTTACTTTGTGATAATGTTTCGGAATGTGGGGGCGGCACGGTGGCGTAGCGGTGAGTAGCGCTGCCGCCTCGCAGCAAGAAGGCCCCCGATTCGAATCTCGGCTCGGGTGCCTTTCTGTGTGGAGTTTGCATGTTCTCCCCCGTGTCCGCGTGGGTTTTCGCCGGGCACTCCGGTTTCCAACCACAGTCCAAAAACATGCTGCCAGGTTAATTGGCTTGCAGACTAAATTGCCTTCAGTGCCCTGTGATGGACTGGCGTCCTATCCTGGGTATAGCCTTGCCTTGCCCCCTGTGACTGCCGGGATAGGCTCCGGCTCACCCCGACCCTGTACAGGATTACGCGGTTTCTGACAACGGATGGATGTAATTTCAGAGGACATATCCGATTAATACGGCACATCCTCACATATCCATCCATCCATATTCAGAAACCGCTTAATCCTGTACAGGGTCGCGGTGAGCCGGAGCCTATCCCGGCACACACCGGGCGCGAGGCAGGGCTATACCACCGATGGGACACAGGGGGGGGGGGAAACCCATGCATATTTATTTAAATGAAATCGTCGCAACAGCAGCTTTCACTTGGTGCCAGTTGCGTCTCCCCTGCTATTGTGTCATGTAAACATTGCACGCGGGGGCTGGGAGTTTGTGAGATTCACAAAAGGGAGAGAGAAGCGGCGGGGTGGCAAGAAAAAAAATCCCCATAAAGAAACACAAGAAGAAAAAAAACACAACTCCAAATTTACGGTGGTTTTTATTGAAGGAAGGGATGGCTGGCTGTGGGGTGGGGGGCATCGTTTACTTTCAATCGCCGCGTTGTTGCGAGCACTTCCGAAGTGCCCCCCGGCTTGACAAAGCGGACAAGTTGAAGTGTAAAAATTGCGAGGCGTTCCGTACAGTGACTCTGACTGCGATGTCAACACGGCTGGTGAGACGCCGTCTCTATTCGTTCGTCTTGTCAGAAACCGCGTAATCCTGTACAGGGTCGCGGTGAGCCGGAGCCTATCCCGACAGACACGGGGCCGCAAGGCAGGGGAACACCGAGGATGGGACGCCAGTCCACCGCAGGGCGCCTGGGGACATTTAGTCAGTACGCCAATTAACTTGGCAGGGTGTCTTTGGACGGTGGGAGGAAACCGGTGTGCCGGGCGAAAAACCCACGCGGACACCGGGAGAGAACTTGCAAACTAAACACACAGAAAGGCACCCGATCGGGGATTATCTGGAAGTTTAACACAATAATTATAGTTTTTGTTCCAGATCTGTGCCTTGTTATTGTCCTGCCCCCCGACCCCCAGCTTACCTTAACGTGTAAATATAAAAAAAAAGTAGGTTTTTTTTAGCCTAGTATTTTTAAACCTTTGTTGTTGTGTTCCAGTCCATGTACATGCCAACACCGGGGTCTGAGAGAAACGGAATTTCGATCCTCTATATGTCCTGTCCATATGACAGAATTGAGAAATAAAGTTGAATTGAAGTGAGTAGAGTCGCTGCTTCTTCGGATTGAGAGGAGCCAGTTGAGGTGGTTCGGGCATATGGTAAGGATGCCCCCCGGAAGGCTCCCTCGGGAGGTATTCCAGGCGCGGCCAACTGGGCGGAGACCTAGAGGCCGACCCAGGACACGCTCGAGGGATTATCCTTCGGCTGGCCTGGGAACGCCTGGGAATCCCCCAGGAAGAGCTGGAATCTATTGCTGAGGAAAGGGATGTCTGGTCCACTCTCCTTGGACTGCTGCCACCGCGACCCTCACCAGGACAAGCGGTTTAAAAAATGGATGGATAGATGAATTGAACTGAAAGACAGAGTTTCTGCAACCGACACAACACGAAGACCTTCATATTCACGTTTAAGATCATGCCTGCTACAAGTGAGATTCTGAACATATAAATGCGACGTGTTTTTTTTTTTGTTCGGCGTAGGACCGGCGCATTACTCGAATGCCGTAAAGCCCGGCTTGCGGCCCGACGCCGTCCTTCAAATAACAAAACACACAAAAAAAAGTTAAAAAAACAACAACAACCGCCCCGAAGTTGGGCAGATTTAATGGCAACTCGAACAGATGGACATTCCGGCAGATGGCCAAACATAAACAACTCGGGAGTCAAAGAAGATTTGCCAACTGCAGAGAGAGAGAGAGACAGACAGACAGACAGAGAGGCAACACGGCACTACGGACATTTCCATCGAGCCCCATTTACCGCCACAGATTTACAGGGTCTGTTAAGAATAGACACGCTCTAGTTTTAATTGCCGATAATTATTGTTGACATTGTTCAGTCGACTGGCGCCGGTTGTGATATCACGGCACCGATAAAGCACGGGAGATGTTATCTAATTCATTACATTTTTAAACTCAACTTTATTTGTCGATTATGCCACATGTACAGGACGTATAGAGGATCGAAATTCTGTTTCTCTCAGACCCCGGGTGTTGTTTACTTGTCGTTCTGCAAATGTCTAGCAGAAATCTACGGCTGTACTTGTTTCTTGATGAAGACGTAAACAAAAAGGCACATGAAAACATGAACAGAACCTCACTCCACGTTGGCCACAGCACCCGCCTTGAACAAACTTCACAGTAATGCGCAGTGTATATTAGTGAAATGTAAACACCACGTATAAGAGGACCAAACATAACTGGAAAGTATTGGTGGAGGTTTGTCACGGCTCGATTCGTGATGGTTGCTCTGCAGAGCTGTTCTTTCGGGATAGCCGTGTCACTCAGCGATCTCCCTCTCTCCCTCGCGAATTTTCGCCTCCCACGTTATGGAGGGAGAGTGGGGAAGGCGTGGAAAGTATGTTTTAAGTACGTTATAAAGTATGTTATAAAATCTACAGATGGACTGTATTTATATTTAATTGACGGGGCTTTGTATGTCTTAAAGCGTCAACAGGTGGGGGCAAATCCTCCCTTCTTAATTTTTAAATCTGACTTTTAACAGAAAAAAGGGGATCAAGGTAGAAGCGTTCACGTCGCGATCCCTGTCAAAGAATACTTGATATTACCTGCAAATTCTACCAAACACTTCGAAGCCGAGGAGCTGAAAGACAACGATGTCCAGAAGCTCAACAGATGCTCAGTCTGGAGCAAGAAGAGAGGCCAGTGCCCGCCGCCTTTAAGGCCAGCACTGACTATTACATCTCTAAATGTCGAAGGGCTGTCTGCAACTAAAGAAGAACTTGTTGCAATGGGAAACTGTCATGTAACCATCACGCTTCGAAGAATCGAATCGAATTCGAACAGAAAAAAAACCCCCACCCTGTTTCTCGTACGCCACCATGCCAACCCCACCCCTAGCGCTCCCATCCCACCCAGCATCTCCTGTAAGCCGCAAGCCGACAAAGACAAAGACCCCCCGTATAGCCTTAACACACTGCAGGGTCAAACGCTGTTTGCGAGTAGCACCTACGAATGCCGGAACGCCACATCGGCGGGTGGGTTTTGCCAACACCACACCCGGCCGCCTTTGTCTCCACGCTGGCAATGCTTGCGCCCTGTGTCTGCCGGGATAGGCTCCGGCTCCCCGCAACCATGTACGTGATTAAACAGTTTCTGACAATCAGATGGGATGATACACATCTGTCTTACAAACAAAAAACACTCGTTAATTATTCGGCCGATAACAGCATAGTATATAGGAAGTAGTGTGTTGCAATATGGCGCCGGTAAAACCGCCTGGCTGCCTCCTCCGCCTCTCTGGCGTTTTCCTCGCTACGCCTCTGAGTCGTTCTCTCGTCGAA
>JAZEWU010000008.1:1890811-1911276 GCA_036362915.1 Geotria australis | reverse complement strand
GGGCGAGCGTTCAGCAAAATTAACGTGGCGGCCTCAAAGTGCACCTGGCCTGGCACAGGCGCCGTGGAGACGCCGCCGCCGCCAAGTAGCCGCGAAGGGCGGTTGTTGTCGTCTCTGTTAAATGGGGGTGAGCGGCAGTGTCAGGAATAGAAACGCCATATTGCCATAAAGAGGAGGCGAGTCCTTCCGAAAGGCAGATGCTGTTCAGTGACAGCCCACGGCACGTGTGCATTCATTCGGGTCGTGCCTTCCGAGCAACAAAAGCCCTCTATGCAAATATGTTTTCCACAACGACCCCTATCACCGTTTTTTTACGCAATATAAATCAGCAGACACGCCAGGCACTCCGGTTTCCTCCCACAGTCCAAAGGACACGCTGCTGCATAGGTTGGCCTGCAATCTCTAACTTGTGATTTTTTTAAAAAAATATTTTTTATTTACTTGGTCACTTATGTGCAATGCTATGTGGAAACTCCATCCATCCATTGTGAGAAACCGCGAAATCCTGTACAGGGTCGCGGTGAGCCGGAGCCTATCCCGAAAGACACAGGGCGCAAGGCAGGGCTATACGGAAGATGGGACGCCAGACCATCACAGGGCACCGGGGGAAATTTAGTCCGCAGGCCAGTTAACCTATGCAGCAGCGTGTCTTTGGACTGTGCGAGGAAACCGGAGTGCCCGGCGAAAACCCACGCAGACGCGGGGAGAACATGCAAACTCTACACAGAAAAACACCCGAGCCGAGATTCGAACCCTAGGGCCTTCTTGCCGCGCCACCGTGCAGTCCAATTAAAATACCTTAACGTATGCAGTGCCGGAACCAGTAAAAAAATGCCAACGTTGGACTAACGTTGACGTGTGTTTGGAACCTTGAGGTCAACTTCGACCCAATGTGCCACGCTAGCTGCACCTTGTGGAAAAGTTAAACCATAACGGTCGAAACATTCACAAGTGTAGCGATTGCTTGCATGCGGTATGTAGAAAGTTTCACGTGTAACGTGCGAGACAATATTTGATTTGACATGCACCCATGGAGCAAATAAGTAGGACCGCTTAAGCCGGCTAACTCTAATCATAAATACCTAAGACAATCATTTTAAACCAGACACCGTGATAAGCATTGCTGAAGATTAGCCATAGGCTTTATACAGTACAGACTGCACCAGATAACACCGAACGAACCTGTTTACAACACAATGCAAACCACATTGGCCAATAATAGTATGGTAGCCCACAGTGTATTCTTTCAACACAAATAGAAACCCAATTAATTTGTTACCTTTACGTATTTTTATACATTTTTGATAACTTTCGTGTTTGTGTCTCGGGATGCCGTAAAGAGCTTGCAAGTTCACTCGGTTTTTTTTCTGTAGTAATACACATCTATCCATCTAATTAGTGTGGAAAGTTGGGCCAACTTTTCCAACGTTGTTGTGTCGCAGGAATCCCGTAAAGAGCTTACAAGTTCACTCGGTTATTTTTTCTGCTGTAATAATATACATATAGCTATCTAATTAGCGTGCAAAGTTGGGCCAACTTTTCCAACGTTGTTGGAACGTTTGGGAACCAACGTTTTCCCTCCGGTCCACGTTAACTGCCCGTGTTCCTTCGCGTAAGTTTGCTCCTGTGCTTCTCTGTGGTTTGATTTTAGAAGAGAAAAAAAAACCTTACCGGTCACTCTATCCCGAAAACCCACAATACCTGGGTTTGCCCTTTGACCTCTTAAAGACTCAGCGCGCCTTCGGCACTCTACCCGGCCCTGCTTGTGGCACGGTGATGTCACCCTCACTTAGCGTTGAATGGTGGCTGTTGTTTTTGGCAATCGTAAGTACATATGTGATCACTGCGCATGTACCTGTCTACCATGTGTAGCTTTGTACGTACCTGTGCACAGGTCTCGAGATGTACCAATAATAATAATAGCATTTTATAGAGCGCCTTTCAGCCGAGGGTCACAAAGCGCTGTACGACGACAGGAGAAAAAAACAACTAATAAAAACCAAAGCAACAAAAAATTAAATGATTAAGGCTGCTTCGAGTACAGTGAAAGGTCGTGAAACTTGCAATTTCAAGCGAGAGCGAGCGGTTGGTAGCTGCGTGTGAAAAAAAAAACAGATTTGTTTTTTTTAAGTTGGAATTAAATTAATCATTGCAATGTGTCTTTCTGGATAAGCTCCGGCTCACCGCAACCCTGTACAGGATTAAGCGTTTTCTGACAATAATAATAATAGCATTTTATAGAACGCCTTTCAGCCGAGGGTCACAAAGCGCTGCACAACGACAGAAAAAAACAACAACTAATAAGAACCAAAGCAACAAAAAAAATAATTGCGGCTGCTGCGAATACACTGAATGGATATAAGACGTTACAGCTAAAACTTGCTTTGCTTTTCTTCAATCGCCATGGCAAGGTTAACAAAAAAAACGACCACAGTAGCTGCACAAAATATAAATTTCTGTAAACTTTTGCTTGGATAGGTCTTCTGCAATGCTGCAATAGGGACCCACATTGACTGAAGCGTTTACTGCTATTTGAATCCCTTCAAACGCTTGTAATTTAAGGCAAAAAAAACCCCATGTTTCTTCGTTGGTGTTTTTCTCCCCCCCAAACCCCACCCCACCCACCCTCTCTGGTTTAAATTTAAAAAAAACCACCGAGTGACCAGCCCTATAAACATGTTCTCAAACATGGCCGCCTGCGACCGCATTCCATAAGGATGAAACTTCCTGGCTTGCGAGGTTTGCCGAAGACTGTTAGGAGTCCCAAGTTACACAAAAGAATTGCTGCGCCTCATCCTCCCCCCACTCACCCAGCACCCACATTTCCATCTGAAAGGTCTTTTAGATTCAGACCACCTGATGAGCTGTTAATGCACAAGTTACTCATTCGAATTTAAGTAGATTTCTAGGCTGTGTACCACCCCCCCTCCATTCCTACCTCCTTTGCATACTTCACCACCCATCTCCCCATCTCTTGTCTCCTGACTACACGGCTCTCTCTCTCTTTCTTCAGTTGGTTTTGTAAAATGGATGCCCCACTCTTAGCACAGATCCAATTGTCACCCATCACACACGCACAGGCACATAAACAAAAAAAAACCCCTCTTTTTACAAGATCCTGTTACCAACCCCAAGCACGTCTCGTTTCAATCCATCTCCATGGCTCCTGTTAACTGTAATTGAGGAAAGAGCGTATGCCCGGATCGCTTTCACGTGTGTCACGGTGGCGTAGCGGTGAGTAGCGCTGCCGCCTCACAGCTAGAAGGGTCCCCGGTTCGAATCCCGGCTCGGGGGGCCTTTCTGTGCGGAGTTTGCATGTTCTCTCTCCCCAGTGTCCGCGTGGGATTTCGCCGGTCACTCCGGTTTCCTCGCACAGTCCAAAAGACATGCTTGCTGCTTAGATCAAGTGGCCCGCGAACTAAATAATCCCCGGTGCCCTGTGAACGATTGGCGTCCCATCCGGGGTATAAAACCCTGCCTTGCGCCCTGTATCTGCTGGGATAGGCTCCGGCTCACCGCGACCCCGTCCAGGATTAAACGGTTTATGAAAACGGATGGATGAATGCTGTGTGTATCCATGGCGAGGTGAGTCGATGTCTAAATCTTGGGGGGGGCATTTCTGACTATAAACCCACACAGTAAAAAAAACGGAAAAAAAACAGAAACCCACATTAATAAATCCTGCTGGACGCTTCACGACACACCCACAGTGGCACGTACACGAATGTGAAATGTCCCTACGACATTCTGTGCAGCTTACTCACAAAGTTTTGTGTGAACGTTGTAAACTCTATTCGACGTGTGCAAATACTGTACATGTGTATACACAGACAGACGATTGCTGTCTCAACTTAGGGCCGCCGTTTGCAATAAAACAAAAACCAGCCTCTTGTGAAGACATACTCCCACTGATAAGTGTGCGAGAACTACAGCGTTGATGTACGCGCGGCTGTAAATCCACTGCTGGATGGTCACCGCAGCGTCAGTGTTGGAGGTTTAGTTGGACCACACACGAAGAAGCGTTTGCTCATTGCGGGTTGTTGACGGCGAGACTTGGTCCGTCACCGGTTCATAGATCATTCGCCAAGAATTCACATTTGTGTTGAGAGAGGGAATCTCTAACTCAGATGGCCCTGGCTCATAGGCAGTACGGTACAACCACTGCAACACGTTGTACAACGCAGTCCGTATGAAAATTACACACGGAACGTTATCTTTTGTGGAAAGTTATAAAACACAAGAACGTTTCTCTTCCAATGTTATATTTTTAGATATCCATCCGTTGTCAGAACCCACTTAATCCTGTACAGGGTTGCGGGTGGGCCGGAGCCTATCCCAGCAGACACAGGACGCCAAGCAGGGCTATACCCTGGATAGGACGCCAGTCCATCACAGGGCCAATTATCCTATGCAAGCAGCATGTCTTTGGACTGTGGGAGGAAACAGGAGTGCCCGGCGAAAAGTCGGCAAATGCCTCACGTACCATTCATTTACTTGCCCTGTTTCTGTCGGCCAAAAACGCTCAAAGTAAAAAAAAACTTTACGAAAGTGTTGAATTAGGCTGAGCTTCCCTCTTGCAATTATTGTTTAACTTGGCCCAGCGGATCTCAAAAGATCTCCAAGGATCTCAAAGGATCTCACACCTGTGTTTGAGCCATTATTTAACGTGTTTGTTTTTGTAACTTTATCGTTTTTGGAAATGTTTTTCACAAGACATACTTCAACCCACGTGTGAATTGTGATGTCTGTACAATACAGGACTGTGTATACACAACACACGTGCGGGTGGATAATATGTTATCCTGCATTGTACACAGATCAGGGGTGGGCCAACTGCGGCCCGCCCTTCATTTTTAATTGGCACGTATCAAAGTCTAAAAATATAATGGTCTATGGCCCACACATAATATTTGCGCTTAACCGTATAGTGAGTGGCCCAGTCCTTCGTATATTTTTCTGCATGTGGCCCTCAGGAAAAAAAAGTTTGGACACCCCTGATTTAGTTCTTGAAAACCGGTGTGGTGTAATGCATATATGTTTACATTAACACGATTAATTTGTCCAGACTGCACACGGTCAAGAATTGAATAGTTAAGCACAGCTTAGCGTTAATGTGTTAATGTTTTAAAGAGAACGGAGCTTTGGTACAGATGAAACCACTAACAATTTGCAAACGTATCACGGCCTCCTAAATCGATAGAATGTACACATCATAGGGCCGTAAATACAACACATGCACATATATAGAGTACTACACGTGCTGAACTAATTTGTAGACACTTAAAACACACACATGGTAACGATTAAACCGATTTAAAAAGTGTCGATAATATAATACCAGTGTAGATTTCAAAAGCCGAGGAAATATTAAACTGAAAATGTACGATTGTTTTGTAGGAAAACAAATCGGTTTATTCTGAACAACCCCTTAAACGTGTTTAAAAAAAAAAGGCTCAAGACCCTCATGTTTGTGTCTCCAGCACAGCTTTAAAAAATACGTTCATCTTCTGGGAAACCGTAATCACTAGTAAACGCAGTCTGTACATACCCATAGCATTGCAATTTTTGTGTTAAAGGAATACGGTATATAGTGATTTAAACGAATTAATCCTAAACGTGTTGATAAAACAATGTCCCTGCTCTAACCAACACATCCTAACCTTATCTTTGTCTGCATTTATTCCAAAGTAGGTTAAAACGTCAAATGTCACCAATATTATAGACGTTTGAAACGGCATGAAAGATGGTTGCTTTTCAGAGCTTCCGACATGGGAGGCGAAACGTCGTGAGGGAGATCGCTTGACACCGCTATCACGAAAGAACAGCTCTGAAGAGCAACCACCATGAATCGAGCCGTGACAAACCTACATCAGTACAATGGTCTGAAAGGACAAAATTATGTTTCAAATCCATCCAAGCATTTGCATCGGTCCAGGATGATGTTATTAGTATTGTACAAATCACAGTGACGTCAAATCCGTAGCTGATAAATTATTGATCCAGGTAGACAGTCTCATCTCATTTCGTCTGTCTGGATCACGGTTGACAGTCTTGTTTCCAAGATTCTCAGCGGATCACTTTACACGTATGACCAACGCGTGACTCGATAACGACCCTGGGACACAACTACAACAACCGCCGTTCGCCACTAAGTGGCGGTGACATCACCCACGGCGCCTGTGCCAGGCCAGGTGCATCTGGGACAGACACCCTCAGACGAGCACGGTGCAAAGACGCGAGCAGACAGGGGGGCAAAACGAGCCGTGATTCATGAACTCATTTATTTCACTGCATTTCGCCCCCTCCCCACACTGCATCATCTTCAAAACAACAGGCACAACTTTTCAAGATCATGTGTAAAAAAAAAAAACACAAGCACCGCACCAGTGATTAACACAGGATGAAACAGCACCGGACCAGCGATGAACACACGACTGTATTTCGTTAAGGAAACCGTGGTAATAAGACTGGCTTTCTACAAACGTCTTGTCGAAATGTTCTGTCCAAAACAATTTCACCAGCAGCACCACCCCCCTCACCTCCCCATCTTCCGAACACTTGTTTTTTTCAAAATCTGCCCGTAACCAAATTGTCACTTCACAAAGCATACAAAAATGATGTCAACATTTTCTTCTTTAAAAAAAAAAGCAATAGAAAACAAACCTGATTTTTGCCCAACATTCCAGTTTCTCTCCTGTTCTACGTACATTCAGTAAATACATTGAGGTATTGGTTGATAAATATAGTACCTTTTTTTCCCCTGTTTAAAAAAAAACACGTTGGAAAAATATTGCCACTAAAGTAGTAAACCAGTTAAAAAGTAATACTTCGTTTAAAATAGGATGTTTCAGTTCCTAAAATTGGAGAATTATTTCACAAAAGGCCTCCGGGAACTCTATTCAAGACTAAGGCAGAGTAACTCCAACGATATTTAAATTGGTTGGTTAACAAGGCGGTTACGGTTTTTTTTTTCCTTTTATGAATGATTATCACCAAACACAACGGTAACCAAACAAAGATTCAAGCATATATATTTACAAGGCACTGAGGTAGAGAAATTATGTTCATCAGTAGCAAAGAAGGCACTTGGTTGTAAACTAAATGTATCGAACGTTTCACAATCGGTCCACTCTCGTTGCTAGTTTCCTATAATGTTACATCAAGCAACGTACGGGGTAAAAAAAAACTACTGAAAATATTAGGAATTGCTCTCCATTGCTGTTCTTCGGGATAGCCGTGTCGAGCGTTCCTGCCATCTCTCATTCGCAGGCGTATCGCCTCTAACGTCGGAGGCGCTCCTCAGGCCGAAAAGAACATCTCTTGCGAGCAATTCCCATCGATCCGTGAAAACCTACATCGTCATTACTTACAAACATTTTGGTTTTTTTGGTATTCCGTTAACACAACCGTTGTGTGAAAAGTGAAAACTACAAAGTGACCAATGTGATCCCACCTACATTCCACTTTTCAACAGATTCGCAACAAGTCACTTAATTTAGTTTAACCGCCCGTTAGCTTATCCTGAGTGAATATTTTTTTTTTAAATACAGTACGCCATAGGGCAAGGCCCCCCGCTCCTGCCCGCCATTGTCACAACATTAACAGTCCATCTAAACTTGCTTCTCACAGAAAACAAAACGTCGCTACTTGCGGAATAATTCTAAAACAACGCGGTAATAAATAAAACGTGAGCGAATTAAAATAACTGGCCGACAGCACGACGCCGCTGCCATCTAAACCTAGGCATTTACAATAACGAGGAAAAGAAACATTCAATCTTTAGCGTCGAGCCAACACGGATGTAGAAAGTCACGAACGAGTTGTTGTTTATTTTTGTAAATGTACGAGCAACTATCCTGAAAACGTCTACCATCTACAACAAAGATTTACAAAACTTCCAAATGTTATGCCACCTCCGCATGTAAACATCATTACATTATATACAGGCCCCACTACTTTCACAAATCAGTTTGGAAAGATCACGCATTCGTAGAAATGTTGGTCCATTTGAGAGAAGAAAAATTTGCAGTACCACTTGTTTGCTTTTTTTATTTTTTACAAGTTCAATTCACCAATTAACTATCGTTCATTTGATAGCTGCTCTTCAGAGCTGTTCTTTGGGGATAGCCAAGTCGAGCGATCTCCCTTCTCGCCCTCGCAGCGTTTCGCCTCCCACGGTGAAAAGCAACGGATATTCTGAAAGAACAGCTATGAAGAAGCAACCATCCCGAATCGTGCCGTGAAAAGCTACATCGGTTTCAGATTTTTTCTTTTATATATATTCCAGCGTTGCCTTAAATGTTGTACGAACCCTATACGATGATTCACCCCACCCACGACCGAGAGCGACTTGAGAAAGCCATGCGTTATGAGCCACACGCAACTCCCCGTCGCACGTCAACATTCACCGCCTGTGGTCGCTGTAAACGTACGACTTCTGCAGACTTGTACAAATTAATTCGAAACGTCAAAACATTTCAGTGCCTTAAAACAATCATTTCTGCTCACCCGATTATGTTGTTAGGCCTCTAGACCTTGCAAGTAGGACCTCCCAGCAGTTGGAATAATTCACTCACTTTCAAATGCATAAAGGAGCTCACAATAACACGTACAGTGGTATTTCAGTAACGCTACCGTCAAACGTGTACTTTTGTGTGTGTTTTTTTGTTGCATTAATACGCCTTGCGCAGGCCGCAATGTGCCCAAATAGAATAACACGCTTGTGCCGTTGAAACGCGATGATCGCAGCTCTCCATCCATTGCGAAGCTGTCAAACATTTCTTGGGCATGCAGCAAACATTCCGTACCTTTAATTATTTTCTCGTTATTTACTTGTGTTAGCCGGTTCCATGGCACAGGAGGTTTAAGCAGCTGGAACATATGTTTGAAAAAATAAAATAATTAAACGTGTTCTTTTAACCATACCCCCCCTTACCCCCCCCCCCCACACACCGTTTGGTAACAGACAATTCCTTCCTTTCATCTGAATAGACTCTTTGTCAAATGTAAAGAGAAAAAAAATACTGCGTTATAACGTGTCCTGGGTGCTGCAAGTGTTAAGACATCAAAACCCGGGGGTTAGCACCAGTCCACCTTGCACCTCGGACATCGATCAAGCGTCTAATAAGGCAGCGGTGTCCAAACACCGTCGTTCGCCACCCATTCGTAGGTCGATCGCAGGGGTCCTGAGCAGTCGATCTCCCTGTAGTTACCGCGGGCTCGCGTGGAATGAGTCGCGTCATCGCGTCACCGTGCAGTGTAGACGTATATGACAAGGAGCAGGAGTCGATTCCGCGATCTATTCTGGAATAGATCCGGTATTGAAAGCACAGGTCTTCTTCTTTGCGATTCTTCGAAGCACGATGGTGGTGGTCAGCCTCTGGACATCGGCCTCGAAGCACAGGTGTCGCACCAACAAACGAGTGTCATGCATAGCTTACTACGTTTTTGGGTTTTAGTAAAGTAGACTTATTAAGGGGGGGGGATATTGCGTTGCATTTAAGTTTGAAACGAGATTGTGTGTTCAACACGGTTCGAGGCCACTAATGACATTAAGACGTGGTAAAGACAGTGCTTTTCACAGCTACCGAAGGGAGCGTCATTTCCAGCAATATGCACGGATCCACATCTTATCATCATCAATTCATTCACAGCTGTCATGAGCATCATCGTAACTGTCAGTAGCTGTGGAGGATCGCGGGGTTACACGCGGCATTCGACGCCAGTTTTCGAAAGATACCGGGGGGGGGGGGCAATTTAGTCCGCAGGCCAATTAACCTGGACCGTGGGAGGAAACCGGAGTGCCCGGCGAAAACCCACGCGGACACGGCGGGGGGGGGGAAGCGCGCACGCAAACTCCGCGCGGAAACGCAGCCGAGCCGGGGGAGAATTAAACCGGGGATCCCTTCTCGCAGCAAGGCGAGCCGCGCCACCGTGCTCGGCCACAACCACCATCCCGCGCCGATCGCTCCACCACGGACGTCAGCTACTTTATCACCATCCAAGTTAAACCGATGACCTTCCCGGGCCATCACGAACCAACGCTGCGGGCACCACCATCACCAACCATCACCACCACCACCATCGCGAACATCACCGTCACCAAGGACCCCTCCGGCGCCACCGCCACCCCACCCGCGGCCCAACTAGGCGAGCTCCTTGTCGGCATCCATGAAGCGCGCGTATCGGTGCGCCGCCTCGCCCTCGCTGACCATGCGCTCCATCGCCGCCGCCGCCGCCTCCCCGAGCTCCTCGCCGCCGACGCCGTCGCCGCCGACGCCTCCGCCGAACCTCGGCGGCGTGCCGGGCACCGCCACGTTCTGGATCACCGAGATCTCGTTCACCTTCGAGCCGTTGCCGCTGATTCCGCTTCCTCCTCCTCCGCCGCCGCCTCCGATCGCGGCTCCAACTCCGGCGATTCCTGCTCCTCCGCCGGTACCCGCCGACGCCCCAACGCCCTGCGCCGGAACTCCTCCTCCGACCATCGCCGACGACGCGGGCATCGGCGGCTGCGGCGGAGGCGGCGGCGGCGGCGGCGGCGGCGGCGGGATGGCCAGGCCGTTGGCGAGCAGCGCCGCGTACTGGATCCAGAAGTTGGGGTCGGAGCCCGACGGGTGTCCCGACGGGTGCGGTCCGGCCGAGAACACCTCGGCCGGGAAGTGGCCGAGGTGCTGCGGCGGCGGAGGCGGCGGCGGAGGCGGCGGCGGAGGCAGGTGGTTCGCGACGGCCGCGGAACCGCCGCCGACGATGTCGCCGGAGCTGTCGGCGTCGAAGCTGTCGGCGGTCGCGGGGTTCGAGTCTCGGGCGGCGTCGGACGGCGGCGGCGGCGGCGCGGAGTCCAGCAAGCCGGTGGGAACCTCCGTCTGGAGCCGGCGCCCGCGGCGGACCGGGGCGCTGTTCCACATGTGCGTCGTCATGTGCACCTGGGGCCCGGTCGGGGAAAACGGGACAACGGTCGGAGGTTTGTGTGTGGAAACGGAGGCGCCCCGCGCGATAAAATAACGGCAACAAATCTCTCCCGCACCGTCCTGACCCGTATAGGCCTTGACGGACCGTCAGGATTAGGGTCGGGGTAAGTGTCGCGAACGAGCGTTTGTGAAGGCCCGGCATGGCACAAGAAGCGGTGGGTGGTCAGCACCGCACAGGACAGCTTTTGTAGCCACCAGCAGCGATGTTTACACACGGCAACGGGTACTGATTTGAGGCCGAGTCGATCTAAGACACGCCCAGCACCGGCTCATGCTTTTGACTCGACACAACGTTCACTCGATTAAAAAAAAAATACTTAAAAATTATAGTTTTTACTGATTGACCTTTACATTACAATGCAATGACTCGTGTTTAAACCAGCTAAATTATAGGAGTCAGTGCACAAACAGTGAACGTTATTAAAAGGCATTAAATATACCCATTTATAGTCTGACAATGGGCCTTAATAAATCCACCTATTTTACGAATATATTATATGATCTTCAGACAGTAACAGTCAACACTAGTTCTTTTCCCATTCGAAAATCTAACTCCCTCAAGTCGACACTTAACGGCCCTCACCTTCTCTGCATAGTGACGCCTTGCCGCCCCTCAAACAAATACATCACCCGCCATTTTCGTGCATTTCAGATGCCCGGTCACATTTAGGCCCGCGTGTCACAGACAACACGCGACTCAGAATGCCAGAGAACCCTCGGACAGCCAAGACGCAACATCGACGCGCTTCCAGGCTTTCAAAATGGCGACCATCCGAGCGCACGCGGGGCGGCACCTTGAGGTTGCCCTTGGTGGTGAACGCGCGGCCGCAGACCGAGCAGGCGTAGGGCTTCTCTCCGGTGTGCGTGCGCGAGTGTATCTGCAGCGCGCTCGCCGACGAGTAGTTCTTCCCGCACACGGGGCAGTTGTGCAGCTTGCTCGAGCGCCGCCCGTGGAACGGCGGCGTCGACGACGACCGCGGCGACGACACCAGGCCCTGCAGGAAGCCGTGCGGCAGGCCCATCCCGAGGCCCAGGCCCAAGCCCAGGCCCAGGCCCTGACCGGGCGATGGGGAGTCGGCCCCGAGCAGCGGCCCGAGCGACGGCGGCTCCCGCCCGAACCCGTTGACGGCGTCGCCGGGCAGCGAGAGGGCCCGGGCGACGAGGCCGGCGCCGGGCCCCGCGCCGTCGTCCGGGCCGCGGCCCAGGAAGTCGGCCGAGTATCCCCGGCGGTGCGTCAGGATGTGCTGCTTCAGGTTGCTCTTGGTGGTGCAGCCGCGGTTGCAGATCGGGCAGACGAACGGGCGCACCTTCGTGTGGCTCCGGTAGTGGATGTCCAGCGCGCTCTGGTACGGGAACCGCTTGCCGCAGATGTCGCAGGCCGTCGCCGCCTTGCCCCGGCCGTGATCGAACGACGGCGAGAACGCCGCGTCGCCGCCGTCGTTGCCGAACGGCGCGCCGTTCTCCCGGCCGCGCTCGGCGCCGCCGCCGTCGGGGTCCGCGCCGCGCTCCGTCTTGATCGGTTCGAAGGCCTCGCCGAGGCCCACGAGCGCCAGCAGCTTGAGGCGGTGGTCGCCGGCGCTGCCGTTGGAGAGCGAGGCGGCGCTGGACGGCGCCGGGCTGAAGTCGGCGCGCGAGAACTCGCCGTACCGGAAGCTCGCCGCGCCGTCCTGGCTGGACGCGTCGCCGTCGCCCGCGCCGTTGAAGCCCTCGCGCTCGAACGCCGACTTCGGTTTCTTGCCGGCGGACGCGTCCGACGACACGGAGCCGGGCGGCGACGGGCCCCGGCTGTCGCCGAGGGCGCCGCCGCTCCTGGCGGCGCCCTCGGCAAAACTCGCGTCCCGCCCGTCGACAAATTCATCCTCCTCGTCCTCCTCGTCTTCGTCGTCGCCGCCGCGCTCGGCCGCTTCCGCGCCGTCGCTCAGGTAGCCGGCGCCTTCCTCCGCCGGCGCGTCACGCTCGCCGGCGTAATCCTCGCCCGTTTCTCCGCCCGCTCCCGCCGCCTTCGCGTCACCGGCCTCCGCGGAACGCTCCGCGTCGTCGGCGGCGGCGCCGGCAAATCCCGACGTCGCCCCCTCGTCGTTGCCTCCGCCGCCGCCGCCGCCGCCGATGTGGCCGCCCATGTGCGCGCGGATGTGCTGCTGCAGCACGATGGCGTTGGTGAACTGCTTCTGGCAGATGGGGCACGAGTGCAGGGCGCGCGCCGCCGCCGGCTTGCCGCGGTGCGCCGCGTAGTGCAGCACCAGGTTGGCCTTGGTGGTGTAGGCGCGGCCGCACACCTTGCACTTGTGCGGCCGCTCGCCCGTGTGCGTGCGCATGTGCACCTTGAGCGCGCTGGGGCAGCTGAGCACGCGGCGGCACGCGACGCACTGGTTGGGCGCGCCAGCCGCCGAGGACCCGCCCGGGAGGCCCCGCTCCAGGCTCTCGACCAGCTGCTCCAACTTGGACGTGTCGGAGCGGCGGCGCGGGTCGGGGAACCCGCCGTACGAGAAGTCGGTGCGCAGCTGCTCCTCGAAGTCGGCGCGGCTCACGCGGGCCGACGCCTCTGAGTTGCTCAGCGAGTTCATCTTGTCGTAGAACGTGTAGTCGGACGACCTGGGGAAGGCGGCGGCGGCGGCGGCCTGCTCGTCCTCGCGGCCTTCCGGCCCGCAGGCCCGCTCCAGCTTCACGGCGGCCGACCCCCTCTCGCCGGCGCGCCCGCCCGCGCCGTCGCCCGGCCGGAGCGGGGGCGGCGGCGGCGGGTACGCGATCTTGTCGTTCTCGCGCACGGCCGCCGACTCCTCGGCCGAGATGCTCATGCCGTACGGGAGGCCCGACTTGGTCACCACGTTGTCCAGGTGCTCGGCCACGGGGTGAGGGTTCATGGCGATGTCCGGGTACTGCTCCCTGTGCCGCTGGAAGTGCACCTTGAGGTTGCCGCGCGTCGTGAAGCGGCTGCCGCAGATGTTGCACTTGAAGGGCCGCTCGCCCGTGTGCGAGCGCAGGTGGATCTGCAGCGCGCTGTCGCTGCCGAACACCTTGCCGCAGTAGCGGCACTTGTTCTTGACGAAGCTGACCGCGGGCGGGCCCGGCGGCGCCTCATCCCCGCCGGCCCGCCGCTCCGCCGACGGGTGCCGGCCGCGCCGGTGGCGCCCGAGGCCCGGCGCCGCCGGCAGGAAGGCCGCGGCGCCGTGCGGCAGGCGCGTCAGCACGGGGTACGCGAGGCCCGGCGCCGCCGCGAACGACGGCGGTGCGCCCGACGAGCTCGGCGCGCCGACCGGGCCGCCGGAGAGGTAGCCGCCCGACGCGCCGCCGAGCGGAGCGCCCGCGTGGACCGCGTGGACCGCGTGCGGCCTGCCGTGAGGCGCCATCGCCGCCTTCAGCGCGTGGTTGAGGCGCGGCGGGCCCGACCCCGCGGCCGCCGCGGCCGCCGCGGACGAAGCTGCCACCATGAGCGTCACCTGACCGCGGATCTGCTCGATCAGGTGCAGCTGGTTCATCTGCTGCTGGTGCAGCGACACCAGCTGCTCCACGATGAACGGCAGGCTGGCCGCCGCGTTGGCCAGCGCCGCCGTCTTGCCGCCGCACGCCATCGTGGCCGCCATCGCGGCCGCCATCGCCGAGCTCTTCTCGGAGCTGCCCGCGTC
The DNA here is from genome assembly GCA_036362915.1 of Geotria australis. Classification (NCBI taxonomy): domain Eukaryota; kingdom Metazoa; phylum Chordata; class Hyperoartia; order Petromyzontiformes; family Geotriidae; genus Geotria; species Geotria australis. The sequence continues at coordinate 1,896,686 of JAZEWU010000008.1, read as the reverse complement.
GTGCCCGTCGCACGACGAGTAGCCGTTCGCGTTCCCCTTGCCCCCGCCGGCGCCGGCTGACGACGTCGATGCGCGACCGCCCAGCGAGTCCAAGCGGAGGCGCTTCTCGTCGGGCGGAGGCGAGTCCTCGCCGGGGAAACGCGGCGCTTTCGTCTTGCCGCCGTTCGCGACGTTCGCGAGCGGGAATCCGTCGCGCGGGGCGACCCCGGCGGCGTCGCCGTCCCCGTCGTCCGAGGGGACCTTGTCGGTGTCCTTGATGATGAAGACCGCCGGGTCCTTGCCGCAGGCCTCCATGTGCTCGGCGAGCGCCGTCGGCGTCGCGAACTCGCCGCAGCAGCTGTCGCACACGTGCGTCCGCGGGCTGCCCTTCTCGCTGCCATCGCCGCCGCTCTGGCTCACCGATGAGCACGCTGGGGGGGGAAGACGGTTAAAGAGGGAGACGCCGTTAGGATAGGGGGGGGGATCCGTCGATGATAAGAATAATAACGAATCCATTCATTGATTTTCAGAAACCGCTCAATCCTGTACAGGGTCGCGGTGAGCCGGAGCCCATCCCGGCAAACACAGGGCGCAAGGCAGGGGAACACCGAGGATGGGACGCCAGTCCATCGCAGGGCGCCTGGGGAAATTTAGTCCGTACGCCTATTAACCTGGCAGCGTGTCTTTGGACGGTGGGAGGAAACCGGAGTGGTCGGCGAAAACCCACGCGGACACGGGGAGAACGTGCAAACTCCACACAGAAAGGCCCCCCGAGCCGAGATTCGAACCCGGGATCCTTCTTGCTGTGAGGCGGAAGCGCTACCCACTACGCCACCGTGCTATTTATAAGTAGTAATTCGCCTGCGGACTAAATTGCCCCCGGTGCCCTGTGATGGACTGGCGTCTCATCCTGGATATAGCCTTGAATTGCGCCCTGTGTCTGCCGGGATAGGCTCAGGCTCGCCGCGACCCTGTACAGGATTAAGCAGTTTCTGACAATGGGTGGATGTTTAACTATTGATCATATATCGCCCAACAATTATCAACATCACATAAGTTAAGGTTCGTTTAATTCTCGCCTGTATATGTCAGTGCGTTTGATTATTTTACAAACGAGCCGCTTACACCGTGCCGCCTTCGTTTCATCCAACAGTGGATTGGCAAGAGTCTGAAACGATTATAATTCCTTGACTTAAGAATATCACGATTCAATTTAGGGATTTGTTTTTTAGTTTTAATACAATCAGAATGGGCTGCCGGCGCCTATTTTGTGAATGAGGGGGGTGTGTAGGAGGCACCGCGTGGTAATGCTTAGGACCGGTTTGTCTACTTAAGATTTGCATTCTATGCTTTTTTTTTCAAACAATGGAACATGCCGAGTCAACAAGTAAACAAAGACAAAGATCCCCGTATAGCCTTGGGACACATTTTCGGGGGCAATTGCAGTTTAACGAACGCCCGTGAAAACCCGGCACGGCACACGAAGGGGGTGGGTGGTGGGTCATCAGCACACCCGGCCGCCTTTGTCTCCCCGAGTGGCAATGTGTATCGATCGGCACTGTACTCATTTAAGGCCGAGGCCTGCGATCTAACTACACCAACAACCGTCTTTCGCCACTAAGTGGCGGTGACGTCACCACGTCGCCTGTGCCAGGCCACATGCACCCCGAGGCCACGTGAAGTGTCGAAGGCTCGTCGACAGGAGGTCACAGGACAGACCCAGGTGTCATGGGCTGCCAGACTGAGATGACTACACCTACCACACACACACAAACCAGTGACAGATACACTTAAGGCCTGCATCTCTCTCAATGTGCAATAAGTTACATATAATAGTTTTACCCACTGCACTGTTTAACTGTATCTATTTGGTCACTAATGTGCAATGCTGTGTGTGAATTATTATTTGTTGTATTTTTGATCGGTTAACTTGTTATTTTTACGTTTTTATGTTTGTCAATTCGCGTGTTTGTTGCGTCAATCCAGGAATCCAGTAACGAGCTTGCAAGCTCACTGGGTATTTCCTCTGCCGGAATAATAAACGTCTATCTATCGATCTATCCGGCGTCGGTCGTGAGGATGGATTGACCATGCTTCACCACAAACTGGTCACTGGGTTGGTGAAGTGAGTAAAGAACTCGTGACCGGGTCAAACACCCGAGTGTAAAGCATTATACAGCAATAACAATCTGTCCAGATTGTTATTGCATACACTCCGGGTCTAAGCGCTTAAGGCGACAGTTAACTATTGAGAGTTATTAGAAGTTATTTTTAAAAAAATAAGTTTGGAGCTTAAACTTAAAGATTTCGAGACAACAGCTCTGAAGAGCAACCATCCTGACGCCGTATTGCCTTCATCCAGCAGTGGATTGACCAAGGACTACACTATTGATACAGTACAAAATGTGAACACCAACCACTCTTAAACGTGCAAGTACTGGAGATATATGAACACACGCGTACTGCATATAATGTATATAACCACATACAGTCTTAAATGTATAAACACGCAACTTTCAGCGAGGCCGTTCATTAGTGGAATTGATGCAGTATGTGTGGAATGCATTTTTAAGTATTGCAAAGCGTCATTTAAACGTCAAGTTAAGCCGGTTTCAAAATCAATCCGTAGTTCGTTAATAATGGTTGCTCTTCAGAGCTGTTCTTTCGGGATAGCCGTTGTCACTGAGCGCTCTCCCTGGCGACGTTTCGCCTCCCGCGTTGGAGGCATCCTAAGGCCTTTATCAGTACACAATGTATACCTCCCATTCATTCTGGTGGGTTTAGATACAGCACCTTAATGTGTATTAAATTCAACATATGTTAAACATTAGACAATACATCTAAAGATTACACACCTAATGCGTATTTCAAGTCGGGTGTGTTGAGAGACTGCCCTCTTAAATAACATTACAGATTTGTCAAAAATGTAAGTGCATTTATCCTTTCCCGTAAGCGCCTAAAATCCTTAAAAAAGCTCCTTTCCCAAATATAGTATTTCATGTTTGTGTGTACATATGATTTAACTAGAGATTTCTGCTAATACCCGTCTGTGGTGGGCTGAAAATACCTTTATTTTCCAAGTAATTTATCTATAAATGACTGTTATACGTACAATCATCTATCAATGTTATGAAATTAACATGTATACAGCACCCCCCCCCCACATACACACAGATAGCTATAATCAGAAATCTAGTAAAATCATAAACACACACTAACAATGAAATACTATTTCAGGGAAAGGAGCTTGTAACCCTCTCATGTGGAGTGAAACATCCCCTAATCAAACCTAACGGAAGGAATGTTTGCCAATTCAAATGGGTAACGTTTACTGTTATAATTACACACGCTCCATAGGTTAATTGGCCTGCGGAGTAAATGCCCTGCGGAGTAAATTGCCCCCGGTGCCCTGTGATGGACTGGCGTCTCATCCGCACTACGACCCTGCCTTGTGCCCTGTGTCTGCCGGGATAGGCTCCGGCTCCCGGAAACCCTGTAGAGGATTAAGCGGTTTCTCACAATGGACGGATGAATGAACACGCTAACAACACCAGCAGACAACGGTCCACGGAGGGATGGCATTGTCTTCCAGATCTCCTGAAAAAGGACCGTTGCTCGAAACGTCAGTCAACATAGGTGTTGTATATTACGTCTGTGTTTAGGCAGCGTTATTACCGAAATAGGGGATGGACTCTCGCCTCTTATTTGTTGGGTAAAGTGATGGTCGCTCTTGAGAGCTGTTCTTTCGGGATAGCATCATCATGCGTCCAACATGGGAGCGAAACGTCGCGAGGCAAGATAGGGGAGAACGCTCAGTGTGACACGGCTATCGCGAAAAACATCTCCGAAGAGCAACAATCATTATAACAGTTGCTCCGTCATCGTTCATTCGAGTCAGTGCCGACAGCCTCAACACATCTGCACATCAGTGTGAATTCGAGCCCCCACAACAAAATATTGAGATTGATTTCACTCATTAGGGGAGTGAAGGGGGGGGGGACAGTGGGGGGGGGGCAGTGAACCTTAAAGTTCCACGTTGCGGCTTCCAAGTCAGTTTCAATGCTGAACTCGCTCAGTGAACCGAGTAATTTTCCTCCCGCGGAGTGTGACGCTACAGCCGATCGAAAGCGGGGCAATGCCAGTCACGGGTACAGCCGTGGAAACCTACGTCGGTAACCTACTTCGCCACTTTAGTCTCGGTGCGAGTTGGAAAAAGTTAGACGCGATGGGCGGTATATTCAGCCCACGGACGTTAGCCGTGAGTGGGAATTTAACTCAGGTTAGACGGGTCTCGGAGTGTGAATCCCAGTACTTTTTCATAGAGCGTGCAGTTGTACTGTAGCCGATACTCCCACATAAACGATACAGATGTGTGGGTATGGATGGATTTAGCGCACGGCCGATCGACTTGTCACGTGACGCTAAGCAGGGGTAGTCCTGGTTAGTATTTTGCTACGAGACTGCCAGGTATCAGGTATCTGATTCTGAGCATCGGGTATCTTAGGGCGGCAAGGTGGCGAGGTGAGTATCGCTGCCGCCTCACAACAAGAAGCCGTCCGGTTCGACTCCCGGCTCGGGTGCCTTTCTGTGCGGAGTTTGCATGTTCTCCCCCCGTGTCCGCGTGGGTTTTCGCCGGGAAATCCGGTTTCCTCCCACAGTCCAAAAACAGCGTCGGATGTATTCGAAGAGAGAACGATTCAGATGCTCTTTCGGGATAGCCGTGTCACCGAGCGATCTCCGTCTCTCCGTTTCGCCTCCCACGGTTTATCTTCTATACATTTTAATAATTGTCAGCAATTCGCATGTTTGCTGTGTCGCAGGAGTCCCGTAAAGACCTTGCAAGCTCACTGGTTAGTTTTCTGCTGTAATAATAAACAGCTATCTATCTAAACGTTGGAAGCATCATCAGGCGAAACGTCGCGAGAGCTATTCTCAGTCGATAGGTGACCGACTCGCCCACGTGCTGACCCCAAAGCCACGTGTTCCCCATCCATCCATTGTCAGAAACCGCTTAATCCTGTACAGGGGTCGCGGCGAGCCGGAGCCTATCCCGCCAGACACAGGGCGCAAGGCAGGCCTATACCCAGGATTGGACGCCAGTCCATCACAGGCCACCTAGGGCAATTCTGTCCGCAAGCCAATTAACCTATGCAGCAGCATGGTTTTTGGACTGTGTCAGGAAAACGGAGAGCCCGGCGAAAACCCACACGGCCACGTCTCTTCTTCGTGGCGACGTTTCGCCTCTCATGTTAGAGGTTTGCTGATGCCTCCAACGTGGGAGGCACAACGTGGCGAAGGGGAGACGGGGGAGACGCTCAGCAACACGGACAGTTTCACGACCTTTCAGTATATTCGAAACAGCCTTAATCATAAAGTATAAAATACCAAGTTTTGACCCTTACCGGCAATAAGAACACAGTGTTAAGATGTTTAAACACCAAGTGAACACCCTTTTTACAAAGGCTCAAACCCTTAATCAATTTAATTGTTGTTGCTTTGGTTATTATCGGTTATTTTTTTCTTTCGTTGTTGACGTGCCGTTCTCTCCGCGGCCCTTGTGCAGCGCTTTGCGACCCTCGGGTGAAAGGCGCTCTATTAAATGCTATTGTTATTATTATCCCGAAACAACGGCTCTCGGGAGCGATTCTCATGGCACATGGAGCCGTTACAACCCCACGGCCATTGCACATTCCTCGTTGCTCCTTCGCGACGTTTCGCCTCCCACGTCAGAGGCAGCGACATTAGCCCGGTGGTGGACCGAGGAGGAGGAACGCTCGACTCGGCGACCCCAAACCAGCAGCGTTTGCGAGCAATTCTAAACCACCGAGTCGTTAAAAGTCACATCGACATATTATTTGGATGCGAATTGTCCAAATTTTTTCAAGAATACGGGCGC